>CM040761.1:19541244-19913744 GCA_022829145.1 Albula goreensis | reverse complement strand
ATCAAACAACAGCATATGTTAGGCGGGCGTGTAATAGGTGGGTAATATAGATCCATGTTATTGAACCCACAGCAAAGGAAACGCTGACAAAAATAAATTTTTCTGTCCATTCTTAGAGATACCACTGATTTGTAAAGGGGGTTTAAATGTATGTGTGTGTGTGTGTGTGTGTGTGTGTGTGTGTCTGTATGTGGTGGACATAAAACATTTTGCATCCCCTTGAAATTCAGCTCTGAACCTGTTTTCATTTCTCTTAACGCTTCAGCGCCCCCTCAAAGCTCTCTCCTGCAAAGCAAATTAAAACCAGTATTTCTGAAATAGGGCTCATGGTAGTCAAAGGGCTCCATCACAGCTAGCATAGCTATAACAGTAAACTATAACAACAAAGATCCATCATTCTCTAGCAGCCGTTCCACACATTTTTTTTCTCCTTCAAAACACCTGTCAGACCAATTCACACTGAGTCAAAATGCCTGCAATGTTATTTTTTTAAAATATCGCTGCCTGATCATACATATTTTACCCCCGGTGTACTGTACGGAAAAAAAAAAATTACTTTTGTTATCACTCAAGGTCATTTATTCTAGTTATTGTTCCGGTGTGACCACCTCCATTCATTTAAAATTGAGTGATTTAACATTTTCTTTTCATCATTACAGCTATTCTTAGCACGATTAATCTCATTCTGACTGGGGCTTAAGAGAGCTGTCTTTGGCCGTAAATGACAGCGGACATGTCTCTTTTTTTCTCGCGGAGTTCTTCTGCCCCGGTGATGAGGTGCTTGAGAAAGATGCTTTCGTCTGCAGTGATATAAAACCGTAGCCTCAGGTGTTAGGAGGGAAAAGCCATTTCCCTTTGAAGGACAGCGCTACTGCTCTGTGATGGAGGGCGCTTTTAGCCAACTCTTCTCCAGACATGGTTTGTGACCTTCCCAGCACACGCCATCGCTCGGTCTGGTACGTCGACGAGCCCGACTCATAAGTTAAAGTCAGGTCCGATCCACACGTGTTGTCTCTGACATGAGGCCCGTGTGTCAGTCTATGGGGAAAGTCAAGGAGAAGAACACATTTTTCTTTTCCAATTAGTTCTGTTTTTTTATTGTGGTAAGGAAGAATAATGGTCTTTGTAGAAGGAGGGGAAAGACTGGAACAGACAGACAGGGGATGGACTAAAACAATGTGTCAACCAAGAATGAAAGTCAAGGGCAAAGTTCTTTCTCTCCTATTAGTCAGAGTGGAAAATTTGCAGTAGTCACAATAGCAGAAGGATACTGAGGGGATACAGGCTGTGTATTTTGGGGAAATTCTCTGGCTTGTCTCAGCTGCTGCGTTCATTTAAATCCTGCTTTTACAGAACAACATCATCAGCGTCCCACCTCCTGGGTCCCCTTCTGCAGCTATCTCCCAGGCAACCGCCCGGGCCGCTAGGCAACGGGTGACTCCACTCTCCGAGGACCTGCTCTTTCTGCCAAACGGAATTTGTGTCTTTCTTTTCCTCCCAGTCTTCATGTCTATCCCTTCTGCTCCAACAGGTTTGCTCCTGTTTCTCTCTCCCTCTCTGGTGTGTGGAAAGGGCCCACTCAGTCTGTGTCCACTGAAGTAACTGTGCTTGGAGCTGGGCTGTAATATCTAGTTGTCTCTGGCTGTCTCCACGCATGGTACACATTTGCATATCCAGATCTGTCTGTGTGGGCTTTGCTGTGTTTGAGGCTGCCTACACAGTACCTCAGGTCTCATCCACTGTGTATCTGTCAGTGTGTGTGTGTGTGTGTGTGTGTGTGTGTGTGTGCCAGTCTACCATCCTGCCAGCCTGCATTCTCTGAGGCTGTGGTGGTCACAGTCGTGATTTTCCATTCCTCCCCACCTACTCTCCCCTGCCAAGAGAAGGCCTCAACCTGCAAATAAAAGATAATGGAGGCCAAATCAATATCGAGGTCCTGGATTCGAATCAAACAAGGTAATCTGGGGCCCTACATGCAGACAGCAATGGGCTTTTAAGGTGGAGGAGCCGGGCAGGGTTAGGGGGCACCTTGGCACAGCCACCGGAGGGATGTTTACACATCCACAAACCGCTGTGCAGGACAATTAAATCAGACACACTCTGTAACCACTTCATTACCATGTAATAACAATTACAATGCAATTCAATCTCTTTCAACCAACATGACACTCTAAAACAGTGGGGAACGCTGTATACCTTTACCATTACTTTTATGTGATGTAGTGATGATTCTAGACCAATTCAAATGGGGGGGGTGGTATTTGTTTTGGGGCAGGGGGCAATTATAGTAAGCATAACTGCTGTATGGATGTATGGTTTAAATAATGGGGGGGGACCCACCATCCCCCACCCCCAGCTCCACCCCCAATTTGATGTGTTATGAAAGAAATTTATAAAGCTGCCGTGGTATGTATTGTATATGTCATTACAGTATGGATCTAATACCATTAATTCTGCATGCTGTGAGGTGACAGCCCTGGCTTTGCGAATGTCAATAAAGACATACATAAGTGCTCAATTATGTGTTTGTTAAGCGATGAAATATGGCAGTAATGAGCCGATGCTGATTCGCAATCAATCATTCATGCTTGTGTGTTTTTACCATGTTAAAGACACCCTATCAATATTTTAATTAATACGAGCCATGCTCCGGAGCAATTGAAGGTTTGATGTATGCACAAATAACTTGCATAGACGTTTCCAATAACAGATGGCCAGAGATGAGGTATAGGAAAATAATGTGTGGTGCTATTAACAAGGGACCTAACACAATAAATTGCCCCCCCACACTCCCTGAACCCACAAAGATTAAGGTATTTTGAAGCAGGACTCAGAGCTCTGACTAAATATCCAGTATTACTCAGGGTGGGTGATATGGCAGTCAATATAAGGCTTTTCTGGGAAGCACAAAAAAAAAAATCAGACACAGGAGATCAGAATATCATTGGTGTCCTATAAAAATCTTGCAACTCTTAAGGAGATGAGAAAAACTCATTCCTGCATTATATTACACTTACAAGTTCTAATTAACAAGTTATAATACACTTTACTGGTCACACACACACACACACACACGCACACGCACACGCACACACGCACATGCACATGCACGTACACACATACACACACACACACGCACACACGCACATGCACACACGCACACACACACACACACACACACACACGCACGCGCACAGGCACATGCACGTACACACATACACACACACACACACACGCACATGCACATGCACGCACACACATGCACATGCACGTACACACATACACACACACACACATGCACACGCACACGCACACACACACACACACAGACACACACACACACACACACTTCTCCGAATATGTGTGATTAATTCCCTAGAGTTCCCTCTGGACTGGTCCTCCGCCGAGCCGCGGTCTTCTGACTCTTCATTGTCTCCCCATATCACTGAATGACTCCTCTGTGGAAGTGACCTAATTTTCGCTGCTACTGTTTCACTGGAGCCAGCAAAGACCCCGCCGCTGCCGCCATGGCGACACCCCTAAAGGGAGTCATTCCACCCTGACGGCCTGTTTTACGAGCACTTATTTTATGAACACTTTCCTGGATTACTTCAGCCATCTAATGTAATAACAGATTTTTTTCTCTACCCCTCCCTCCCCATCCATACATACAGTATTACAAAACGTCGTCAGTAGTGCAGTGTGGCTCTCTGGATATATGAATATTGCACCAATAAAAAAGATATGCCGCAACAATTTATCAAGTATGTTCTCAGTGCAGAATTCTCCCTCCTGTTGTTTGGAGCTGCAGTCTTTAGAAAATGTGTGAGGAGCAGACCTAGCTTTGCAGCACTGAGGTGAAAAAAGTTATTAAAAATTACATTAAATGTATTGCATTTATTCAAAATTATTGTTTAATAGTTTGCCTTAAATTTCCTTTCATTGTAAAATATGATTTGCTCATATTCTCATAAAGTATGAATGGAAATGCTAATTAGTCCATTTGCGTATTTACATATATTCCATTAGTATTCAGTGAAATCCTGACATTTTGGATGTCTTCTCTGACCGTAGATTCCTGTTCTCAAAGATCATGGTAATCATGATTTTATTGGTGCATCAGAATGACAAATTAATTAAGACAATAAAAATAAGGCTTTATCACGTATCCTAATAAATGTCAGATGATCAGTGTCTGATGTGACGTAAAAGTCGCGTACATGTGGCCTTCTTGAATTGAATTGCCAGCTCTGGGCCTGCAGTGTATGACTGAATTATATGCATAGGGTGTGAGTGTGACTGTGCCCTGTGCCAGTATCCAAGGCGGAAAGCGGCAGTGCCAGCCGGACCCAAAACCCTCTATGAGTGCATGCCATTAGCAGGCATCAGTCTGACTTTATTCTCTGACATTTCTCAGTCACACCCCCCATGCATTTCATGCAATAAAAATAAAATTTATTTATTTTTAAAGCGGTGGCTGATTATTGTGCAGAGGGGTTATGCTGGTTTGCAAACTTGTCATTCAAGAAACCACAGAGGGAAAGGTAGAAGTTTGCTGGTGCAACAAAATAAATGATGTAAGAAGTAAGAATGAAATAAGAAGGCACATCAAATAAATGCAGAATAAGGATATAAAAGAACAGGATGTACGCAAATATTGAGAGTGAATTAATACTAAGAAAGAACAGTACATTTCAATACTGGAACATGGCGAGTATAATTCAGTCATAAATCTGAGCTGATTCTAGAAAACTTGATTTATGCTCATTTGGAGCCCAGGTCTTTGTGAAACATTCTGTCTTAATGCAGAGAACCAGCTTCTTCCAACATGGAGACATATGGACTACCCATTCTCTCTCTCTCTCTCTCTCTCTCTCTCTCTCTCTCTCACTCACTCACACAGACACACAGACACAGACACACACACACACACATACCCTTTTGAATGTCAATATTCAGTCTCAATTTAATTTGCTTTATTGGCAGGGCAACCATGGTCATATTGCCAAAGCAACCTACAGGAACACAAAAAGCCACATATACAACATGCAAAATATGATTTGCAAAAAGCACCTTGCTCTCTCTCTCTCTCTCTCTCTCTCTCTCTCTCTCCATACCTCCATCTCTGTAGATAGATACCCTCAGACAAAGAACAGCTGCTTCTCGACAAACTACCTCGCCCTGTCCCAGTTCACTTCCAAGCATAAATTATAACAAAAGACAAAATTTAAGGAGGCTGCCTGGTGGGGGGTGGTTGTCGGGTGGGAGGCGGGTGGGGGGGGGGGGATTGGGCTCCCGGGGGCTGTTGGCTATCGCTTCAGTCATGTCTTAATGCACGTCTTCCACAACAAATTGGCCCGTTTACTTAAGGGTCTGCAAAGACCCATGAATATTTGATAATGCCCGGTCGTTGATGAGTATATACAATGACTTCCTTATCTTATTTGGTCAGCCTGCCAGCATTGTAACTCCCAACACCTCCCTCGAGAGAGACCTATATGAAGGAGGTGGTGGGTCCTGATACCCTACAGCCGGAGGGAGTGTATTTCTCACTGAAAACAAGGAAAGCTGTGATAAAACGGAGGAAATAATATAGCTTTTCTCCTTTGCCCTCCCCAGGTAGGGCTGTATATTGGAAAAACCTTGCACACCTTCACTGTTCTCTGTAATACAGAAGCCTCCAAATCAATGTGGAGGCCTGCTCTCTCAATAAAGGGATCAAGGTGCTCCATTTCTGCTTTTTTTTTATAAGATGGAAAGAAAAATGTGCGAGCGAGACTTGGATATTACTTCGCCAAGCTGGGAAAAAGGGGCAGCTGACCCTCCCCAGGGAGATCCATGTTTCAGAGAGGATTTTCTCTGATATCTCGACTCTGGCATCTCTGTTGATTTAAAAAAAAAAAAAAATATGAAAAAGATCAGTCGGTCTCTGGGTGTTCAATTCTGTGGTGAGAGTGAGAGAATGCTGAGTGGACCAAAGGGTGCTGGGTGTGGGTAGTGCGTCCAGAGGGGGTGTGGGTGGGGGGGTCTGGATGATTGGAAATGGAGAAGTGGAGATAACCATTCATTTAGAGACAGTGACCAGGCATGGGGGTGCGGGGGTGTGTGTGTGTGTGTGGTGGGGGGTTAGCAGTTGGATCGTTACCTGTCTGCCTTAGGGGCGGACTCCAGGCACCTCCTGGCAGCTCCTGAGTGACAATAGAACCTGTGCTGCTTCTTCCTTCTGCAGCAGATGGAATAAATTGCTTCGCTCCCCCAACCCCCGGCCACCACCCACCCATCCACCCAAACCTCCACCCACTCCCCCCCTCACCATTGGCAACAGAATAGCCTGGATGAAGAGCTGTTGAGTACAGACTGGCGCTCTCATTAGCATCAGGCCCACAAAGCTATATTAACCAATCCGGCCACTTGAGCTGAAAGGCCGCTCTCCTTCAGCAGCCCCCCCCAGAAACACACAGAGAAAATGGGTCCACCGAGATCTCTGGTCCTCAGTAATGCGACAGAATCGAATGGAAACAAGGTGGAAGCAACCACTATGGTTCAGACCAAAACAGGCTCATTAGATGTAATCTGAAAAAAAAAAAAAGACAGCACTTGAGGCCAGGTTGATGTGAATCAAACAACACTTCCCATCAATTCTTTGATTCTGTACATATCCTCAACATCATAAAAAGCCTTTCATCTCCATCGATAGATTATCAATGTTTCATGGCTATGTGGCCAATAAAGTTTATTCAAAACAACACAAAAATTTTGTGAGTATAATATAAAAAAGTATAATGCAATGCAATAGTAAAGCTGTTTCTTATACATTCCTGATAAGTAGTCTTGGAGAGTTTTTTTACAGCCATGATACACTCAAATGTTCCTCTTCTTTCATTCTTCTTTCAAAATGTAACCCAAGAGTCTCTGACTAAAAACATTTTGATTTACATTCAACCATCTTCGCCTCCAGCTCAGCTGTTGTTGTTAAACTACTGAGGCACCTCTGTAATAACACAGTGCACGTAACACATCTGAAGTGTCACTAATAGAA
Organism: Albula goreensis; assembly: GCA_022829145.1. Classification (NCBI taxonomy): domain Eukaryota; kingdom Metazoa; phylum Chordata; class Actinopteri; order Albuliformes; family Albulidae; genus Albula; species Albula goreensis. Next base: position 19,906,705 of record CM040761.1, on the reverse strand, counting down.
CTAAAACAAACTGCAAAGCTGGAAATGTATGCCAAGGGTATACCTACTGGCCATGGTAACTCGGAAATATCACCATGAATTAAAGATGAGCCTTAATGACCATCCTGGTCTTTCACCCTTGCGGATTTTTAACTCTGCAAAGCCGCTGTGTCTAAACCCAGACTGCCTGACCTTCCTGGTGCAGAGCCCAGGTGAGGAACATGGGCCTGCTGACTGGAGCAGGCCTGCAGCATGGGGACAGCGAGCGTTTGCTGCTGGAACAGGGACCCCATCTGGGCTGAGTCACTGAGGATAAAGGTATGGTGGGGCCGGCAGTGAGTGAGAATACAGAGGAACCGTTCTGCCCACTGAAAGGTATGTGTGTGTGTGTGTGTGTGTGTGTGTCTGTATATGTGTGTGTGGAGGTCCTTGGAGGCCCGCATACGTGTCTCACCTTCGCTGCTGAGAAGCAACACCCCTCTGATACGGCTCGACGTCCCAGGGCGTCGCCTGTCACACACCTTGCCTGACACCTTTGCCGCGAGAAGCCTGGGACCGCGTCATCCTCCCGTCCCCCTCGATCTCGATAAACGCGGGAGACGAGAGACAGAGCAGGAGGGAGGGAGAGAGAGGAAGAGAGAGATGTACGTGGTCGGATGCGAGCTGTGTCGGCCTTCGTCAGCCCCTAATTAAATCACCGTCTATTCATTTTGTGTAATGCGGATTTTAATTTCATTACGGGCGGGGTCAGGAAGACGGGTTGGGTTTCTCGGAAGCAATAAAGGAACGGGTGAAAGAGGAAAAAACTGAAGAGAGGGAAGGCTGTTGACATTGGGCAGAGGGGGTGTGCTATGTGGTTGTTATGGTGATAACTGCATTATGTTACATCTGGCCAAGGTTACAGAGCAGGGCCGAGGTTGGGGGTGAGAGAGAGAGAGAGAGAGAGAGAGAGAAGGAGCAGGCTGAGGAGGTTCGCGGGAATGGTGAGAAACAAGAACCTAAACATAGTGGGCTTTTCATCACGGAAAACAGAAAACCTGTGAGTTGTGATTTCCCGAAAAGCCGTTAAAAAAAGGAGGCCACTGACAGAGATGAAGGCTCTGATTTGCCGTCGTGGCGGGCTGCGCAGGGTTACCGAGGCCGCCGCTTTCCGGACCCTTCTCCCCATGATTAAGCATTTTCACCACTTTAGCTCTGACTGATATTCACTGCATCGTTATGATTCCCGAATACTAAAGACCCACATTTGCATAACCTCCGTTTGCATTCCTGCCAACCGGCGCCTTTTTAAAAATAAATAAATAAATAAATAAACGTCTCGTTGCTGGAGACGCAGAATGCCTCGGCTTTTTATGCAAAATATATAAATAAATGCGGGGGGGATCGATTGGAGCTCAAGCTGTGCGTCCTCTTGACAGCGAGCGGCCGAGGCGCGACGCCCACTCCGCTCCACGCTGGCACATGATAAACGAGGCCCCCGCACCGCCAGGAAATTTCCAAACCCTTTTCCCCCCATCGCGATGGCCTGTCTCACAGTCCGTTTCTATTGCGTTTTGACTAATCCATCACAGTACAGCACAGGATTTTAGGTCAGGACTGAATGAAACAGCCACATTTGAATTCACACTTTGAATTCAGGACAAGCATAAGAATTGTAGAGCAACACGGAAAAAATATCCGCAATGTTACTTACCAAGTGTACACAGAGTTACACAATTGTGTACAAAATGTCTTGTAAAATAAAAAAGTAATTCTATGCAATTTCAGTTTTGTAGAAGAACAATAAGAATTGGAGAGGGACTCCATAAAAAACAAAAGACTTTTCAACAAACCTGCTCTCTTAATTATACTGTTCCTTCTAAGATTAGTGAAAAATAGCCAAGTATTAGTTTTTGAATACTGCAATATACATTTTTTGTTAGATCCAACCCCCAATTGTGAATAGCTAATAATGCCTCTCAAATGCATTGCGATTTGCATGTACACAGGGAGCAATACAACTATGCATGTGTAACTGAAGGCATATATAACATAGGCCAAGTTTACATGCTAAAGGCTGCACAGTACAATAGGAGAACAACTGCCTGTAGGAGGGTGCGTGATCTGCACCACATTGTATGGAAGGAGCCAGTGCTTCACCAACCAATGGAACCCCAGCTAACCCGGAAACTGTCAAGTCTAGCTGATCAAGATAATGGCATAACGGCCCAGCATTCTGAGCTAAAATATGTAGTGTTTAGGCTAGAGGCCTGTGCTCACTGTGCCTGCCCTCACAGTGACCACTAACTGAGCCACCCATGATCATGCCTTGCTTCATAACAGTAAAAATATTGCAGATGTCTCTCTCTTTATTACTTTGTTGAGAGCTTCACCAGGGATGTGGTAACAAATATGCCTGCAGTTACGTCCAATTCCCAGGGTGTTTTCGCAGATATTGAGATGAGCGATGGTGAGGCACAAGTAAAATTACAGGAACATAAGTTTAATAAGTCAGCAAAACTTGATGGCTCAGATCCAAAAGAACTAAGGGAGGCTATTTATAAACCACTCAGAAGTATTTTCATGCAATCTGGAGAAACAGTAGAAACACCCTATGATGACAGGAAATAAGTGTACTACCTTTGCTTACAGGAGAAAGCTAAACTGAGCCAAGAAAACACAAGCAGGCTAGTTTAACTTACTTCTCTGAAATACAGTGAAAATAATTATTGCTGGCAATAAATATGATATCATATGCATGGATTTTAAGACAACATTTTAATTTTATTCCTCCCCTATCCTGTTTCTGTGTGTTTTCTAATTTTGGTGGCTGTGAATTATGATCTGACAAAAGCCTAAAAAATTTACACGAGGCTGTTCACACAATAAAACAAATTCTACAAAGTACCACATGAGTGACAGATCATCAAACTGAAAATCAGCAGGAATTAAAGGCGTTATCTCAAAGTGGATTGGAAATTAGCTTCAGGGTAGAATACAAAGGAAATGATAAGAGGGATCAGTTCTGAGTAGGGTGCTATGGAATGTTGAGTCCCCCAGGGATCCATGTTGGGACCTCTGTTCTTCCTCATTTCCATAAATAACCTTGATAAAGACATTAGCAGCAAAATAGTCAAATTTGCCATTGACACAAAACTCAGGGGTGAGGAGGCTCAGGGGGGATTTGACAGAGGTTTTTAAATTTTTAAAAAGGATTAAGCAAGTGGATTACAGAAGCTGTTTCAGGTTGACTTCTGTCAGCAGAACCGGGGGCCTGAGGTGAAAATTAGCAAAAAGGTAAATTTTTAAAAAGATACAAAGATAAGTATTTTTTCTCTCTCTCATACAGCCATTCATGTATGGGAGAACTTACCTCTATGGGACTTGTAATGAAAGCAGAGGCTCTCAACGTGGTCAAGACCCTCTTCTACACAAGGCCGGATACACTTCAGGCTGGGGATGGAGTAAGGGGAATGACCAGGTGTTTTCACTAATGAGTCTTACATGATTAGATTACCCCTTTTTTGATGAACAGAAGGAAAAAACAGCATTTGTTTTACTTTTCACTTGGGAGAAGATGGTGGCATGGTAGGTTGGGGGGTTGTGAATGTTGTTAGACCCGCCGTTGAGTGGGTGTGTCTCCACCTGTTCAAGGGGTATTGAATTCAGGGCCTAACACCCTGCATCCTCCACTAGCCATACTTAATCCAACCGAGCCAGTTGTGCTTTGACACACTGTTTGCTCAATGTCTGGAATCTCACAAATGTACACGACGGCTGTCTACCCGACTGCGAAAATCCGCCAACGCCCGGCAGCAGAAGCCTATGAATCAACGGGTATAAAGGGAAAAAAAAAACGTTTTTTAAAAATGTAATCAATGCACTTATCGTTGCGTGGTTTATTTTGAGGGCAGTTAAGATTAATGGCGGCGATGAAAAACAAAACAAAATTCATAAATGATTAAATTATTGATACGGGAGACTCGTAATGGCTATCTGAAATCCATTCCCGGGAGCTGTTATGTGAACATAAGGATTATTGAGTGCCACCTTGGCAATGCGTGGGGATCGGTGACTGGGGCGTCTTAATGCTTAGCTCATCTAAAGGAGATGTCAAAATCAATACCCAATGTCAAAGGGAGGGACTGTGCTGTAATCCACACAGACAGGGGCACAAACGCAAAGTGTGGTAATATAGCCATTCAGACAGATTAGAATAGGCATTGTGTGAATCAAAATAATCTTTCGCACAGTTCTAATCCAATTAGAAGGCTGGGACCATGAAATGGAAGTCCGGAGGATGAACTCACGAGTCAGACGCTACTGTTGAAGTACCGTTACGGTTTTTGCACAATGTGTGATGGCTTTTATTGACGCTATCCGATTCAGAATTTGAGAATTCTGATCGAACCTATCAGAATTAATGATGGCCAAAAGAACGTCTTAGTGTTGACAGTGGCAAAATGAAAATATGCATTTTGTTCTCTGCAAACAATATTGACAATATTGTGGTGACTTTTTGAAATTCAGATGTTAGGCCTTCATGCACAAAGGCAGGGCATGTTGTTGTGACACCGTCGGGCTGCAGCTCACTGAAATCCTACACTCTCAGAATTCTCCCCAGATTCGCTCTTATTCGGCTCAGCCTGATTCGCTACATTTCCAAATCCTCCACCCTCATACCACAGAAGCCTCTCAAAGCGGGCTGTGGACCCGAGCGTCTGAAACAGGAGAATTCCTCACCTTCTTCCTAACCCTTCCTCACTCCCTCCCTCTCTCTTTCCCTCTGCTCTGTCTGTGTTGCTCATCTCTTTCTTTCCATCTGATCTTTCAGTCTCTGTGTACCTCTTCACCTCAGCATCCTCCTCTCCTGTCTCCACTGGTGATGCTGCAGCTGCCTGGCCTCCTCAACACTGATGCCACCACCTCCCTCAGTACTGATCGACCTCTGCTTGGCCTCAAACCCCGAATACCTGTTTACCTGCCTTTTCATTTGAAAGTCAAACCTGGGCAACCATTTTGTTTGTGCATTATTGTGTTTCAAACTATTAAGTAAGCATTATCTATATTTTAAGATTTTTGTGTTTTCAATAAGAATTTCTGTAAGTGATTGCAGATTATTAGTACAATCACTGGTAATGTTACCTAACGCCTCTCAATAATCATCACTCATCACTTCTTTTAATTGGAGTTTTTCATCTGCTCCTCATTGACCAAGTTCTTCTTTTCTCCTCTTCGGCCTTCCACCCTGCAGGCACACAGTCTCTGCAGCAGTGGACCGCTCTGAGTTTCTATCAAACGGTTGAATCGACCGTGGCAGAGCATCCTCATTAAAGGGGTTTTATTATGTCACAAAGAGGGAAAATAAATACGGGGATGGAAAAGGGGGGAGAAAAAACAGCTTGCCGCTCGTGTTTGCTTTTTCACGGGGCAATGGAGAATAGAAAATATTAGGTCGTAAAAAAAAAGGAAACAAGGAAACAGAGCCATTATTTTTCCGGCCTAATTGATCTCGTTTCCCTCTACAAATTAATTGGCCGGAAAATGTCTAATTGCTCCGGTGAATATCATAAAAAAGCGGGTCAGTGAGCTGCGGGCTGCCCTGGGCCATATTTCAGTGTGCAGCTTTTATGCATGGAGTCGATATTTGATCATTTTGGCGGCCGGCCCAGTCTCACACTGACCTACAAAGAGATGCATCTGCGACACCCATCTCAAGGTTCATTTTTTATTTTCTACGCAGCGGAGTCAATTTTCACACTCACCGTCAGAAAGAAATAAATAATTTCCTGGTTGAGGTAGCTGGGGGAGGGCAGTGGCAGAGATGGGCAGAGAGGATGGAGGAGAGGGGGTTAGTGGAGGGGGGAGGGTGGTGGGGGCGATCTTCTGGTCTTGGGACAAATGCTAATTTAATCAATGTGCTGTAAATCCGACTGGGTGCTGACTCATGCATGTCTGCTGCCCTGGGGAGCTCAAACAAAACCCTGCCATTGCATTTTGTTCTCTCTCTCTCTCCCTCTCTTTCTCTCTCTCTCACTCTCTCACTTTCAGTCTGTCTCTCTCTCTCTCAATCTCTCCTCCTTTCTCTCTCTCACTCACACACACACACACACACACACAAACTCCTACGTGCTTGTGTGACATGTACACATACACACACACACAAACCCACACACTGAACTCACACACCTGCGGTTCCATGCCGTCCATGAGTGTGTCAGAAGTGCTGAGGCGGCATATTTTTATTATTTTTTTACTGAAGAAGGGAAAGTGGGGGTAACTCCTCTCTGTCTCCCCAGGCCACCACCCCCAGCATCAAAGTCGTCAAGAGGTGACCGCCCCGACATCGCAATCCAGAGCAACGAGGCGACGGACTGACAAAGACGTGAGGACGACCAGGTTGCCCGGGCGGTGAATGATAAAGAGGGAAAGTTTGGGCGCTCAGACTGCTGAGAGGTTAGCTGCCGAGGAGGGCGGGTTTGGGGTGGGGGGGAGCGATGGGGGCGGGGGGCTTGGAGGATAATCCTGAGGGATAGATTTTATGGCCGCGTGGAAATTTATTTGGAATAAATCCGCAGTGCCCAGCGCGTGCAGCGAAACGGCAGGGGCTTAATTAACAAGCGCGAGCGCTTGTCGCGGCTTCAGAAGAGCTTTTAAATCACAGATGCAAATTGAGTGACTGAGGGTATGACGGGCCTGGCTGCTTCCCTGGCTTTCTGTTTCACATCCCCCCCTGCCCCCCCCATCCCACCCTGTGTATGCTCAGGCCAGTGAGATGGAGGAGGAGGGTCATGGGGGGGGGTCTCTTCCATTGGTCGATATGGCCAGTAATCCCAGAATCTAAAGTCTAAAGGGCCGAGTGGGCATTGGGGAAGGGAGGAGGCCATATTTAATCGCTCTGTTGCTGAAATGTGGGAACAGGAGCTTAGAAGACACAATGAAGCGCTCTGCAAGTTCCTGGGGTGGGGTGGGGTGGGGGTTGAGGGACATAGTAGTAGATTAGAATGACACATATATACTGTTGGTGATGTAATCTCCAAAATGTGAGGTTTTCAATAAAGAACAGAAACAAATAAAATGTTGAAAAAAATGATGACTTGACATTACAGTAAGTTGGTACTGAAATGGTGTTTTGAACTTTATAGTTAACACAGCCATGAATCATTGATGGTACAAAAGTGATGATGCAGGCGTTTTATCCATGTATCAAAATCAAAAATATAGATAAACAGTAAAGCTACAAGGTTTGTTTTACAACAGTTGATATAAATATATGCCTACATACACTTTTAAATTTATTGTGAGTCGTTCTCCAAGGTAAGGATCAGATAAAAAGACAGAAACAACTGCTACCGGTGTCAAGCCTACCTAGCCTTCGGGCTCCCGGGCTCCCGGGCGCCCCGGCACCGGAATTCTCGGGAGTTACATAACCCAGCGCCGTAACCATGGCAACCCCTCCGCCCCGCTGACCCGCAGCCAGCGGGATGAGTTACGAGCGGAGGGGGTCAGAGCTAATGGTGCTGCCACTGTCTGGCGTCTGCGCTCGGGGGCTCTAAGCCGCACTCTCTCCACATTTAGCAAATGGGGCCCCTCTGACAAATGCGCGGCGTGCCGAAATGGCACTGTCTGTATCACTGAACCCAAGTGTCTGTTTGGATTAAATGGTGCTAACGGCTATGACATATTGTGACAGGAAGAGCACTGGCGGGAGCCATAGCACCTCTTAAAAAAAATAAAAGGGGAAAGAAACGGGGATGGAAGAGGGTGGAGGGAGGTCGTGTGGGTGGGGGTGGGGGTTGGCGACGTTTTTTTCATGATACAGAGTGCTCATGGACTGTAAATAAAAGGGTGATGTCATGTCTGCTGATGTCGGATCTGCAGCCCCTCTTGCCCCCTCTGTCTTTTGCCCCATCCCCCCAAACCTGTTCCTGGAACAGCCGTGGCCCAGTCCCGCTGAGGTCAGAGTACATACTGCTACTGCTGGACCAGGCTCTGAGTCACTCACATACTGGCACCCACACTCGCACATTCACAGCTAAAAATGCCTTCCCTCTCCATCTCTCTCTCGCTCTTTCTGTCTCTCTCTCTCTCCATCTCTTTCTGTCTCTGTCTCCCGCTCTTTCTCTCCCTGTCTCTGTCTCTCTCTCTCTGTCTCTGTCTCTCTCTCTTTTTCTGTCTCTGTCTCTCTCTCTTTTTCTGTCTCTGTCTCTGTCTCTGTCTCTCTCTCACAGACACACACACTCATTAGCATGTATTCAGTGACACACTGATACTGATTAAATGGTCCTGACATTGATGAAATGGAAACCCTATTTGGTCTGTGCCTGTCATCATATGCTCTCATTCTCCTTCGACACTGTAAACCTGCTTTACTGCTAGTGCCAGTGCTATGCAGTAGTGCAGTAGATGTCCAGAGACATGCATGCAGTCATGCACAAACGTTCACTGTCACTGGCTCAGACTAACACACTACCGTTTCTCCTTTCTACAGCTCTAAACCCATTCAGTCATATGGTAATCCTCTTACTGTCAATGTTGCAAAGACACGCGTGCACAATTCTCTTCAGAGCACACTCAACGCATGCTGGCTCATATTCCAACCACTGTTTCACACGTCCTTACAACTAATCAATGCTTATCTAATACAGTGCCCCTCGGAGAAGTGGGCCCCCCAAATACAGTGTCACTCAAGAGCTGCCAAACCTAAAATCACTGCCCCCACTGTCTTTAGCTTTATGCAAAAAAATGGTGGCAGGAAGATTTGATAAGTCATTGTTTGGCACAAAAACTGGAAAAACAAACTCGAGAATGATAGCAGCTTACCCTAAATGATTTAGCTCCAGTGAACTGTTGTAAGATCAAACACCACTGATAGTAGGAGAAGTAGGGGAAGAAATGAAAGTGAGTGTGAAATATTTCACAGAGAGATGCTGAGGTAGGAGCAGCTATGCATGGTGAATTTGATGCGGAGAAGAGTGTGCACGGGATGCCGACAGGCCTCATCCATTTGCTTCAAAGGGCTCGGCGAAAAAAAAGGACGAAGACAAAGCAAGAAGACAAAAACGCAGAGGAGAGGATGAGCGCCATGATGAAGCTCTAACATGTATGTCATTGCGAGATCAAAGTGAGTTCACACAGTGTGATCGCTGCCTGTGAGAGGCACAATGGCCCTCTCCCAGTGTTCCAGTATTCAGAAATTTACCATGGAATTGGACAGAATTGGGGCAAAGTCAATTCTATGTTTTCTTAGGAAATGTCAGCATATATTTGAGAATCTTTCCCCGGGAGAGAGCCAAGCGCACACATGAATGGCTCTCATGAGGTCAGTTTATACATGCATGGTGTAAAAACCACAGCAGGTGAATTTTTCAGCTGTAATGAACAGAGACGGTATTTTGTTTTTCTTCCCTGAGAAAAAAAAAATCCACTGCCAATGGTCATGTTCACACATTCATATTTGTTTTGGCCAGCATTTAGTCAGCCAATGATCTGTGACCATTCAGCAAACAAGGAAGGAAGCTAATGTAAGTTAAACCTCTTAGGGCGATTACTGCGCAGTTTGAGTGTAACGCTGATTGGTTTGGGTAAACAGATTGTGTGGCTGCTCCTTGCATGTGCCAACGGCCAGAGAGACCATGCAGCGGAAGATGAGAGGAGAGATTCAGTGAGACGCGAGCATCGGAGAGGGTGGGATAGATTTTTCCACTGAGGGCGGGTCATAATAAACCCGCCCACGCTCATAATTGCTTGCATCCTTGGGATGCTTGTGTCAGGACAGGCACACAGACAGCAGACAAACACCATCACTGACATGAGAATGTGGAAAAAGACAAAGGGGAAAAAGAGGAACGTGTGCAACAAAATATCCCCTCAGGCCAATTCAAGCTTCAACTAATTACTGATTTTTTTTTTTATTTGAAAAATTGGTTTCATGATGTCACATCATGTGTATTGATAGATGTAGATTTGCGCCTATTGAAACACTTTAAGACAAATATTAATCAGGATAAGGTATGTGAGGTATGTGAGACTTTACAACCCATCAATGATGATGTCATCAAACAGATACCCTCCAAAGAGCTACTGGACTGCAAACCAGACGTATTCTCACACATCACCTGTGTTCCTTACTATTCACTTTATTTGAGTATTTTTCGGAGTTTCCAGTTGGTAACAGAAAATTACTGTGCTGTTATTATTGCTATTTGAGCTGTGGATGTTCTGTCTTCACAGCTCCACATAATGCATATTCATAACAGGCCGGCAAATTAGAACACTTTGAGATTAAAACAAGGCCGAGACAGAACTTTCAATGTTAAGTATATGCAGTTGACCATCTGGTTAGTGTAGACAGTCTGTGAGTGTGTCAGAAGTGGAGCAGACCATCTGGTGAGTATAGGCTGTCTGTGAGTGTGTCAAGGGGCACTCATCTCTGTCAAAATCACATTGGCGGAGCAAACCGCTGACAACTGCACTCCAGAATTTTCAGCACCTCCATGGCAAAAAGCCTTGCTGTTGCGCTAATGCTGGGTGCTATCAATTCATGGGCACTTCTTTCCAGCCCCATAACAGCTTTACTGACTCTGCGTGACACATTATGATGTTTCTTTAGCTACATATCGCATTGGGATACACTATGCCCTCTGGGAATCGAGTTGCGCAATGATCCAAGGTCAGAAATTAGACATGCCGGTGAAAGTATGAGACATTGGACCATAAAAGTCCATTTTCTGGACAGTTCCGATAAACAATTTTGCAAGTGCTGTGATGAACGGTTTTGCATACAGTGCAGGTGTGACGTAGCTCTCCTCTTTGGAAAGCTACTGAGCAAATGAAGAGGCATTACTTTTCCATTGAAAATGGCATTGAAGTCATGCGTCAGTATTTCTGCTTCTGATTTATCAGTATTAGTTTACGTAAAACTAGGAAGTAGCTTGAATTGGCCATGACTTCTGTCTGTTGTTCTTGAGTCTGGCCACTGATTTTTAATATTGAAATGAGAGATTTGTATATATTGTTTTATGCGTTACTGGCCAGAGGTTATATAGGGTTCACAACCCGACTCTGCCAATGCTGTAAGTACTGATTGCTGATCAGATTTTTTCTCAGCAAGGACACTACTGTATAAATTAATTACATGGAAACAGAGGCTTCTGTAAGTTGTGGCCATCTTCCTGTAAAGCTTCATGCAATGATGACAGTATCCTGCGTGGGAGTCTTTGGTGGCTTACCAGAAATGTGTGCGGATAAAAGGAGGCTGTCCTTGGGCTGGCGAACACGCAGCGGGTTAGAACTGGGTGAACTTCCGGGGGAATCGCAATTCTACATGTTTTTGATACGCTAAAAACCATGAACCATTTCAGAAGCGTATTTGTCATCATCTTGATATGCATCCTAACCTGACAAATTTTACATCCAGATTTAACATTCTGTCTTATATCACTGCTGGCTTCCTCTGGATATCGTTTCCTATCTCTGGATGTCTCTGTGAAGCATGAGGTAGTGCGAAATGTTTTTTTTTACTTGACTCTGAGAAATACTCCCATTGCAGAGCTAAGGCGGCTCCCTATCTGAAAGGATTGACAGATATGTTCTGAGAACACATATTACAGTAAATCTCCTGAAATATTCCAAATCTGGAAATATGAAGTCCAAAGGATGTCAGTATATTGGAACTCTGTGCCCGGTGGCAAAGCTCAATACAGGCACCAGTTCTGCCCTCCCCCAACACCCCTGGCTGTTTTATTAGCCCGCAGCCTGTCTCCCGACTGCTCGACTGCCCCTCCGCGTCCCACTTTAAGGATCAAATCCACCGGTGAGGTGGGAGTTTTCGCCCTGACGGATTGATTGAGATTCCTCTGGAGCGGTCCCTGCGGTCTGGGCCGTATCAGAATGCCGGGGTCAGCAGATACGAGGCTGCAGCACTCATCACAAAGCAGCAGATCTGCAAGTGTGAGTCCCACACCATACCCCCCCCCCCCACCACCCAGCATCCCACCACCCCCGGCCCACCTCCAACCACCCTGCCTCCAAGCCAAGCACCACCCTCCAGCCCCCTGGGTGAAATATTAAATAACATGGCCGATCCATCTATGTGTATGGTCAGGGAGGCAGGAGCTGGAGGGGAAGCAATCCTGGACATGAGGTCCACACTGCCTCCCTCTGGTGTAAAAGGGAAATGCAGCACATGTACAGTGCTGAGCACCCAGCACTTCCTAAGTGCATAATTTGGGATTCAAGGCAAATGGGCCAGAGGCAGTGGTGGAGGCAGGCAGCAAAAAAAAAAAAAAAAACCTCCAGCCTAATCCTACATCTAAAAAATCTATGAACAAGTCAGAAACTGATCCAGTCTGGGCTTAATTAATGAAAGCACAGCATCTGTGAAGTTTATGCATTGGTTTTAATTAGCCTGCAAATATTGGAATTACCAGCTCAATTTTTTTTTTCTTTTGTTTAATCAAAGATGATTATATATTGTGCGCAGAATCAGTATATGAATGTCTGTTGAAAATCATTTGATCAAGCACTACCCGTGGGTTCCACAGTAATCAGATTTGTCTTTATTGTTTGCACTGCTCATTTTGCTTGCTGTTTTGTGAATGGATGTATCCAATTTGCATTTTGAGCATGAAAATATTTTTTCTGGCTTAGAGCAATCTTAAGTCTCTTAAGCAGAGGTGGTCTTACTTTTGACCCCTAACCAGATGAGGTTGGAGCAGATGCTGTGTGGCCTGTGAGCCGGTTCTCCATCTCGGTGGCCACGCCAATGCTGTTGACCTCTGCCTCTCGCTCGGGCCGGGAGAAGCTCCCTGCCTGGTACGGAGCTGTCGGAGGCGGACGCGTGGCGGAGCGCGCTGAGTCATGCTGACTCTGATGGTCATGATCGCTGTATTGATTATCTGTTACCGATGCTGCGCATGGCGAGGGAGGCCGGCCAATGGGAGCTGGTGGGGGGTGGAGACGATAAGCATGTCTATTCTCATCCATGGAGCAAGGCAACATTTCAACAACCATTTCATTTGTGTCTGTTCCTGCTGTAGGAAATATAAATATACATACACATATACATATACATATACAGCCTCTTACATGTTTGTGCTCTAAACATGTCTGTCCTTCAAAGCATATAGGAAGCTGCCTTAAGTCTGGAATGGAAGCATTTCCCAAAGAACCAAATACAAAAATCGTTCACCTCATTTTGTGTCATAGACATATCCGGATATAGGACATGATCATGTATGATAGCTGGCGGTGATGTAAGTCAGAATGTTAAATCAGAAAGTAATATTTGTCAGGGTATCATGCCTATCAGCAAGACTACAAATATGCCCCAGAAATAGAGCTGATATGTTTTTAGCATATCAAAAAGATATGAAGTTACAATGCCCCTGGGAGTTCAGAAATATCAGAAAAGCTGAATACTGACAGAATAGCATTGGTTTATTCTACAGATTATTCTACAGATTCTACAGATGAGGAGTGATGCCAGGTCCCCCTGTATAAAGCTGGGTAAAAATTTCTGATCGCTGGATATGTGTGGTATAAATGGCGTCCAGGTGTGAAGCTCTGGGGTTTTGTTTTCTCAGGTGTGGAATAACTCTCTTTTTCCCTGTTTTTTTATACTCACTCTTCAGGTCAGAAAATCTGTGTGATTGGATACTCTTAATCATACTGGTTCTAAATGGCTTTGGGATAAGGGTTGGTATTGTGTTCTCTTACACCCACGACCCCCCACCCCCCAACACAACCCCAACCCCAGCCCCTTGGCCCCTTAGCCCAACCCTAGCCCCTCGGCCCACCCCCTCCCCCAATCCGCCTCCCACACAGACTGCCAGGATCCGCTCCTGTTTCAGCACTACCCTGAGCAGCTAAGTGGCTTTTTTGGAAAGGGAATGAATGAGTTCTCGAGCAGGTGTGCCACATTCCAAGGCAGGCAGCCTTGGACCACATGCAGTGCATCTGTGAAAGCCAGCCACTTTGAAAACCGCACGTTCCACGTCAGCATCTCGAAATAAAAAAAAAAAAAAAAAAACGCGCAAATCCAAAATGTTGCAAATGGGTGTTGAGTCGGTGTTTTTGAAGCGGTGCGTGCGTGTGTGTTTGTGTATGTGCGTACGTATGTGGAGGAGGAAAAGAGCCTGAGCTTTATCAATCAGGGGAAAAAGGCTCATTCGATCCAACAGCTTGGTGATAATGATTTCTCCACGGAACCATGCTGTGCTATTAGCGTGGAGTTGTGAGACGGGCTGTGATTCTGGTTTCATTTGGAGAAGCGCGTGGTTTGACCCCCGGGGGCACGAGGAAATAGTTTCCATTTCTGAGCAAACACAGAGACAGCCCAGGGCCTTCCTCATTGTGTACCATTCATCACTCCCTTCCGCTCCGTGACACTGCGGATCATCGCAAATAAACGGCTGCTCTGAAGCCATCCTCCGAAAGCGCACGCCTTTTTTTTTTTTTTTATGTGATGCGGCTAATCGCTACAGCATTCGCAACGGATTTCACTTTCTCTTCATGCTTCATGCGATCACTTTTCATGAGCTGTTTTTTTTGCAGGAAAAAAAGAAGTCCTCGTTATTTTGTGTTTGGGTGAGAAACCCCTCTTTTTTAAGCCTGAGAGAAAACAATGACTGGAGGACTATGTCAATATGAATGAAGTTAGTAAGAATATAGTTAATAGGGGTGTGCTCATCTTCATGCGTGTACATGAGTTTCTCACATCAGCGTGCTCCATGTTAGTGGCGCACACTTTAGCAGCGGCACACTGAGGGGTGAGTGATCCATCTCACTGACCGTTTCCTTCGATGGGCTTTCAGAGGAAAAGACGCATCACGCCCAGGAGGAAACCAGCCATGACGCATCCATCTCTGCGTAGATGCCTGCGAAGTGGACACGAGGTCCCCCTCTGAAGGAGCGTGGCTCGGAGGTCTTTAAGGAGCACCATTAGCAAGGCCACTCAGGGACCGGAGGCACATTAGCGTGCATCCGAGGTGGTACTGTGGAGAGCAAGGTTAAGTCGAAGGGTCGACCACACCGGTCCGGTCTCCACCCCCAAACCCCCCCCCCCCCATCCTCATGATGAAGTCCATTCAGCATCATTGGGAGTGCTTGTGCTGTTCCTGTGCCCAGGGATTGAGGCAAGGCTATGATTAGATAGCAGAGCAGCGGATCCAAATGGCAAGATCGCACAGCGAGTGCACAGAACCGCTCCGGCAATGAAGGCACCTGGGGGGAGCTGGATGGGCGGGGGGTAGTCTGAGATGGTGTTCTAGGGGCAATAAGAAGAACTGGGAGGGGCAGGCGGAGGGGGTATGCTTTGGTACGGCTACCTCCCCATGAGGATCCCCACTATAAAGGCACAGCAGAACCCAGTGCAGAAATCTCCCATACCCCCCATCTCCAGGAACCAAAGGCCCACATCCTTAATCCTAATATCTCACAGTTTTCAGATCATCTGAATTACAGCGCCGGGAGATATAACGTTTGTACCTAGCCTTTTATATGCTATCGCTGTTTCATTGGTAGGACATGGGGACCCCTGAACCCCTGTAATTGCGATGTGTCGATTAAAAGGGCCTCCATATATCCTCAGTCCTAGACAGAGGCTGTATTATACCTCTTTCATTCCGTAATTTCCCCGGCTGGTCAGGGCACTGGGCATCAGAAAGATCAGAGCTATCATGGGTCTCCGCTTTATCTCTCTCCCTCTCTCTACTTCTTCCTCCTCTCTCTCATTCCCTTTTGCCCATATTTCTTGGTACCTGTGCAGCCAGGGAGCCTCAGATAGCTCTATCTCTTCACACCAACCTGTCAGCTCCCGTGGTTGCCGTGGCGACGGACCATTGTCATGGCAACCCTGGCGGATGGGGGAGGAGAGAAAACGAGACTGAAGGATAAAAAAGAGAGAGGGAGAGAGAGAGAGAAAGAAAGCGTCTGCATCTTTTCTCATTAAACGATAAAGAAACCACAGTGCTTCTAATCCATGTTCCACCTCTACTTTATCAGCTCAAAAATCAGCCCACTTCCCGTTGGAGTAAATAGTAAAGAGCCGGTCCATTTGGTTGTATAATGATGGCTATTTATTAACAGAGCAGTCGGCCTCAAATGAGTTTCTCTGGAGCTCACAATAGCCTTTTACAAAAGTCACATTCATAGGGAAATACAAGTACTGTTCTGTGAGGCTCTTGAAATGTTCTCTCCTCATTCAAGGCTGAAGGTGGATTTTCAATATGGCTTTAACAAGAGAGAATGGATGCAGGTCACCGATTCTGAGTAAATACGTTTAACCCCATTACTGGTTGTGTGAACGTGAATACAGCTCCCTCGATTCAGAAGCACCCCCACCTCTCCCATGGGGGTAAGACTCGCTTCTCCACCAGAATAAATTGAAAAGGACCACGGAAAATCAATGTCAAATCAATTTTTCTTATTCCACACATCTGGGTAACAGGGAGAGTATACTGCCCTAGCACTTTTGATGTTAGTGCTGCATGTTGAAATGGGACATCATAAAAATGCATCAAAAAGACTTTCCGGTTTGTGCTGAAAGCACAGTTGATAAACGGATCCATTATTTCTATAAACTGATGAGCAGAACATGAGGTTATGAATTCTAAAGCTATTTTTTTTTATCTGTCGCCATTATATGACTGTTCTATATCAGCTGATGTCCTTTTGCCATCTTTTGTTGAGGCACAAAAAGACAATCTGATTCCTTCTCGGTTCCCTTTTCTCCGTTAAAGGTCCTTTGCTTGGAACATTTCGGTCTTGGCGTCATTTCGGCCCCATTTCCAAATGACATTGATCTGGGAGTTCGCCCGAGTGACTTTTATCCTTCTCTGATAGCCGTTGCACTGCGGCTAAAAGTTAATTAAACCTGTGAGGCTAACAAGGTCGGAGCCCATCAAACCCTGATATGTTAGCAAAGGTCAGCAGGAGGGTCAGGAGAAGGCGCCACCTGGTTTATTTTATTACCATCGAGTCACGAATCGTCAGTGGCAGCCGTGGGTGGGGGGGGTTGAGGGGGCATGGAGGGGGAGTTTCTGGGGCAAAGATTTTAACACAGTGAGTGATGGTCAAGCCAGAACTTTTATGGCTCTTTTTTTGATTAGTAAGATTAGCAGCTTGTGGGGGGGTGGGCTTTGTGGGGTTTGGGGGGGGGGGAAGTTGGCATTATTCTTACCAGCCCACATAAGCCTGCCCAGCTTTAGCAGGCAAATTGCATAATCAGGATAAGTAAGTTAAATTAGCTGGCTCGCCTTTGATCTAATTTGTTGGAAAAATCCATTTTCTGTCTCCAGTGCCAATATACATTTCATGCATGGGAATTCTGAGATTTCAAAATGAATTCCCAGAACTGTCAGCCAATGGAATATGACACGGCATCTTTTGGTTCTGCCCTGAGATAAAAAGCAGCCGCGCTGTCCGTCCGTGGAGCTTGCTCGCTCACTACTACATGTGTGTACACTGTGAGCCAAATTTTTTTTTTTGGTGGGTAATTTTTGGTGGAATGATTCCTGCCGTAGTGCTGTAGTTTGAAGTGGCCCTCCTGAGAGAAGCCAGGCAAGCTGGTGTTTGCCGGGTATCCTCAGAGAGAGGTAATTACAGCAGTATGCGCAAAAGTCTGCCTGACTCTGGGCTTGGGCTTGGGCTGCCGTGCTGTTGAGTTCCTCTGCTGCTCTTGCTCCCTACTGAGCCCTTTGTAAGGAAAACTTGGTCCTGGAGGCTCGGAGCAGGCACCCCCACCACACACGAACCTCATGCCCACCCCCAACTCCTCCACCCACCCCAAACCCGGCCAAAAAAAAAAAAAACCAGCCTCCGACGAAAAACACCGCCTGCAGTTGTAATCAGCTTGTTAATTAGAATAAATTACGAATACTGATTCAATTAACCTTTTTAAAATTTGTCTTCCCGCTATGTGCGCGGTCGGTTTTACATCCTGTCGACACGTGCCTCAGCCAGGCAGGACATCAATCAGACCTGGGGGGTGGGTGGGTGGGGGGGGTGCATGATGGGTGGGGGTTGGGGGTTGGGTGGTGCTGGGTGCAGTTAAACGGAAATATGGGGCAAGGTGAAAGAGCAATGCAATGTGCAGACAGTGTGCAGAATCACAGAGCTCCCCTCCGCACACACACAGGTGACACACATGTGTGAACAGAGCACAAATGCTACATGTGTGAACAAGAAACTCATGCACACATAAGGAAATATCCTTACATCCAGATATTTTCAGCATCATGTAAATTGGAGTAATATGGTTTAACAGGGTGAACATTGAGGCTAGGATGGAAAGACAAGCATTCACTGTTTACACTGTAAGTATATACTGCAGATAATATCTGTAGTGCTTGCTCATTTCAAAGAGAGGAAACAGCCTAGCATCTTTATTCTTATCTTGCTGCTAATAAGGAATACATTGACAGCTGACAGGGAGTCGTACTATCTTACTTGCTCAGCTACTACCAGTAGTGACTTTTTTCAATTCATACATGAAAGATAATGCTTAATATTTAAATTTAGTGTACTATTTTTGCTACCTGCTCATCGGTGTTTGCAAAACCCTGTAGTGTGGTGGTTTCTACCTGTCATAACTGTCCCTGAGTGAGAATCTAAAGATACCAAACACAACATGGGAGACCTACAGCCTCATTTAGCTGAAGTATGAATGGGACTTCAGAGATGCTGTTGAGGTGCCAAGCCCTTTTCTCCTCTCCTTGTCTGTATCTTTCAAACCAAGAGTCGGTCTTTATCACAGGTGCTGCTGTTGGCTGAGGTAGCTCCGCCAAGTCGGCCTCCAGGGAAGAGGCAGCGGTAGAGAATGTTTATCCTCCGCTGCAATAACCCTTTACAGAAACCCTTAGTTCAACACCCAAGGACTTATGGCAAGTGAGCCAAAGTCTCCTGACCACTGATCCTGTGCTGTAGTAGAATCAGGTACATAACGGTTTCTCCATTTCCGCTCACATCTGATGTTTAGGGCTTTGGTTTCTATGCCTGTCAGACAGTAGAGTAGGGGACCAAGACTGTATGTCTGGGCCGTAAATGTATTTGCTGCGATCTGAAACAGTGAAACACGATAATTATCCGAATGGTTATGAGTGGCAGAGGAATCGGTGGCCCCACCCTGTGTCTGTGCTCACATGCATCAGCAGTTCAGCACCATGAGGGATGCGACGGCGTCTCCGCTGTCAAAGCCTGAACCATGCATCTTACCTCGTTGCATTCCGATGATTCATTCTAATCATATCAATGGTGCATTACTCTGCAGTGCGTGATGCATGGCTTGTCTTTTAGTCAATCCATTACATGTAGATCACACACTCCGGCTCAATCAGCCTCCTCCCCGCTGATACCCCCCCCCCCCACAGAGACAGGGGCTGATCAGGGTGATTGATTGGATCTGGGGTGTGTGTGTGTGTGTGTGTGTGTGGGGGGGTTGTGGGGGGGATTGGTAGCAATTTGGGGTGGTGGAGAGGTCCGGGCCCTCGGCCTACGCTCCAGAGCAATGCATCAGATCGTAGGAGGCTTCCAATGGGCCCGGTGAGAGAGAAGCCATCTAATGGCTCCTATTGATCAGCGGACACGGGCTGGTGACTGATGGCAAAGTAAAAGCCCCCTAATCCCCCCGCAGCCAACGAGAGTGGGCCGTCCGGAGGACTGCCTGCTGAAATTTCATCCTCTGACACGTCTCCCCGGGTTTAATCGGTGAGCTGCATTATAATTTTACTCTGGAATTGCTTGGCAAAGTGGCAGGAGACGCCGCTGTTCAGATTGTATATGGGGGTACTAAAAGGCCTTTCTAAAAAAAAAAAAAAATTCCTATTACACAATAATTCTCATTAAAACACTATCTTACTATATGAATGTAGAGCATTAATATTCTTTAGTGTTCTGTTAAGGGGAGAGCATTTTTTAACTGATATTTTTCCAAAAACACCCCTGCTCTTATTCTGAGATTTTTTTATGTTGTTTTTTTATTAATCAAACCTAGAATATTAACTGTAAAGATGGTTTTCAACTGTTCAATTGTATTTTTGTATTATTCATATTGTGATTGTGACAGTGAGATGTATTTTAATAGAGAGCTCTTCAGTCTCATTGGTTTTGCTTTGGCATCACTCTCTGTATATCATTTGTGAGCAGACAAAGCATGACGCTAAAACAAAGACAGAGACAGAGATGTTTGAGTGATGAAAATATCATTTTGTAATTGAGGTAATGACAGGAACTAGAGTACTCTAAAGCCATTATGAGTGCTGTTGTTATTGTATTGGGTCTAACATTATAAGAGGAAGGAATTGGGCCAATTTTAAATGCCCCTTTTTTCTCTCTCACTCTCCCGTTCTCCTTTTATACCTCGCTCCCTCATTCCCTCTCTTGTTCAGCTGCTGATGGCTTTCATTTTGAAATCAAATTAGTAAGAGGTCAGCTACAGGGGCAACACACTCTCTATCTCCAGCACTCGCCGCCCACCCCCCCCCCCCCCGCCCCGACCTACCCAACATACACACACACACACACACACACACACACACACACACAGGCACACATGCACAAGCACACAGATGAACACACAGAATCACATGAATTTGTTTGGTTCTGAAAAATTCATTGCACACAAAGATAAAACTTAAATCAACAAGGTGCTAAAACAAGCAGGGGCAAAAGATGTCTGCAATACAGGCCTGGCAGAGCATAACCAGAGAAGACTCAGTCCAAATGTCTGAGGGCGAATCTATGTATAAAAAGTGCTGTAATTTCT
Organism: Albula goreensis; assembly: GCA_022829145.1. Classification (NCBI taxonomy): domain Eukaryota; kingdom Metazoa; phylum Chordata; class Actinopteri; order Albuliformes; family Albulidae; genus Albula; species Albula goreensis. Next base: position 19,885,983 of record CM040761.1, on the reverse strand, counting down.
ACATGCTGAAACCAAAATGTGTAAAACACCCTTTAATAAAAGCTGAGAAACTGTGCTTTAAACACATGCAAATTATTTTATTAATCTAAAATTGTGGAGTACAGAACCATATCAAGAAAACATGTTCTGTCCCAAACATAATGGATTGGCATTGTATATTCACATGCATGCTGACACAAATACAGATATGTGCAGGCACATATTTATGCTTACACACATGTTCACACATGCATAAAAACGCACATATTTACAGACACAAACATGCTCACACAAGTTCATGTAAACACACATACAAACATACTCACACACACACATTCAGACACACTCACACATGAATACATGCATGCACAAAATTTCCAATCGGAGGAAACAGATCCTCAGTAAATATCATTCCACCCCCAGCATGCGCAACATTAACTTGCTCGGATTTCATGTTAATGAGAGATCCTGTTCCCGCTTAATAGCGGGTCGTGCTCAAGCCGCCACGAAAATCAATTTGGAGTCATTTCCACCAATGATGTCTGCAGCAGCATCTTCTGTGGAAGAGCAGGCAGAGCCGTCAGCAAAAATCCATTATGGTGAGGTAGAGAGGGAAATAGAGGGAGAGAGAGGGAGAGACAGATATGGGGGTATTTGTCAGAGAAAAAGAGGGATGAGGGGATGAAGAAAGACAAGAGGAAGACAACAAAAAGGATGATCAATCCTGCTGCAGAGAGTAGGAAGCTGGTGGTGGAAGGGTAACAGTGACCCCTGTCCCAGAGAAAACTGGTTAAGGGAAGGGAGGGGGATGACACACACTACACAATGACACATAATAGGTCTGCTACACTCAACATGAAGTCCCACCTCCTGCTCTGTGACGGGCACTGAAAATCCATTCTGTGGAGATGCTGGTACACGGTCAGTGTCACATGTCAGAGGGTGATTATTTTGCGCTCTTTAGCCACGGGACGCGACAGGAGAAGCCCCACTGACTGGCCTGTTTCTTTAAAATTCAGTCCGACACAAAATCTGATCACGCTATTGTGTTCCGCACTGACTTTGTGCTCTCATCCAATGAAATGGGCACCCTATGAGTTTGCGGTCATGGTGACAGAACTTAGTCTAGTCATCATAGGTTGAGCGTTTGCATCATTGCGGTCAATGAGAGAACAGTTCTCTTGAAACATAAGCAGCCATGTCCTTGGCTTAGTAGCTAATTGTTTTTGAGGGAATGGATGCTCTCTATAAATTGTGCATTTTCTATCTTTTTTTTATCTCTTCAGAAACTCACCTCAATTCACCAGGGTTTCGGCAGCCGTACAGAGTGGCTTTTGGATGGATGGGATGGTGAGGGAGGAAAGCAGAGGCGCATTTTCCTGGAGACTGTGTGCAAAATAAATTAGATTCTTGATTTTTGAGATCACATTAAAGTTGATATAATAGTACAATTAGATCTAGTTATTGGTTTTCTAACCTTTATTGGATTAAGGGGCAATTTATTGATAAAAAAAATCTCAAATTAAATTTTTTGCCTACTGCAATACTTCAAGGCCAGCCCAGCGTCCCATTTCTATTGGCATTTGGCTCCCTGTGCAATTAATGGTAATATGAACGGTTGATGAAGACCCTTAGACCAAAGAAGGCCTGGGATATCATTGTGTTTAGGGTACGGCAGTGACGCGACCAGGTCATAGTGAAGGGAACTGGGCATCTTTCAGAATAGGGGAAAGATGATCTGTCATCAATACTTTTATATATCATTCACATATACAATATATATTTTTATTAGAGTACAATGCTCAGCGGAACAGTTCGAGTATTTCACCTGTAGCCTTCTTTTATTCCCTGAGAGCCATTCTACTCTGCTGCTCTTTCAATCTGAATTATAAAACAATATTATTTGAAAGCCATCCATAAACCCGGAACCGTTATGGCATTGTGAGGACCACAGATTCCCATTTAGCTCTGAGCAGAGCCTCATTTGGCGGTTCCCGCTGCTGTGTCAGGCAGGGGATAAATGCCTTGCCCTCGTCACATGATATATTTACCAATGTCACAGTTTAGGGCCTGGGGGAGGCGCAGACGAGCGCGTGAGAGCCAGCGCAGGGGGGAGCCCTGCTTCGCTCCAGAAGAGCGACATGAGTTCACACTAACTGCAGAGTCAAGGACGCTGTTGATCGCTTGATCAGGAGTTCAATACAACAGGGCAGCTGGCCTTCAGCTTATCAGATGGGTGTCTTAATTGCTTGGGTAGAAAAAAATGGAGGTTTGGGGCAGGGAGGGTGGGGGAGAGAAATGCTCATCACAGAAGGGTCTGAATATCTCTCAACTAGAGGAAATGTTGAGGCCCACAGCTTGAAGTAATCAAACTAAATCTCCCTTTCACACAGAGCCCACTTCAGGTAAAATACTGGCATCATGCCGCCATATTAGCGTGGATGTGGGGTCCTCTAAAACATACGGAAATTAAATATTTTGATCAAGTTGTTTATTGCGGCTGCAAAGTACCGCGATGAGAAAGCATTGACTGGCACTGGCGGAATCCTGGCATTAGCACACATCAGGCTGACCACGAAAATTAGGAGGCAACCGGAGAATACAAATCCTACACCTGGAGGAGGATTTCCGCTAACACCAGAGACCTGCTCCTACATTTCCACAATAAATTTCGCTATAAAATCTGACCCTCAGGATTATTTTTTCCTATTAAGGCCATACACATTTAACTAGTGCATTAAATATACAACACGGGCTTTAAACTGGAAATCACAATTTATCCTGCCAGGCAGCAGCATTTGCAGAGTAAAAATGACATGCTTTATGGCAGAACAATTACTTATGATGGAAATATTGAAAAAAATTAGAGTAGGAGCTCTGGCAATGAGTAGTGCATTAGGCCTTTTCCTTCCTCTTGTGTGGAGCGAATACATTTATATAAATACAAGCTCTCTGCTGCATTGCTTTCAAACCTTTGTTTTGTTTAATTAAAAATAACGATTTATAACAAGCTTAAATAATTACAATTGTCATAAACAGTCTGGTTTATAAGTTTGAATCTTTATTTATATTCTGAATAATATGTCTATGGGGACAGAGTGGTGAAGGTTAACCTATGCCTGGGGCAGACACGGGGAACCCCAGAAAAACATTAATAAAACATTGGCAAGCAGTATTATGACTACATTCATGGATTGAAAAAAATAAAACAGAAATTTCAACAGTCTGTTATTTGTCTCTCTGAATAAAATTATCCTCCAAATAAATAAATACATACATGCATGCCTGCATTCATAAACCTATCATAAACAGTTGTTCAATGATTAATTCTGTCTTGAGCACAGTAAAGATAAAACTGCAACTTTGGAACAGAGATGCAGAAAGAGAAAACGGGAATTTGCCAGGTGTATATGAAAAGACACAAACCAGCAATTTGGCAGGATTGGTGGGATTCTAGCATTACATGGTCCTGTGAATGTGGTGTGAGTGAGCAATCATGATATTGTCGCTGTGAAAGAGGTTTCATAAGTGGGACTGTGATGAACATCATCTCTGGTTTGTCAGAATGTTTCACACCAGAAATAAAAGAAGAACCTAACAGACACAAACCTGGCTATGTCTCAGTCGCTATACAGTTTTAAAGCAGCAATCTGAGCCTTCACCTCAGCTCCTATTAATCGAATAATAAATTTCCCCAACAAATATCGCTAAGTAATAGTGTTAAAGCACACCCCTTTGCCTAAGTTCAATTGCATCTTTTAGCAATGGAAAATGTGATAGTGGCTTTTGTTTTGGCATAATGTATGCTTTTTTTTTTTTTTTTTTTGTGAAAGCCCGTAAAGCTACCTTTGACTTTATGCTGGGTTTCGTTGCCCAGTGTTCCTGTAACTCTGACTCAGCTATTGATTAAATGATGGGGCAAATTTACAATAAGAACAAAAGGGCATTCAGGCCATACCTCTCCATCACAGATGAGGGAACGGCTGAATTTTATGTTATATGATGTAAAACAGAACATTTTTCTTAGATTCATTTTTAGTGGTTTTGATATAGATTTGTCCATTTGTGATCTTGTATGTAATTCTATAGCATGTACTACTACAATTACTTCTACTACTATTATTATCATTATTATTATTATTACTATTATTATTATTGTTGTTGTTGTGGTTAGGAGTAGCAGTACAGATAGTAGTTATCTTCCTCGTTACCTGTCATATTCATCACCTTCATCATCTTTATAAAATGTCATGTCATATCATTGTAAATGGCTGTGCGCATCCACACTGTGGCCAGCTGCATCACACACACACACACACACACACCGTGGTCTCAGGGGGGCAGGGGCCATGGGACAGACTCCATGCGGGGTCTGGAGGCGCTCGGGCATCGGTTTCCAGGAGGAAGCCCTCATTACTGGAAGCAGGAAGGCTCAGAGGTGCGTCTGTCAGCGCTGGACTCAGCACAGGGCCCAGCACCCCACGGTGAGATTATTTAGCCTGCTGTGCTGCTCAGCTGCCAGGCCACACTGACTGCCATTTATAAAGCCTCATCATTTTCATACAGACACAGCCGCGCTAAAGCCCCTCCTAACTGCAGGTCCTGCGTCCCCGTGGCAGACACACAAAGCCCCTCCAACACACGGACCCAAACTTTCATTACTGCACGCTCACCAGCAGGTCCAACCACACACAGACCTGGCCCACCTCCATACCTGTGTCAAAGAGTGGTTAGAGCAGCTGATCTATAGAGCATTCCATGCTAACATCCATAAAGCAATGAATAACTATGGATGGCATATGGTTTAGTATTGCTGTTTAAGTTAAATGTCAGCTAGCTGACGTTTTGTAACAGGAACCAGGGAGAATTTAAAATATAATGTAGAAGCCAAGTAGGAGATGTAAACATACAATGTGTGAGATAAAATGGCAGACATGTTATGAAACATACCTTACTAATAATAAGTGCAATAATTTATTAGGTATAACAGTATATAACAGCCTAAATAAATCAATCGGTCAATCTACTGTCACCTTCATGGAATAATTTTTTGGCTTTTTTAAGTGAAGTGCATATTGAGCACTGGCACACAGTAAAGAGCTGAAGGACATTGGATACTTTGCATATCTGATTAGGAACAGAATAGGTTTTATTGCAATACAAAATGTATCTCCACTCTCAAGGATATATCTATCAAATGCGTGGAAACAGAAATATTACCTCATTTGAAATGGTTTTGGCCTCTGTAAACAACAGCATAAAGAGAGGAGAGCTGAAAGTTTGCTTGTACAGCAAAGGGAACTGCGCTGTCTCTGTCTACTGTATGTTTTTATTAAGTCTGTATTTTTATTGAGTTTAAGTGCAGTGCATTCCGTGTAACGATGCTTTCCTGAGAGTGAGAGCTGCATAAACTGCATCAGCATTAATGACTGAACTGTGACGCTGTGGCCCCTGAGAAGATGCTGTTTTTTTTTTTTGGGAAGGCTGATGTGGTTTGTTCGGCCCGTCCTAGCGGAGCTCCGGTGGGGTGAATCGCAGAGTCGGATGCTCCAGGTAGCAGCGTACGGGGCGAATGCTGGGTAAACATTACCTTAAATAGGCATGGTAATGGCGCCAGCAGAGCGGTGCGCTCCCACTCTCCATTTCTGCTCAACTTTAACTCTCCCTACACTGACGAGGCATGCAGAAACTCTGCAGCAGCACAGCTCTTAGTGAAGGAGCTGATGACAGGATGTGACAGTGGAAGAGAGCAGTAAATTCATAAGCAATGCAGGGTAATGCAAAAAGCACCAGTTTTTCTGTTTCTTTTTGTGCACACACACACACACACACACACACACACACACACACACACACACACACACACACACACACACACACACACACACACACACACACGCACACACTTGCATCCCTGACAACGGGATGCAAGAAGATACAGAAAAAATCAGTCTCTGTGTCTGTACTGGTTTGCCCCCTAGTGGACAGCTATCGATATAACCACTTTTAAAAATGATCAGTGGAAAGACACTTACATTAATACACTGTAGGTAAAATATTATTTTATTTAAAGAAAAATGATACAGACATTTAAACAACATCCCACTGCATCACCAGAGCCCCATTGAGCACATCACTCTGAACACTGAGACCAGCTTTCCCTTCACAAGGCATTTAAGCACGCTGGCACACATTCATCTGTGCTCCACTCTCAGGTCTCACCCCACCCCACCTGCCTGATCTTCCTTACCAGTCAAACGCCCAATTTGATCTCCCCTCCTCTTCTTCCTCCTCCACAAATAATCACCCATGAGTCCACTCAAACCGAGGCTTCTCAGTGTAATTAGAGCTGCACCTGTTTTATGTTTCCTCTGTCAAGGCATTTCTACTGCTTAACTTTTACATGTACATGCTTTGTGTAATCGCATTTGCTTTGCTGCTATTCTGTACTCTCAATCATTCCTTCTGGTTATAGAGAGGATAGGAATAAAATGTGTTTCTCTTCTAATGAGACAACAGTCTGGGCCTCATCTTGTTCCTGTTTAAGACATAAATGTTGCTTGCATCTATATCATGCATATTGCTGAACAAAATCAATGATGCCGGCCAAAGACGCTGGAGAGATGTGAAGCTAGCCATTTGTTGCAGTTAGAAGACCTCATTTCTAAGCCTCCTTTATACTGTGCTCTACCTCATATTCCAACCCCCAAACGCTTAAGAAATGTTTCTGAATAGATTGGAATAAGGTTTTGTTTTCTCACTCCTTTTAGCTCACCATCAATGATTACATTTTAGGAGACCTTCATTCCACACAAAAAGCCCCCTCCTTTTCTCCCTCACTCTCTCTCTCTCATACACACAGACACATGCACACACACACACACAAAGCAGGGCAAACATTGAGTAGAGTATCTGAGAAGTACTATTCTGCACCTGCCATTCAATTTTCAACTACAAAAAATGGAAAGAGTGGCGAAAGAACAAATGGAATTTTAAACACCTTTAATTTGGGCTGTGTACTGCTTTAAGTGTATTCAGAGGCATTTGATTGTAAGCTATAGGTACAACAGCAATTAGAACCACAACACCATTTCCAGACAGAAGAGATGAGTTTGTGAATTTCACTGTTATTTATTTTTGGTGCAATGGCACCCCCTGCTGGCACAGCAAAGCTGACATTAGACAAGTTATGAGAATGTAAATAGGCTTATCTATATACACCGATCAGCCATAACAACCTGTGTAGGTCCCCCTTTTGCCACCAAAACAGCTCTGACCCATCGAAGCATGGACTCTACGAGACCTCTGAAGGTGTGCTGTGGTTTCTGGCACCAAGACGTTAGCAGCAGATCCTTTAAGTCTTGTAAGTTGCGAGGTGGGGCCTCCATGGATCGGACTTGTTTGTCCAGCACATCTCACAGATCCTCGATTGGATTGAGATCTGGGAAATTTGGAAGCCAAGTCAACACCTTGAACTCGTTGTGTTCCTCAAACCATTCCTGAACCATTTTTGCTGTGTGGCAGGGTGCATTGTCCTGATGAAAGAGGTCACTGCCATCAGGGAATACCGTTTCCATGAAAGGGTGTACATGGTCTGCAACAATGCTTAGGTAGGTGGTACGTGTCAAAGTAACATCCACATGAATGGCAGGACCCGAGGTTTCCCAGCAGAACATTGCCCATCACACTGCCTCCGCTGGCTTGCCTTCTTCCCATTTTGCATCCTGGTGCCATGTGCTCCCCAGGTCACACTCACCCGGCCATCCATGTGATGTAAAAGAAAATGTGATTCATCAGACCAGGCCACCTTCTTCCATTGCTCCGTGGTCCAGTTCTGATGCTCATGTACCCATTGTTGGCACATTCGGCAGTGGACAGGGGTCAGCATGGGCAACCTGACTGGTCTACAGCTATTCAGCCCCATATGCAACAAACTGCGATGGACTGTGTGTTCTGACACCTTTCTATCAGAGCCAGTATTAACATTTTCTGCAATTTCAGCTACAGTAGCTCGTCTGCTGGATCGGACCTCGCAGGCCAGCCTTCGCTCCCCATGTGGATCAATGAGCCTTGGCCACCCATGGCCCTGTCACCGGTTCACTGCTTTTCCTTCCTTGGAACCACTTTTGGTACGTACTGACCACTGCAGCAGGAACACCCAACAAGGGCTGCAGTTTTGGAGATGATCTGACCCAGTCGTCTAGCCATCACAATTTGTCCCTTGTCAAAATCGCTCAAATCCTTACGCTTGCCCATTCTTTTTTGTGTTCTAACACATTAACTTTGAGGAAAAAATGTTATGTTCCTTGAGTATAAGTGAATGTTTTTCCTACTTGATAGTGCAACATATTTCAAAGTCAAACTTTTTACATCATTTACTCTTAAATGCTTACTGTAAAATGCAGTATTACAATATACAAGTTTTGGTTTTACAGATCTTTGAAAAACCACAATTTATCTTCATCTATGTCAAAGGGGATTCATTCCTAGAGGAATGAACGCACAAAACGTCTGTTTTATCAAAAGTGAACTTTGATTTCTTTTGATTGCTGTACATTAAGTTGTTTTGATGCTTGAATAGACCACTGCATCCTGTTCTTGGTCCTACAGGAATATAAACACACGTTATTTATTGTGAAAAGGTTGATTTCCAAGTAGAACGTTACAATCAAAGAACGGAAATAAGTGTGTAATATTTGTGAGTTTATATTTGTATATTTTGCATATAAGAGGAAAGCAAGAGGAAATGCAGATCATCCATATTCATTGTACAGTTAATCCAATATGTCCTCAAGAGTAACTCTTGGAAAATACTTACTGAGCTAGACTGCCTCCGTTGTTTGCCAGAATCTGCAAGACATGGCAAATAACGAAACAATCAAACGGGCGATTAAATTATAAATAAGCTAATAACTGTTTTCAATACCTGAGTTTTGGCTTGAACAACACATACCTACCGCTCATAGAAGCGTAACCTCATAGTCTACAACCTCATATACGCGTTACATGTACGTAACATTAAAATACTCACCGTCAAAATATAAGACAAATTGTAAGGTACCGACAACCGGGCATCTACCTTCTGCTACAACTGTCAGGGTAGCCAGTCCAGCGGTTTTGACAGGAAATGGTCAATTCTCACAGTATAATAAATCGCGAGACTTCGTGAGAGTTCGCCTGGTGATCGCTGACCTGTGGTCGTGATGGTCCGTGTCTCCTAGTGGCTGGTGTGCACAGCGCTTGACTCACATTGCCTCAGGTAACTCCTTTCCTTTTTTTCATTTGCCAATCAAAGCTTTAGGACGGCCAAGAACCTCGCTTAGAGAATGCAAAAAGTTGCGAACGAAATGTGGTGGAGATTTGACAGTGGGCGGTTAAAGCATTTGAAATGATTTAAGTCTTGCCAAAACTGTTGATGACGTTGCGGAACAGTATTAAACTAACCGTATAATTTCTATGCAGTCTTTGTCTACCAATAAAGACATAAAAGTGTAAACCTGACGCCCAGATAAGCCTCCAGTTACATATCCAACATGCCTGTCCTGGCATGACCGACAAGAACTGCTTATGTAGCGAACAGGTTATTTGATTCACTGAGAGAATTATAACACCATACAAAATGTGCATTTTTCCGAAACAATTTAACGCAATAAGGTCTCAATAAAGCAACATTAAAATCGTGTACTTTCTACTTGTGTAGACGGCGAGACATTCTGTTGTACCACATTGCTGCCCATAGAGGGAGCTATGCGCTATTTTCTAGGCAGAAATGGCTCGAGCAGCCGCAGGTTTTGATCACGATCATGGAGGAACACACCTTAAGCCTCTGATTAAGTGAACTGAGCTGAGCTTAACGCGGTTGATCAAGATCAGTTGTGTTCCTGCGAGGATGGAATGAAAACCTCCAACTACACTGAACCCTGGAAGGTAGGATTTGACATCCTGGCACTAAACATTGTTTGGTTTAATATTATACATGGCTATTCAATATAACTACTGGAGGGCCACCTTATCTGCAGGTATACAAGCACACACCATGCCTCATGATTTCACCAATTAGAGTATACGCAGGACAGTGATTCATGAAATGAAGAGGTACAGTGGATGGTTGGAGCTCATATCTGCAGACTGAAATACATCAGTCCTGATATGTGTGCTGAAGAAGGTTATTTAATTATAAATGGTGTTTACAAAATGTAACATAAGATGGTAAATACCAACAGAAGCAGTTTATAGTCATGGTGCCACTGCTGTAAACTCACCAGAGCTGGGACTACTGAGGGAAAATGACAGGTAATGGAGCTCATCACCTTCAATCTCCACTGCCTGGGCACCTGGAACTTGTGTTAACATGGAAATGAATAATGCCGTTAAAATCTTAATGCTGTCACTTCACGTTCTCCCTCACTTCGTTTTCATATTTTCTGGTGTCTAGAATATATAATATTTGCCAATGCAAACAATTCAAACTAGAGGGACTGTGTCGTTTTTTTTTTATTGACTGGCTTTAAGTTCTTGTGTTTTTATGCTTTGAAAACATGAATGTTTCTGGGTGCATGCCACCCTCTTGTGGCCATATTAGAAAATAGGCCTACATGCTAAAATAATGTCTGCTGACCAACTAACCTATTTTCATGTGTTAGCCTAATTTTGCAATGTAATTTCTTTGTCCTTCTATTAATTTTCCTCCCAATTTCTCACTATTCTACTGCCTGTACCCTCAAGGCCATTTTCCAATGGATCGGAATAAACATTTGTACACGCTTAAGCCTGTACAATGACTAGTAGCCTGGGAAGGTGTTTGGAGGAGTGAACGCATGCAGTGGTAAATGCATGTAGAGTTCATATTTTTTGGTCTGAATCAGGATAAGTTGTCATTGTGCTGCCTGTTTTCATTGGGTCTGATTACGTCTCACACTGCTCAGCTCAGAGTGAACCTCAGTTTGTAAACAGAAGCCATGTGATCGCACAAGTTTTTCAGGGGGTTAGCAGAAGATGAATGTCTGTCTGATCATGGAATTATGAATTATGACCATCCATTAAGTGTCATGATGTTACGGGTTACAGTGTTACTTTAATATTCTTACTGGTCTGAAACATTTGCAGAAATGACAGTAGAAGATGTTCCACTGTCAAGCCTGTGAGCAGCAGTCGCTGTATAATTATCCTGTAAGTGATCTATGCAGTGAACACATGAGATTGGAGGCCTCTGGGTGGATCACAGGGTAAAACTTGTCTGGGATCAGTGAGGTCGGGGACTCAATCCCCAGTCTCGTCATTGCCAGCTATGGCCAGAGGTCCCCCTTGGCGAGGCAACAATTGGCCAACTAAGCCGGCTAAGTTCGTCTGTTGGTCTCATCGCCATAGCACCCTTTCTGTAATGCTGGGCACCCATGGCAGCACAAACTGACAGTGCACTGACTGTATCGTCCTCCAACAGCACAGGCAGTGTGCGATTAGTGGTGCGGCTGCTGTGTGAAAAGAAGCGAGGGCATCGTCACGTGAATCAGAGGAGTCACATGCTCAACTCCTCCTCCCAAAGCCATCAGAGCAAGTGCTGCAATGAGGTCAACCAGTTCAGTTGAACAAGTCGGTTTGGAAAAACAGGAAAAAATCAGGGTAAAAATAATTAAAAAAAAAAACACATGGTGAGAGTGGAAAGACTACACATACTTTTAGGTTCATCTTAACTGGCTAAAAAAAATGTAAAAACAAATGCATGAGGCAGCACTTTTTTTCAGAAATTTTTGGTAGACTAATGCACCAAAAGGCTCTGGTTTCAGGGGTTCACACTCCACCATGTTCCCAGACCCATGGCAAGTGTGATGACAGTCCTCCCTCACAGTGCCTCTCTACCCCATGCTGTTTGCGAGCAGTTTGGTACCCCACGCTACCTTGAACCTTCTGCATATCAGTGGTGTTACTGTAGATCGCATCAGCTGTGCTGGATCCACCAGTCCCTTCCTTTACTGATGTGGAATTACCTGTAAGAGACAAAGAAAAACAACATTTTAAAATGCTCTTGAAATACTGAGCTAAATTTAGATGACAAAGTGACCCTTTTACATTGAGCTGTCTACAGGAAAACCGAACTGACTATATGATCATGCCACATATTTACTTGTATTTTACAACTAGTTTTAAAAAAATCACATTATTTTTGCATTAATTGGTAAGGAAGAGGTAAGGAAACTATACCACAAATGAGGAATCTAAAGAGCTTAAGTCATAAAAAAGAGAAATTCCCCTTGAAGGGCATATGCAATTCAATCAAAACAGTCTTCGCATTATAACACGTTTCTTTGAATGTCTTATGTTTTAGTGGTGACAATTAAACATGGCCATTAGAATGTGTTCTTTTCCTTGTAAAACAGAGTAGGATTAAAAAGGCTGAACTCAATTTAATTGAATTGCACATCCTCTGAAAGTTATTTTATAAATAGAGTTGCAGAGTTTTAGGTGTAATTATTCAACTCAACTGGTAATCTACTTTTTGTACGCATTGAGAGAGTGAAACACCACAGAGAGCTGACAGGATTGAGAAAATGGATGATTATCAATGACTTTTCCCCCACGTTACCTTGGTCGCTCTTCACATCTGAGACAGTGCTGTAGACCCCATCAGAAGCGTTGGAATCACCCTTCCCAGCTGTAGGTAATGTCAACAGAGCTGTGAGACACTTAAGGATGCAAAGCAACAATTTTGAAATGACCTTTCTTTCAAAATGGTGGTTCAGGGAGGGAGCAATGAGCCGAAATTAGAAATGCTACATGCACATCCGGCAGTCTTAAAGGCAAATTAACAGGAAAGAGTGTGTCTCATGTGCCACCAAAAGATAAAATATCACAGAGCTGCCTCTGGTTGGCTCATGGAGTGCAGTGCTGATTTGGGAAGCTAGCGAGAGCCCCGTTCCTGTGGCTGAGTGCCAGCCACACCATTACAGGCTATGGCCAGTAGTCTGCAAGAGGCTCTGTCCCTGTGGGGAAAGATGAGATCTCCTTAACAGCTAATCCTGTTCAGCCTGATGCCTTCAGGTGTATGAACCGAATATATACTGTGCCACCTCAACTATGTTTGGGGTTGGGTGAAAAACTAAATAATGAAAACCAAAGTTTTACTAAATAATGGAAAATGGCCTCTTTAAAATTTTAAAGTAGTAGTTGTTCCGGGCAGTTTGGTTTTTGTATCTTTATCTTCTCTCAGTGCCTCAAAAAAAACAAACTGATAGCTGTCTCTTTAAATTTGTGACGGATGCTCTTTTACCAAACTAATACACTATTACATATATACATACATACATACAATTTACCAAGATGTCAGTTGCCATGTATTCACAAGTACAGTATGTTGCTTAAATGGGGAAGTATCTTGCTTGTGCAATGGCCTGTCTAGTTCTTCTTCTTGGGAAAAATGTGCTGCTAAAAATAACAAGATGGTGAACTTGATATGAACAAAACATTGTGAGTGATATCTTCAGTTACAAAGTGGACTCTTTGAAAATGCTAAAGGATTAAACCTGAAGTTGTTTATTTCTGGATTAAAAATAGTATCCTTCATAATGTTTGGGTCAACAACTTTTTTTTTTCCAGATTTGGCCCTGTAGTTAACAATTCTGTATCTGTAATCAAACAATTGGTGAGGGTGCTGATGAACAGGGAACAGTGAACAGCTCGTACCATTTGCTCTTCTCATGCGATGGAACAGCAAAGCTCCCAACAGCAGCCCAATGAACACTGTGCCTGTACAAGCCAGAGCGATCACAAGGTATTTTGTCTTATCTGTAATAAGAGAGAGGCATGACCAGGGACTTCAGTACAGGGTGAGTGTTTGAGCTTTTTTGTGTCAAAATGTCCTCATTTAGTCATTTAATATAGGATGGTGACTTTAAATATGAATAAATGTACTTAAATGGAAGTAGTGGGTGGTGACACAGAATTTCATGGAACTAGCTGGGAAAAGTAATGCCCCCTCATGTATCTGTAATTTTACCAACAGGATATTTATGTCACATCTGTACAAGAATATATGTAACAAAACATTGAAGAAATACAAAAAATTTAATGTTTTGGCCAAAATATAAACTTCACTAAACAACTTCCAACTTTGATAATCATGCAACACCTTCAGGATGTGATAGGCAGATGGAAACGATGAGGGTGGGTCTTTAAAGGAATTATAAGAAGGTGAAGGTGCCGTTGTACCTGTGGGTGTCTCTGGCAGCAGTGTGAGGTGCAGGGGAACCCGTGCTCTGAGCATGCTCTCTGTGAAGACCACACAGGCCCAGTGCAGCTGCTCTGTGCTGAGTCTGAGCAGGGTGTGGCTGAGCTTCCGTTTGGAGAGCTGCTCTGTTAGAACTTCCTGTGTGACCAGCACCCCCCTGTCCCCCTCCATCTGCAGCCAGGCCAGGGTCACTGAGCCTCTCACTTCTGATATCTCACAGTTCAGGACAACGGACTGATCCCTGGACAGACCACCAGGGGGCTCTGCTGAAACTGACAGATTGCATGTATATGCACAATTAATTTTATGCAGATATAAGCAGATATAATCTATTATTGCCAATTGAGTGGTCATTAAGTTCACTGTTTTTCTTAGACTGTGGATGCTTTATGGATTTATTATTTTTATTATTTATTTTACAATCATCAAAAAAATGCAAAAGGAAGTTCCAGTTGGAAAAAATCTTCAAGTCAAAGACTACAGTTCTGTCCTCCAATCATACAATCTGAAAATATATCATCATCATTCCAAGTTAGTGGAACTTCCTACAACAACAGCATATAATATAAAAAATACACAATTCAGCTCTGTAAGAAACTAAAATACAGTACCAAGTACTGAACCATATACCTACAAAACCACCTTGTTAATAAGAACTTCAGTCTGCTTGCCGCAGTTTATTCCACAGAAAGGCAGCAGAATAAAGAAAGGTGTCCCTGGCCATACAAGACTTAAATCTGAAATGGGCAATATCAGTAGAGCTTACTCTTGTGTCCTAAGCATGAGATTAAAATAGATACTGAGATACAATGTATCAGTGTAACTGGAGCTGCTCTTGTTGCTGTTTGGGAAAAAGTACATATGATTGTCATACTGAAGCACAACATTACCAGTTCTGTGAATTGAATTGTAACTGAAAACTTACCTTGAACAGTCACCAAGCTTCTTGTGGAAAGTAGGAAGTTTTGACTATAACAGTTGTACTGTCCACTGTCTCCAAACTTAATGGGTGAAATTTTCAAAGGGAAATAGTTTCCATCGTAACCCTCAGAGGAGAATCTTTCTTTATCTGTTGGTGGCGTTACTGAAACGGGCTTGTCTCTCTTGGCTGATGCCACAATCATTGCTTTTTATCAAGCAAAGGCACCCAGTTCCATGCAGCTGTATCATATTTTAATTGACCTGCAGCTCAGCACCACCTCACTGCTGTTGAAACTCCCTCTGTACAGAGTGTGGGATGTTCCAAATGTACCTGAGGAATGAGGTTCAGTTTTGAAAAAAAAAAAATCAGGAAAAATGTATTCTACCACTAATCATATTGTAAATATACCAGCAGCATATAGACAGTAACATACCTTTGTCAACACGAAGTGAATTATAAACACTGAAAGCAAATGTTCCATTCCGTCTGAGTACACATGTATACTTTCCCTGGCTGACTTGGTCACTACTGTGGATGATGATATGGGCTGTGTTGTTGTAGAGCAGCGTGGTGTTAGAGGTTGGATCTCTGTCCTTCTCCCACTCCAGTGTAGCTGATTCTGGCAGGCGGGAGACCTCACAGCTTCTGCTCACATCAGAACCTTCATGTACTGTGACCCACAGCAGTGATTTCACTGTGGAAATGAAGAGAAATTGATGTAAAGCAGATGAGTAAATGTGGGCATTTCAATATCATTGACCAAATTTAAAGCATAATACAGTTCTCTGTTTTAATGCTGCAAATGTCGTGTAGTTAAAAAGAGGAAAAAGTACAGTACTGAGAATCTTTAGCTTGCTGTTTTGTGTGCTTTGTATTCTTTTACTGCAGACTTTAACAAATATTTTGTCATATTTAAAATGATTCTGTGTCATAACAGAACATAAACAAACCAATGTTTTCTCTTCTCACTGTTTTCTGATAACATTAATTGCACTTGAACATTTTTGTTATAAACACAAGAGCAATTTTGATCAAAGAAGAATAGAACATATGAATCAGAACTGTATACTGATCTATTATTCTGTGGCTTGCTCTGGAGAGCAATATAATTTGCAATTGAAGGTATTTTTTAAATGTGGTTTCTGGTCATATACCCCTTGCAGGTGATTGTAGTAGTCCCAGTCTCTGTGGTTGTATTTGAGTGCAAATTCTAGTTTTATACCCCTTTTTATTTGACCTGTGACTATAACTCTAATTCTGTATCAGTGCAGGTCTAATGCATTTGTCTGTATGTAATGCTTTCTGTCATAAATTTACCTTTTAGAGCAAATACTTCAATCTGAGCCAAGCATACATTCATTGGTTTAGCTTGAAGAAAAGAAAAAACTCCTGCATTTCTGAACTCTGGTTCCATCAAGATGTTGTACTTCTGTTGTTTTACGAAAGGTACTTCCACCCCTGAGCTGGGTGAGTAGTGTCCATTAGAATACATAGTCATGATTTTAGCGTTTCTGTAGGTTCCATCATGTGATGTCCACTCCCAGATGAATTCTGTCCCTCTGGTCACAGCAGGTGCTTTTACAGAGACCCTCTCTGGCTGCCCAGCCATGAAATATGTGCTCTGTTTCAGGACTGCAGAGACAAAAATACACCAAGTGTAAAGACCTGAGTGGTCAGAAAATATAACATTGTGAAGCTTACTATAGAAGGAGAAAGAGGTTAGTGTGTTACTTGATTTCGCTTTAGAATCAGTGGAGCAGCTCAGACCTTAGATCTATAATTAAAAAAGGAAATTCCTCAATACTTAATCTTCAAACTCTTGTTTGAGCAGTTATTGTTTTTTTCTTCTGCATTTTGCAGAGTGGAAGTTGAATATTATGAAAACCTGCTTCTGGTGAAATGTAACACAAACATCTTTACGTGTTTATATTTAAAATTTGATCACATTTCTGTGTTGGGGAAATGTCCAGCTACCAGCAGTAGCATGCAGTTGGACCTGCTTGCTGTTTCTTTCATTTTAAATATAATCTCCTATTCATGAACAGATTTTCTCCTGTAGGTTGGGCTAAAATAAAATATTATATTAGCTTCATAATATCAGGTTTCCAGGATATATATATATTTACTAATAGCTGTAATTGTTTATTTTCCTGATCATTGGTATTCAAGTATGACTGTTTTTGTGTGTTAGACCAAAACTATGCACATTACAATATTCTGTCATAGTACATTTGGTTCATTTATATTGAGATGCTCTGAGTATGTTTCTGATTAAGGCACGAAGAGACTCACCCTCAGCTGAGAGTCTGTGACTGTACCCTGCTATCCACACCAGAGTCCACCACAGTTCTGATCCCATGGTTTCAGTATGCAGGTCTATTTTATGACAACCAGTCCTGTTGTCTTTTTACCAAGAAATGTTCAATAGGAAATGTTTTGAAAATGGGGAAGTGAAAACAGTTTTGGTTTAGCTGCACAATCTTTAGCAGCTTGTGCAAGCTTGATGGTTTCTTTTAAGCACTATCTTCGCTGTGGTTTTGCTCATGAACACGATCTATCTTTAGATGCCCATTAGGTGTGCAGTGAGAATCATACATGACCAGCATAAGGGTTTGTGATGATAAGCCTGTTTGCTGTGACTTGTCTCATTGGTTTGGAGATTTCAATTTACAAGCCAATCCACAAGAGGATGTTTGCATAATTAACATTGGATGTGATGGAGAGGTCAGAACAATGGGTTGTGGTGAGTGTTGCTCTTCATAAAAGGGAGAGAAACAAGGAAAGTTTATCATGATAATTTTCTTTATTTTGGCAGTGCTTTTTGTACAGGGTGCTCACGATGCTTTTATTGAAAGAGAATACAAAACTATAAATAAAGCATATATGAGCAGTACAGAACAGGTTGTTTGTGTACATGTGTAACACACAAGGGTATAGGGGGTGTAGGAACCATTCTAGATGGGGAGGGTGGAGAATGCATGCCTTGCTATCCCCCCCATTTCCCTACCAGAATGGTTGAGTCCAATGCAGTGATGTCATGAATATCTATGAATACTTGAAAAGTGCAATGAGAGTTGCAGTAAAATTCTTTGTTTTTTCATGTTAAAATTGAAAAAGTAATTTGAGTGTAAATTCTGGTTTGTATTTGATCTGATTTTAACTCTAACTTCTGTATCATTGCAGATAAAATGCATTTGCTTGCGTATGCTTGTACGTAATGCCATAATTTCTAAACAACATACCAAAGTCAATTTACTCTTGAGGGCAAATACTTTAATCTGAGCCAAGCATACATTCATTGGTTTAGCTCGAACAAAAGAAAAAGCTACTGCATTCCTAAACCCTGGTTGCATTAAGATGTTGTACTTCTGCTCTTTTGCAAAACGTACTTCCACCCCTGAGCTGGGTGAGTAGTGTCCATTAGAATACATAGTCATGATTTTAGCGTTTCTGTAGGTTCCATCATGTGATGTCCACTCCCAGATGAATTCTGTCCCTCTGGTCACAGCAGGTGCTTTTACAGAGACCCTCTCTGGCTGCCCAGCCATGAAATATGTGCTCTGTTTCAGGACTGCAGAGACAAAAATACACCAAATGTAAAGACCTGATTGATCACAAAACATGATAATGTGTAATTTATTGTGGAAGGATGTAGTGGTTGGTGTGTTACTGAATTCCACTTCCTTCCAGAATCAGTGAAGCAGCTCAGGTCTGTGATATATAAATAAAAAAGGAATCTCTGTAATACTTAATCTTGAAACTCTAATCAATGTTTATGATTTATCTTCAGTTATGAAAGTACTTCTTGTACCAGCCTTTGTAACACTTTAGCAGTTTTTCTATGGTTTGCAGAGTATAAGTTGAATATATGGGCTGTATTGTTGTTGTAGTAGTTGGACCTGCTTGCTGTTTCTTTCATTTTAAATATAATCTCCTATTCATGCAACACAGATTTTCTCCTATAGTCCTGTTGTTTTTTTTTTTTTAACAAGAAATGTTCAAATATGAAATTTCTGAAGATGGGGAAAGTGAAAACAATGTATTCTGCAATGGCTTGTGCAAGCTTGGTGGGAATATCAGGCTATTTTAAGCCATCTTGCCCCTGTGGGTGTGTTCATGGCCATGCTCCATCTTTAGACACCTCTGTGATGGACAGTGAGAACCATCAACGATCAGGAGGTTCCGTGCTGTTCAAGCTCGTTTGTCATGACTTGTCCTATTGGTTTCAAAATTTAAAAAAATTTTGTTGTAGAGCAGTGTGGTGTGGGATTCCCTTTGTTTTCCATTGCATTATGGCTGATTTTGATGCTTTCAGCACAGCTGGTGTCCCTTCCTGTGTCTTCACGCTTGCCGAAGCTTAGGTCTTTCAATGCCTGAGGCCCAGGCATGTTAGCTGAGTCTGGGAAAAAATCATGCCCTTCTTTCATTTTATTGTTCTTTTTTTATGAAGAGATTGAAGTGCAAAAGCATGTCCATGTAAAATTAAGATGTACATGGTATTAACTTACATTTAGAGCTTAAACTTGTATGGCGATAATTATCTTCATTCTAATTGGTTTAGCTGCTGATTAGATTTAAGTTCTGTTTTTCCACTGTAGCTACCATCCTCTGACAGGAATATTTACATTTGCTCAAACCAATTGTCTTTGCAGGAATAATTAACAGTTTTCTCTGGTTTCTATGGTAAATGATTCACAGAACATAGGAAGGTGAGGTCCAGCGCAATCAGCTGAGTCACTAGGCAACACAGAAGTGTGAGAGGTGGAAGCATGACACACAGGCTGTTCGAGGAGAAGCACCATGCCTCCTTATACCAGAGGTACCGCTTCATTCCCCCTGACGCAGTCAAAGAGCTCGTCCTTCAGTACCTGGACAAAAAGGTGAGCTTTGCAGCCTCACCTGCTGTGACTCTGTGATACCCCAGTGCACTCTGGGACACCTCGATTCAGAAATGAGCTTCCAACCTGAACAAATGACTGCCAATACATGTCATGATAGTATTTAGAAAACACTGCAGACTCACTGTCAACACGTGTGCCATGATAGCATTTCGTTCTAGTTGGAATGTGTAATGTTTGAGTTGTGACCGAAATGGCATTGAGGATACAATGGCAAAGCCACCCTCCTTATGTATTTTTTTATTCAAACAGTTGGAAGTCTGAGAGGGTTACAGAGAAGGGGCGTAGATAGCATGGAAAGGTTAGAGCGAGGACTTGAACCCCACTCTCCCGGGGATCAACATGTCCCATCAATCATTATGTGGGTGAGACTGCTGCTAACTGAGCAATCGCTATTGGACATCAGGTTCAGTGTCTGCCAGGTCTGAAATACATTTCACAGGATCGGAAGTGCTGGTGGTCAGTGCTAATGTGTCACCTTTTCCTTTCCAGTAATTTGCAACTGATGTAATGTGGAGTAAATAGAAAACAATTTGTGATTATCATTTTTCCTGGGCAACAGCAAAAAAACTTAGCTTAAGTAAAGGTTAAAAATACATTTTAACCTTAATAATGGAAGTATATTTCATGAAATAACAATGAATTAATTATCATATAATATGTATGATTAATGTACAGTTTTACAAGTACATTACTAGCCTAATGTCAAAATAAGTAATCTGCAAATAAATCAAAATTTTAAATGTAAAATATAATATTGTGTACACAACCATGTTTTCAGCATGTACTGTATTATGTTAATTTTAATGCAGCTTTGTAAATCGTGCATTGTGTTGTTAGTTATGCATTGTGAAAATGCCATTGGTTTTCTTCAGAAGTAGATGTAATGTTGTTTTCTGAGAAATTTGTCATTTCTCAGAATTTGTTATTTCCCTCCCATGCTGAAACGTCAGAAAGGTCAGCCCCACATGCTGGCCGTGGACCTGGGCTGTGGGACAGGGCAGAACACGCGCCTTCTCGCCCCTCACTTCCAGCAGGTGGTGGGCATTGACATCAGCGAGTGCCAGCTGGAGGAAGCGCGGGCAGTGCCAGGGTTACCCAACATCACATACAGGTCAGTGTGGGAAATGATGGCAGGGTACAGGCAGCCCGTTCAGCCTGTAGGGTTTTTGCTGAAGCCACTGGCCTGTGCCCATGGTGGTTGCTATAGAAACGGCCTCAACGAATGCAGCACTCGTCCCGGAAACCACATAGCATTGACGTAATGCAGTCACCGTTGAAAAACTCTCTGTCTCTCTAGACTGCAACGTTGCTACTGTGAAAACAATCTTGTTTTCAGAATTGTCACTGATAGCTCCAGATAGTGATGAGATAGATTTCTAGATACAGAACAGTAAATATAGACTTCAATGGTTAACAACCACACTCTGTTTTTCATTCCTCCTTTTTCCATTTCACCTAATATCAGTCATTTGCATGGCTCATATTAGGTGGAATATAAACTGTACCTCTCACTCTACCTCACACATGGAACACAAAATACTGCTAGTTATTACCCTGAAATATGCAATAACCACAGTCAATGAATATCTGTGGATATTCAATTTTTGCAGGGTTGGAGCCGCGGAGGAGCTACCCTTCGCAGACGGCTCAGTGGACCTGCTGACCGCCGCGTCAGCTGCCCACTGGTTCCACCCAGAGCGGTTCCTGAAGGAGGCTGGACGGATCCTGCGGCCCAGGGGCTGCATGGCCCTGCTGGGCTACACAGACAACCTGGGGATCCATTACGGCTCCTGTGGAGACCGGCTCAGCCGCATCTATACCGAGGTCAGTGGGATCCGGAAGGCTGGGTCAGGCCCGGCAAGCCGAATCCTGCATGGGGTGTACAAGTGAACAATTAATTTGCAAATCCTAATCATGCTAACCCAGGCTATCCCTTCTCTCCTCTCAGATGAGGGAGTTCCTGTCCCCCTACACCAGCTCGCAGGTGGCAGTGGCCAACAGCAGACTGCAGGAGCTGTTTGACTCCATACCCTTCCCTGACAAAGAGAGGTATCTCCATATCCCAGTATTCCCACGCTCATCTCATCTCGGAGGGCTGCAGGGTGTGCTGGTTGTTTTTGTTTTTATTTCAAGTGTAATTCCCGAGCCAGTTCCCAACCATGAAAACAGATGTGGTTAGCTTATTGTATATTTAAGCACTTCTGTTGGTAAGTAAAAAGCAGCATACACTGCGGTCTTCCAGGACTGGAACGGAGCAGCACTGACCAAAGGAGAAAGTGTCCCATAACCTTTGACCTTACCCTCCATCTGCATCATGTTTTGCATCATGCATTAATGAACCGAGCATGTATGGGTCTCCATTCTCCAAATGCGTTAATGATCCGAGCATGTATGGGTCTCCATTCTCCAAATGCGTTAATGATCCGAGCATGTATGGGTCTCCATTCTCCAAATGCGTTAATGATCCGAGCATGTATGGGTCTCCATTCTCCAAATGCAAACATCCCCACTTTAAAAAGTCTTAATCACAGTCATTTCTGTGTGTTTAATTTAACCCCAACCCTTTAACTTAACCCTAACCCTAATCCCCCTTCTTTGTTTTCTCATCAGGGTTGAGGGCATCGAAGTAAAAAACCAGATGTCCGTGAGGAATTTAATGGGGTTCATCGAATCCTTCTCCTACTATCAGGCATATCTGAGAGCACAGCCTGAAGCAGCCCGTGCTTTCCTGCAGAAAACACAGGCCAGGTAAACTGTGCTAACACAGGCTTACACAGGTAACACAGGGCATGCAAGATGAGCATTGGTCTATGTCCTTTAGTCCATTTGCTAGTATTGTATTTCAGAGGTATAGGTCTTGCACGTTAGGCTACATCTCAGCTAGCACACCCACACACAGAGCTTGGTAATACTTACTCTGTCAGTTCACGGTTAACATTGCTGTCATTTATTTCCCAGTCTTGCGGACTCTGTACCCACACAGGGAACTTTCCACTCATTGTAGAGTCCTGTAAAGATGGCCCTCACTGAAAAGGTGCACACACCTGCAACGCATGTTCTGTAAATCCAGTCCCGCATGGACAGAAAGAGCTTTCTGTTGTTGTTCAGTGTTAGGTGTAGAAAAATGGGAGGCATGCACCGCCATGTTGGGTGCCAGTGGGATTTGTGGTGACCTGATTGTAGGGCGTGTGCTCTGGTGGGTGGCAGGTATCAGACAGTTCATTCTCTGTTTCAGGTTCCTGGAAGAGATGGGAGCCTCATCCCCTGACACTGTGATGGAGGTGCAGCTGAAGTATTTCTGTGTGCTGGCATGCAAACCACACTGAGCAGCGTCCCATGGCAGCCATCTTGATTTTGATCTAACGGGCCTATAAAAGGGGCCTGGTGATTTTAGCTGGACTTTGATTTCATAGGGCTTTGATTTTAAATCCAAATGGCCTTTCAAATCCAACAGTGTATTCAACATAACTCTTATGAATTTTTTTAATGACCTTGGTTTTGTAATAGGTAAATCTGAAGAAGGTAAACAAAATATAAATATATAATAATAAAAGGTAAATACAACTAAATGATCTTCAGAGAAGATCACATGCATTTCTGCCTTCTCCAAAACTGACAGTAGACATTGCTGCAATGGACAGTTTGAAAATGCAGAAAAGGAAGGAAAAAATGCTTAAAAAGTGTTTAAATAAATTATTTTAAAAACGGAATTTTCATTTAAATCGGCTGCTATCACAATCTAACTTTTACCATGTCTGACATGCTTCTGTCGACATCAGGGTGGGATATGTAGGACTATAGTGACTGTCAGAAACCACCATGGAACATTTGATCTCATAGACATCCTAACTTTTGTCAATACTGCACCTAATAAACATAATTACATCAGTGCAACCTGAGCACTGTACATGTCTGCTGTTTTCATTCTGCTGTGTGTTTGTCTTCATTTTTCATTTTTAGGGGATGGGTGTAAAGTGGGGGCCTGGGACACATTCAGTATAAATACAGCTTATATATATATATATATATATCACTCAATTAAGTAATAGCTCACCACATGATAACTTTTCAAAAATAGCATACACAAAATGATATGCGAAAATAGAAAAAATGATAAACAGAAAAATCCCCTGGAAAGTGACATCATCGCCCTGTTTTGCTTGGTTCTCTTTGAGTGGGAGACACATGGGTGGCTCTCTGCTTTCCTTTGTTGGTTCTCACTTGGCCCTTATGTTCAACAGCCCAGTCATGCCGCGGGCTAATGAGGGGATGTAAATCTGTATGTTAGTCACTCACGCGTGTCATGGGAGATTTTGAACTGCCAATTAAGTAAATGACTGTTTAATCAATCTGTAATTAAGATGGCATCGAAATAAATTTAAATGCGATTAAAATGCTATTTACTTTATTCCTCTATAAAGCCTTATGAGCCGATAGCGTTACATTTGTTTTGTTTCCCTTTCAAACGTCGCATTGGCCTGTCTTCTGAGATTTGCTTGTCAAGTTAAACCCATACTTCAGTGCCAATGGCTTCTCTCTGCCAGTTTCAAACTGCTCAAGCCTCGTTAGAATCAGTCCTTCAGTAGGGTTCTAGAGTTTTGTTGCTGCCTCCTCCAGTCCCATTGAAGTCCCAGCTGACCCCTTTCCCTTCCACTGCTCATTGAAGCACCACCTAATCACCCCCTATTAGAGGCAGAGTACTCCACTTTCAATCACAAATATAAAATGAGTACGTTCTCCAGGAGTGTGAGCCTCACTGCCTTTGTGTTGCTTCACAGCGCAGAAAGGGCGGTCAGAGAACCAAAAATCACTGTGGTCCCATCCTGGGCGCTGTAGTTGCAGCAGGTGCTGAAGAATCACAAATGTTATGCCTGAAACGCTGCCAGAATCTCGAACTGCATAAAGTATGTGGGGCGTATCCTAATTCTCTGTGTCAGCTTCCGCAGATCAGTGCTGTGGTGTGTTCCCTCGCTGTGAGAAGCTCTAAGTTGACCAGGGGTGAGGGTGCTACGCAGAAGCTTATCTTATTTGGCACGACAACATGGCTTGCCGCCTGTTCGAGGAGAAAGAGCACGCTGCTGCCTACCAAAGGTACAGAGTCTCCCCTCCGGATACACTCATAGAAAGGGTCCTGGCTTTTCTGGAGGAAAAGGTAAGGGCTACAAGCTATTGGGTTTAGAAAGAAAATTTCTAAATTGCTAATCTGGACAGTTTCAGTGGTCAATAGAGAAGCATTTGTTTAAAAGTAGAAGATGCAAAGGATGCTAAACTATGATCTAGAAAAGAGAAAACAAGACATCTGGTAATCCACAGTTGATGAAAAAAGACATCAGTTAAATATCTAACAGGGCATTTTATGTGTTGTGACAGAGACATTTTCTGGATTGTATATAATGAGTGCAAAGTATTTTGGTATACAGTGGATAGTATCCTTTTCTGCATATTTGTGAGTTTACTCATCCATTATTGCAGGGTACAGTATGTCTTGTGGGTTTTGATTAAATGAATTAATTCATTTTATAATTGAATATCCTGCTGCAGAAATACAGCACACCAACCAGCAGGATGGCACAATGAAGCTACATCATTTATCACCCTTTGCTATTGGTTGTTTTCAGGTCTAAATGTTTTCAGGTACATTTCTTATTTCCCTGTCACACCTGTGCTGTCAGTGTCCAAAGTTTATCTTTACTCCCTTGTTTTGAATAAACATTGTATGAGTAAGAAGATTTCTGTGTATCCATCTACGGCAGCATACTCAGTGTTAGCTTCATCCCTAAACGATATTGTAGAAGTAAAATCACAAATATCCAGTCAGGGTAGAATTTGTTCTTGGTTTAATATTTTCCTGGGCTTTAACATCCACCAATCCGAGTGGGATTAGCTGTGCCTGTATCTGTGGGTGATTACTCATGTCTGTTGCATGTGTTGTGTATTCTGACAGAAAGAGAAACCCTTCAATCTGGCAGTGGATGTGGGCTGTGGCTCAGGACAGGGCACAGTTCTCCTCGCCCCACACTTCCACCATGTTGTCGGGACTGACATTAGCCCCGCCCAGCTGGAGGTGGCAAAGATCCATGGCAACGCCCCCAATATCTCCTATAGGTTAGAACCAGAAGTTTCTTAAGTCTTATGTTAAGATTGCCTTTCTCCTCACATACAGACAGAATTAAATTACTTTTACACACTGATAACAACTGATATCCGCATATGTGATTTGCTGCATATTCTAATGACACAATTTATTTCACAATATGCCTTTGTTTTTGAGCCCTGTTTTTGGAACCCTACTTTTGCACTAGTGCAGGATGAATTTAAAGCTATTATTTAATTGTATTATTCTGTATGATAAATGATTGGGTATTTGGTGGCATAAAGAAGTACAGAGAACAGTAGAGCAGTCTCTTTCTCTGTGTTTAGCTGTGTTTAGTGTTGTGTTTAGAGCTCCAGTCCTCTGGGATTGGGTTTTGTTGAGCAGGAGGTTGGGGATGGATTGAAAGTAGGGCAGGGGGTAAAGTTTTAGCTGTAACGGCAACAGTGGGGCCCTTGTGTCCTAGCCAGGTCACCATGGTTTCCACACGTTTTGAGCTGGAGCTGTCCCCAGCAGCCAATCAGGTCCTTGTGTTTCTTTGTCCCATTTCAGGGTCACTTCAATTCCACACAAATTCTTGCCATTATAGTGTCAACAGTGATGGCAACTGAAAATTTTTCATGCTTCGTCTAAATTTGCAGTCAGTTTCAATTAGCCCACTGGACCTTAATGAAACATTGTCATTGTTCTTCGGAAATGTTTTCTTCATTTTTAAATTTGTATCACACTCTCTTCACAATATTGTAGTTAATAAAAAAGTCTAAAAACAAAACGCCTGAGAAATCATAAATCCAACCACTGATGATGGGAGTTCACCATTGAAAATGAGAAACTGACAATCACAAATGGTTAAATACTGTTCAACAGTGAATGCAAGATAATTGTTAAGTTGCATGAAATTATGCATAAAATTATGCAAAATCACATCACTTTCTTTTTGTCTACCTTATGTAGAATATCTTGGAAGATTGGATAAATGTTTTTATTTGATGCCATTTTATATTTTAATATTTTATATTCACTCTAAAATGTTTTTTTGTACAAGTTGTTGAGAACCAAAGTGTGTCTGTTTGTGTTGAAGGTTTTGCACCTTGAAATGTGGATTTTGCAATGCAGTTTAACAGCAGCTGTAAAAAGGTTTGCTTTTATGCCCATGATTGAAGTCCAGATCCCTCACACTCTAAACCCTTTTATAAGTATGTACAGAATCAGGGCCCTGCTTGCTCTTTCACTTTCTGCAGTCTCTCTGGCCTTTGGATCTGCTGAAATGGCTGACAGTCTTATCAAGCTTATATAAAAAGGAAAAGGTTTGAATATCAGAATCAGGGCTTGTTTCTCCACAAGGGTAATTAATAACCTATACTTATGATTCCTGATCTTACAGTCCTGCCCTTCCCCAGCAGACACATGCCTGATCACACCCATTGAGAGCATGTGCAGGCATGACTAGAAAACTAGAAAACCAACTTACATTAGTATCATTTAGCTGATGCTTTTTATCCAAAGTGACTTACAGTTGATTAGACTAACCAAGGGCCAATCTCTCCTGGGAGCAATGTGGGGTTAAGGGCCTTGCTCAGGGGCCCAACAGCAATGGTGTTCTTACAACCTCAGGGGTCCCAGCTGGACTGGGACTTGAACCGCCAACCTCAGGGGTCCCAGTCATGTATGTTCATATAAAAGAAAAGAATTAAGTAAAATAATATTCTGAGAATATCACTGCTATTATTCTCCCAAGTTATATTTATTTCAAGAATAATCCATGAAAATGTTTGAAGCATTTGGTTTTGATAGTAAAATAATGAATACATTACTTTTGGAGAGTAACAATCAATTTTTCATGATCATATGTGCCCAGACAGAGACCTGGTTTCTGAGTCTGCACTATCAAGGAGTGAAAACCCCAAATCGCTGAGTCTGCACTATCAGTGAGCGCAACGAAAACCCCAAATCCCTGAGTCTGCACTATCAGTGAGTCTGCACTATCAGTGAAAACCCCTGAAAGTGAGCGCTGAGTCTGCACTATCAGTGAGCGCAACAAAAACCACAAATCGCTGAGTCTGCACTATCAGTGAGCGCAGTGAAAACCCCAAATCGCTGAGTCTGCACTATCAGTGAGCGCAGTGAAAACCACAAATCGCTGAGTCTGCTCTCTGTCTCCTCAGGGAGAGCCCTGCCGAAGAGTTGCCCTTCGCCAACAGCTCTGTGGATCTGGTGACGGCCATGACAGCCGCTCATTGGTTTGACACACCACGGTTCCTACAGGAGGCCGACAGGCTGCTAAAACCCCAGGGCTGCCTGGCCCTCTTCAGCTACACCATGGACATGGAGCTCCAGTACGGCGATGACGACCGCTCCCACAGACTCAATGAGATCTGCAAGGAGGTCAGGCTCACTTTAAATAATCAAGTGAAGATAGTGACATGCAAGTCAAACACCCACACACACACACACACACACACACACATCAACACAAATTCACTATACACTCAGAATGCCAGGCTCTCTATTTATATGAACCAGGTTATCTCAACAACCACAGAGCTAGCTGTACAGGCCTACAACTACAGCCGTGGGGTGATGTGTAACATTTAAATGTGCCTCCTTAAAAAGCAGCCTTATAAAGATTTGTTACATGCACTTAGTCATTTTTTCTTCACATTATACACTTACCCGATTGATTGTATTGTTCCTACAGTTTTATGCTGCCTTACTGCCGTATCGCAATCCTTACCTGGGGCCCTGTTCCGTCACGCGGTACAAACACATGCATGACTCCATCCAATACCCAGAGAAGGAATGGTGAGATGTGCTTAATGCATAGTCACTTTGCAGGGGGGTATAGAGTGCGAGAGAGGCGTAAACTAGACCATGCGGTGCTCACAGAACTGAACTGAGGCGCTGAAGTCAGGCATCTTCATTTACACTGAAGTCAACCATATTGTTTTTTCCTTCATGTTTGTTTAATCTGCTCCTCCCAACTTTTCTCCCCACCACATAATTATGTTTCTGATTCAATGTTCAGTTTATGGTATGGCCTGCGTTGAGGAGTATTTTCAAAAGAATACAGAAAAAAATACAGAAATTAATTTAATACTGAAATTAATGAAAAAATACTCCTCAATGCAGCAGACGGCATATGAGTATTGTGAAATAGGTTCAGGTGTATTTGCTTTTTACAGGCAAGTTGGATGACTGTAAATGTTTCCGTTTCAATTTACACAATGATTGTAGGGGTCATACAATTTTCTGTGTGTGAGTGATACGTGGAGATGGTATGAACTTGTAAATGATTCTAAGGTTTAACCACTCTGTGTATGATTTTGAGCAATGATTTCAGGTTTTAATGTCTCAGTATGTGAGTTTTGTAATGTGGCTCAACTGGTTAATGTGTCACTGTTCCCAGGAATGAGTGTGTATGGGCCAAGAGTCACATGCCCCTGTGCAGTTATGTGGGACTGGTAGAGTCCTTCTCCAGCTACCAGGGCCTGCTGAAGAAGGACCCAGAGGAGGCCAGAAACCTCTCCCAGGACATCACCCACAAGTGAGCCTCTTTCTCAAACACCTTACCACTGCCTCCCAACAGAGACCCAACAGTGATCGCCAACAGAGTTGTAACAGGTGCACTTCCCCTTTAAGAATTTATAAGGGATCCAGGCTGCTTTGCCTGTGCAGCTCTCCCTCAGTAAGCATGGAAAAGTTGATGGGAGCTGTGGGTTCTCTCTCCCTTGTTTTCCTTATTTTTATGAGTAATGCAATTGCTGCAGTTACCACTATATAATTGTGGCTAATCTGCACGTGTTTAACAAGATTAGTGCTGTGAAGACCAGGCATGGTGTGGTCACTGTGACAGTTAATAAAGTGCATCTCTTAGTACCGCCACCTGTTTGCCCTGTGTCTTCAATGGACGATGCTATTGAGAGCTAGCCTGCAAGCAAACCCCTTTCAAAAGTGTTACAGAGTTCAGAGGCCAGATACTCAAATCTTTTATATAATTGTATAATGTGTAGAAGACCAATATCATAAGTGTTCCAGAAAGGTAGATCTACAATCTCAGTCTATTAAACATTAAGGCTGACCAACAGTGTCTAGTGCCAGCTCTATACAATTTATTGCATGTTTTTTTAAGAACAAGCTGATGTTGGTTACACTGTAAATGGAACATATATAATGTCTTCATCTTGATCTATCAGCAATGGGTTTCCACAGCATACACTTTGACACCATATTATTACACCATAAAATAAATTTGACCCCATGGGCATCAGTTTAATTTCATTAAGAAATATGAAGTGCTAATTAAACACCTATTGAGAGAGTCATATATGCACTTGGAAAATGTTGAATATAGCTGTATTAGCGTTAAAGTAGCTAAGGCATTTACACACAGGGAATAGTAATTGTGGAATTAAGGAGCCATGTTTAGGAATAGGCAGCACTGTGCATATGTGATTGAGTAAATGTTTGTATGCCTGGACTGGTGACCTGTCCAGGCTGTCTCCCTGCCTTTCTCCCAGTGTATTCTGGGATAGGCTCCAGCCCACCTGTGACCCTAGTAAAAGTGGGTATACATAATGAATGGATGGGTGTTTAGGACTGGCATCGAAATATTCTTTAGGGTCAGAGATAACGATTCTCTCCACATCTACTGTTCTGCTGTCCTCTCCAGGTTGCTGGCTGTGATGGGTGTCTCTTCTGCAGAGACGGAGGTTGTCGTGGCGGTGAGATATTTCTACGTGTTGGCCTGCAAGCCTGAAGCATAACTGAGGCCTGACTGTGTCTGTGTGTCTCAGAGCTGAAGATAATAAAGTGGGATCAAACCCTGCAGAAAAATCCAGTCTCATTGTATATTCCTTGGTCAGTGTGGTTTACATTTTTTTGTATAAATGAGAACCTCTCACATACTTTTATAATTCTTCTTCCAGTCATGTCAAACATTGCCTACTGTAAGCAAAACAAAAACTAGCATCTAACCCCTGTGTACAGTGAATTTAAGCCAATGCTGGCTGGTGTTGAAGATTGGATAAATTATTATTTCTAGCCCTGTGAAATAGAGTTTCTGGAGGGATATGAATAGAATAACTTTGGTAAGGATACAGCTTGTATACAGATGGTGTAGGTGTTGGTTTATTGTCCCTATCAACCAATGAGGCCTGGGATTACATGGCGTGTATATAACATCTTTTTTTCTGGTCAGGCTCCATGGCAGAATGGCAGTTACATCAGCATGTCATACAGCAAATCAGCATCATGCAAGAAGTGCTGGGGACCATGTGCAGCAAAGCATCATGGGAGGTTCACAAGCTGGGATGTAAAAAAAAAACAAATGATGAATGAATTATATTCAAATGATCCAGAGGTATTACATAGTGAACCTTCTGAAAATACTTCTGATATTGTTTTGGAAATTTTCTGGAAATTATTTTTTCTGTCACCATTGCTTGGCCTCAGTTGTGACATTGCAGTTATCAAATATGCAAGCAAACGTTAGCATATCTCACGACATGATGATATTAACAGCGGACCCACTTCAGTCCATCCTCCATGCCTTTTTTTGTCTGTCAAGCCTGAATAGGAAATCAGGAAACACATATGAGGAAGGAGGCCCAGTTTGGCAAACATTTAATTTGGACATCTGCACCAAACATGAGCATGTGATGAGGAGCCCCTCATTGTTTGAACAGCTTTTCAAAACATTTTTTTTCCCCCATTTACTTCAGAAGTGAATTCCAGTCAAATGAGGCATGTGGTTTTCTGATGGCATGGCTCTTTGAAGCAGCGGGAGAAGTTGCACTCTGTGGTTCACTTGTGCTGGCGAGTACTGCTGGTTCTGAATCACGCCAGGTGAGGGGGTCATATGAACTGGACCGAGGCCTCGTCAGGTTCTCGTCAATCCACAAGCTTCCATTTAATTTGATAAAATATGACGCTCAAACCCATTACTGGAATTTTTAAAATTGCTGATTATGATTTATGACCCTGACTGACGGTCAGACACAAAGCACCGCGATGAGAACGCATATTTCCGTAAACTGTCTTGGGTCTGTGCATTTTGGGAAAGTATTCCGGCCATTGATGGGATTCCTGGAGTCACCAGACAGATTTTTATTTTTATATAATTTCATTTTTGGGTCATGTTGCCCAGTGGTCAGAGGAAGCAGCCATTTGTCCTGCACTAATCCGGCAGTGAGGCAAAGGTGCATGTGACAAATGGATTCGTTACAGGGTTAATGAGGAAAATGATGAATTGCAAGTTCTCCCGTAATTGCTGGGGAACATGTTTTGGAAATGAATAACAGAGGATTAATTTTAGAACTCAAAACTGGGTCGTTTTTCACTGAGGCAGCTGAACATTGATCCAGCGCTTCGGATTCTTCTGTAATTGAAAAATATATTTAGGTATTGGACTCTTAGTCTGCATGTTTTTCAGTGCAGTAAGTTTCACTCTGTCCCTTGTGGCTCTGAAAACCACTGAGGAAGGGTGATTTTGTACATTTCTAGGAGAACCAATTATCTGGTAGGTATTTGGGAAGTGTCATACTTCATTAGTCACATCTCTAATAAACAATGTGAATTACATTCATAATAAGTTATAAATATATCTGTGATTAAAGATAAAGTTATTTTAAGTTTGCATTGTCTTAAAAATAGATGGGAAAAGTCTTTAGTGGGAAACTTTAAACAAACAACTTTACAGTGCTTCCACAAAGTAAACAAAATGAAACCCAGCTTGTGTTAATTACGCAATTGTTTCTTGCTGAAGAGACAATGTAGCATAGTGTCTGCTATAGACCCACACAAGACACATAAATATATTAAACATAACTCTTAGATCACTATTACCTTCATTTCGGTGATTACAATGTGACTGGTATTATCTGTAGTGAATTATTTATGAGCTCCACACGATCTATGTGTTCAGGCTACTTCTAATAAAATCTCCTGAACTGTGAGTGCCATTGAAAAGTATGGCCATTAGAGGGCAGTGTTTGAACACTCTACAATGTCTGTAAACACCTGTATGGAAACGCTACACTGTGTTCTCATTTGACAGTCAGTCCACACTGGACTGATTTTAAATAATTTAAAATGTGAAATTCAAGGCATTGGAGATTTTGGAAGTTAGCTGTTCTGTGGAAGGCATTTGGCATTATGGCACTGACTTGAACTCTTACTTTTCTGGAAATGAAGTCACGGAAGGCAGTTGTTTGTCATGGTAGAAGTGCAGGTTGCAATGTAAGTTCCACTTCAGTTACATTCCTGCTTCAGTAGATGGAAAATAATCTAAAGTGCATCTGTATTCAAGATTCACAGCCTTCCCTGAAGGAAAAGCATATTACTTTCCGTGTATTTTGTGACTGACATATTGATTCTAGAGGCTGTCATGTTTATGTGCATGTGATCTTCCAGTACAAAATACTGAAAACGGAAATGAATGTAAAAAGACAAAATCATGTGTGTTTTTCTCCTTGTGTGTGTGTGTGTGTGTGTGTGTGTGTGTGTGTGTGTGTGTGTGTGTGTGTGCACATGTCTGACTGTGTATTTATGTGGAAATTAGACACCATAACAGCAAAAATACAGAGCCACATGTTTTAATTATTACTCCAGAAACAACAACTTTCTTATTTCTCCCACTATACTAACACTGTAATACAAACTTTCAGTAGAGGAGGAAGGCCTCCAATTGATTCTCCAATGTTAAGTGTATTTCCAGGATCAATTTGGCAATGTACACACCTCTATTAAAGATGAGCTTCCACATTGCAGTGTAACACATCTTGACAGGTGTGTAATGCATCTTGACAAAGCTGCTGAGATTGGAACATTGGCGTTAACAACTGCAAGAGAATGCCACCCAGAATCCGTCCCTCCCTCATCCTGGGAGTTGGAAACAGGCAAAGTACAATATTGCTAAACAGGGCGACGTATGGTGGGTGGAATGTAGTCCACCGTGGCTGTAACTGTTGCCATGAAGGCCTGTTTGGATCCACCTGGAAACGTGCTGGTCAATGGAGTCTTGGTAAAGCTGGATCTGCCAATCACCCACTCAGTGCATACTTGTGATTACAGAAATGTCTACAATGAGCTTACAACACTTTGTATTGGGACAAGAGGGCACTTCTACTAGGACACGCCTGACGCAATGAAAGCCAAGAGGAAGTTGTACAGTCGATTCCCCGTCTCACACCCAAGTTACCAGTGATATAGGAACATGGAACATTAGAACAATGTATGAAGCTGGCAAAGCTGCTCAGATTGCTGCCGAAATTAAGATGGTAGAGGTCCCCAGATCAGGAGAGGGAAGTGGGGCTGGTTGGGTTGGGTCACACTCTCCAGCAATCCACAACCAGTGCAGGAATCCACAGGGAAAGTGGAGCCATGGATGACCTAGAAACACCTGGAGAAGGTCACTGGAGGCAGAACTGAAAGAGAATGGTTACACCTGGAAGGAGATGGAGAAAGCAGCTCAAAACAGAGTGCACTGGAGATCTGTGGAAGACGACCTGTGCTCCATCAGGAGGTAAAGGGTTTAAGAATAACAAAATTGCAAGAGAATAAAAGAAAAATATGAAAATGTTTGCATAGGTCTCATCTTACATTAGCTTTCTTCCATCAGAGCTCTCCCAAGCTCATGTGCCACTGCTTACATGCTAGCTGTGTCTGCAGATGGAGCGCTCAGTGAGCCCGGTCTCATTAGCCTGTGGATCAATGTGCGTGATGAACTACCGTTAGCGCTGATCGCTCTGATCATACCATGTTTGTACCGCGGCCCTCATTAGCTGCTGCTACTCTTTGAGCGCCGCGCTGGAGCTGCCCCTAACAAACCCTCCAGGGATCTCCATGGCTAATGCGGCTGATGGCCGACATTCTCACGACGCTGCCTTCACCTGACAGTCATTCTGTCATGTAGGAAGTGTGTTGTGAGAATATTATTTGGTAAATGGGATTCGGTAAAAAGGGAACCCATATACCACCCACCTGCCACCCTGGCTGGGCATTCAGTCTCTGATGGCATCACAGTACAACACAAGACTGTTGTCCCTGGCTCAAATTCAGATGGATTTTTTTAAATACAAGCAGTGGATTTTTAAATGAACTCATGGTACTTCAGGAAGGAATGGTATGGAAACAGACTCCCCTGGGTTCCAAGTATCTGTCACTGTTTTAATGCCCAAAAATCCTGCTTACATTTGTTTTACATATAAAAGGGGCATATCAAACTTTCAATATGCTTTTTTCAATTGTAGATTAGATTACTGGAAGAAAAAAAAATTTTAAACAGGAGCACAGAAATTAGCTATCATTGATGAGCTTTTTGAGAAGATTAGTGAAAATATCACATTACATAAATGATTGCATTAATTAAATAATTGTGTGCAGAATTTGGCAGGAAATCCATAACAGGATATGGCCATCTTATTGCTATATATCAGTGGTACAAAAGCCACTGCAATCAGAATCCAATACCTGTAAGGTCAGCCTCTCTGTGAAATCAGGCAGGGCACATCTGTATGTCAGCCTCCTCTGCTTCTATCCCTGTTTTAATTAGCGTCTCATCCCTACATCTGAGTGTGTCCCTCTTGGCTGTGATACCCGATACACTTATTTTCCTCACATAAGCACAATGGATGTGACCTGGCCTTTTACCATGTTTGGGTCTTTTCTGAATTGTATCCAAAGGAGGGCACTGATTCATTAGATAGCTGATCTAGGATATTCACCTATATTTTTATTTAGTCCAGTCACACTGAGTGCTCCGCTTTTCATTGTGATGTCACCACCACTGAAGTTGTAACACTGCAGAGTACTGTACTTATTTACTCCAGGAAGAGAAAGCAATTACCACCAGGCTGTAGTACTGTCACCAGCAGCCAGCCCTACGACACCATGCCAAATAGAGAGGATTGAGCCAACATGGCACTGAGTCCGATGGGTGACAAAAATGTTTTTGTCATGATGCAGGTTGGAGGGACAGCTGCAGGGAGCTTGCAGCTCTATTTTTGTTTTATGTTGAGAATCATCCGCACCAACCTCAGAGCCAAGCAGAAACATGTGACTGGGTCTTTTATCAGAACTGTTTTGATGTACTCACAAAGAAATCCAATGAATATAAAAATTGGGGAAAACATTTTATAGCAGAGAAATATCAGACGCATTTGTTTTGTTCAGCTGTTTGAAAAGGCCCCTGCTTCTCAAATTCCTGCCCTTCCTAGCATAGGTTGCCCATGGTTACAGTTAAAATGTCTAAACAAAAGCACACCATGATTAACCCCCCGCTGGGTGACACTCAGCATTTATTTAAAGTGTTTCAGGGCCCAGATCCTTGCTATATCTGATACTGTGTATTTTTAAATGTTTACTGTAGTCAGCTTGGTTTCT
This sequence comes from Albula goreensis, assembly GCA_022829145.1. Classification (NCBI taxonomy): domain Eukaryota; kingdom Metazoa; phylum Chordata; class Actinopteri; order Albuliformes; family Albulidae; genus Albula; species Albula goreensis. Next base: position 19,849,489 of record CM040761.1, on the reverse strand, counting down.
GTGCAACTAATGGCAACTGTAAAATGATCCAAATCTATTTTTAAGCAATACCAGTTTTCCTCTGTTAATAGCTGTATATACTGTACATGCATGCCAGTAATTGTGTGTGAATGATTGTGTGTGTTTGTCTTCATTTTTCATCACATGAGACAGCCCCAATGCAGTGCTTTGTCCTTGTGGCCTTGTGCTCCTGTCATAGCCAGGTTCATAGACAGCCACATCACATGTCCTGTTTTCCATATCTGAGAGCGTTATGGTACACAAGCCTATAATCAGTATTTCGGCAGAACAGCTTTGATTCGTGTACCATTTTCTGACTCTCGCTGAATATTTCACAATGGAAATTGACAACACAAACACGAAATATCGACACAAAACATGGGCATAGAATGTTTAATAGAATGATTTCCAGGCATCCTGCCAGTACTAAGAATGTGTTTAAAACATTCTATGCCCGTGTTTCGTGTCGATATTTTGTGTTGATGTTATTAATTTCCTTTGTAAAATATTCAGCAAGAGTCCGAAAATGGTACAGCTGTTGTACAGCCTCTAAGCCCATTATTTCCTTAGAAACTGCTCTTTCATGAATTGGGAGGCATAGCTCCAGAAAGCACAGAGCACAGGTAATCATTGTATATTTTCATTCTCTAGCGCTTGCTTAAGGAGCTTTCACCAAGCTGTCCACGACTCTGCCTGAGCAGGAGGTTTGACCTCTGACTGAGTTCATTCAGTGCCTGTGTTTCAGGGTGCCTGTTTCTCCCAGGCAGACCCCCCACCCCCCAATCCCCCACATCCCCCCACCCCAAAGCTTTCGGGACCTCATGACTCAAAACACTCAAAACACTTGACCGCCAGCCTTCTGACAACTGGGTCATCTGTCCAGCCACAGGCCGAACCTGACCGATGGTGCCGTGGCAGTCGTTCCCTCGTCCCAAAGTGATGGACAGCTGTCAGAAGGTAGATGTGATGAGTTCAGACAGTCCTGTCCTGCTTGGGGAGAGGAGGGGCCAGTCTTGCTTTCTCATCTGTCATGTATTCTTCAGCACTCTGCATGGTGCAATTAAGAGGCTAATCTTGTCAAACATGGCGTGGGCAGGGGAGTGTTAATAGCTGGGAAAGCATTTAAATGGACAGCGTGCAGCTGTCAGTCAAACAATGGCAATGATAAAACGGTGCTGTGCTGATAAATCTACAGTTTGCAAAATTACTATTTCATAATGAATGCAAACTAATCAAAGCTGTGCATCTACAGTGGGTCCACCGGCCATTTTTCTGAATGGGCACATTCACATTTCCTTTTACATTTAGGCATTCAGCAGACTTTTATGTATATATATATCTTATACAGAGCCACTTACAAATGTAACATTTAAAACATAAAATGGATTTGTTTGTTGTTTTAGAGCAAACTTAAAAGTCCATTCTGGCCAACATTACCACCTGATTTTACAGGAAGAAGAAGTCATAAAATGAAAGCAGAGAGTGGTGCTTTAGGGGCTCGGAAACTAATGTCCCCTCATTTTCTCTGTAACTTTGCGAAATGGATGGATACATCACATCTGTAATAAAAGAGATAGCACTTGGGGAAAACTTGGTGGGGGGGGGGGTAAATGTCTCAAGTGCCACAAGGGCTAGCATGGACTAAACCCTGTGGATGACTTGTTTTTATAGTATGGCATGCATAAATGTAGAGTGTAATGAATTGTCCTAATATGTTTAATCCAAACCTGGCCTGGTTGGATGGAATCAGTAATGTCCCTTATCAATGGACCTCCTGCTCCATCATTAGTTTGGGTCTGTGATCCAGTGTGGTGTATTCTGTCCCTCAAAGATAGAGCATATTGGCACCGAAGAGCTCTAAAATTTGGAAGGTGGACCGACCTTTAACTCACTGCAGAACAAGCCTGTGTTTCTAATGGAAGTAAAGTGTTGTGCTTCCACCCACCTTGGCCCTGCGGTGTTGAATGCACACATGGAGTTTTGTCACCATGGGGCATGGTTTGCCAGTATAAACATTTTTATCTGATTTGAGGGAAAGGTGACCATTTCAGAAACACCTCAACTCATTTCAAAACTTTCAGAGATGTATTCAAAGCTTGGCTTTTAAAAAAATAACTTAAGGTATAATGCAATGAAATAAAAATGTAATTGTCACCTGTCTGGAGGAGAATGATTCTGTTTTTCCTCTCAGGAGTACTGGCCCTGTTCAAAATTGATCTGGTTTGCAACCTACAGTAAGTGTGGCTCTTGTAAAGGCTTTTAATACAGTATTTCATAATGTATGTGGTTGCAAAGAACACAATTCTCAATTGAAATATCTGAAGTGAATAGCCCTGTTTTGCGAGTTAAAAGGTTGTGTATGTTAGTCCTATGATTACTAACTACATGGATGGCCATGAGGTAATGTGGCGATATGATATGATGTCTGACTTGATAGCCATGATTCTTCATGTAGAATTTGGAAGACTTTTATGAAAGTCTATGGTTAATTAGTAGCCTTGTTTATTTGATGTGAGAGAAAAATGTGTTTGCAAGTAGCATACATCAACACAGCCACTTAGCTGGGGCCAAAGCCTCTAAGGAGCTGGATGAGAACAACAGGAAGTATTTGACCAGCTCAAGAGTAAATCAAAACTGCATCTCAGTAAAAATCCCAACTGTATGGGTGCTATCATGCTGTCTATGGCTCATTCACACTCAATACCTCACCAAAACAGAGACCTATACCCCGTTACTTGCAAATATATTCTGGTGCCACTGGCAAATGGATGCACATATTGCTGTGTTGTGTAAGCCAGCATCAGATTCTGGACTCTTGTCAGCACTGTGCATGCATGTACATGAAGAGCTGTGGCCAGATTTTCAACCCCCCAGCATGTAAGGGAGGCAAGCAGTGGCTAGTGTCTAATTGGATGCTGGTGAGTGTCAACCGCCAGATTTTATTGGAAACAGAGAAGTATGTTGAAGGGGTATTGACTTTAACAGTATGATGGGCTAGCACTAGTCACACTCAAGTTAGCTGTAGTGACTGAGATATAAATAATTCAGGCACACTTTAGATCACCTTTATCAAACTGCCCTAAGCCCATTTCCAAATATCTCTGCGCCATCATCCATATACAATGTGATGGACAGAACTGTCAACAGTAACTTTTCTGTCATGGGGAAAAACCCTGCAGAGATTGTTTCAGTGTGTTCATTGTTTATATGATATACCCAGAACATCACCTCAAAAATGCAATTTCTTTGGAAAGAGAATTTCTTGGCAGATGTTCGTAGACGTTCTCAGATGAAGACAGTGTATTGAACTCTGAATGTTCAAAACCAAAAGCTGGTCCCCTTGATTAGAGGTTTCAGTTTGGTAAACCAATAGCAAGTTATCTAAACTGAGAAATGGCAACATGCTGATTGTTGTGGCCATTAAACTCACTTTTAACCCACACTGTGTCTCTAAAAATAGTCCTCGCCAGCCAGCTAGCTTTCTCTTCAAGGTTAAGACAGTGCATTCAAAGAACCCTGGAGTGAATTGTATTTGCATATTTTTTTTATTCATTCAGTAAAATAACATTTCCCAGCCCCAGGGCTACATTCCCACACAGTTCATTTTTATTGATTTATTCTCTCATGCCCTTTTTTTCTTCCTCCTCTTTCTCATTTATTTCAAAATTCTTTTTCAAAGTGCTTTGTTCCAGAGTGCATTTATGTATTCTTGCACAATGCAAATAAGTCACCAGCCTTCAAAAGGTTAAAGGGCTCTATTTTGACAGTCCAACTGATAAAAGTGACAATATCATATTGAATAATTGGTGCATCATTAGATCTGTGTCAAGGCAAAGTTCTTATATAGAAGTTTTGAAATGTGGCAGCTGCACACATATAGCCTTTGCATTATACTCTTTGAAAGTGGCACTGCAACATTATGAAAACAAACAGCAATCAGTCAATGCAATAAAATCCTTTTTGGCAATTACACTGTGAGTCTGGACCATTAATATAGAATCCAAAAAGCTTAAGAGGTCATTTATTGTACACAGTATTATATGCTGAGAATTCTGACTATATGAATATTTTTTTCCCTTGTCCACCCCTCTCACGCTCCCTCTTTTCATCTACATCTGTCTGTCTGTCTCCCCTCTTTCTTCATCCCTCCCTCACATGGTCCCTCGTGATCAAGCAGTTGACCACTCTTTGTTTAGTTTGGCAGGAAAGGCCAAACAGCTGTTGCTTAGCTACAGCTCAATGGCAATGTTGTTTCCAAAAGCTACAAACACAGTTTGTTCTGTTTTAAGATGGTGAAAATATGAAACGTGACTGAAACACAGCCTCAAAGTTTTTGTCTATTAAATTCAATTACCACAAATGTTTGATTTAATCCAAATTATTTTCCTACCTGTGTGTACCATCACTGACATATAAATTACCTAAATCTGATGGATGCCTTAATGAAACATTCCAACTCAAACAGTATGGTTGATGGATTGATGGAAAACGTGCTGCACCTCAAACACAGCCTGAAAGTCTAAATGTGTAACAGGTGCATGGGTTGCTGTGATAATAAATACCTCTGGATATATGTTTATATTCAAATTTGCAGTTACTATCATGCAACACATGGCTGAAAGAACTCATCTGGAGTCAGCAAACCCAATCTAATCCAAAACACAACATAATTTTATGCAAAAGTAGGAACTAATCCCGTAAAAGAAAGAGGCAATCCAGAATGAAGCATGTTGACATTCCATGTATTATGAACTGATGAAAGGACCTGAGATTCCTTTGACAATTGGTATGCATTATTAGGCCTAAAGCTCTCAGCATGAAACTGTAAACGATTAAATTAGCTAAGAATGATTAAGACCACTCAATCAGTTATGTGGTGGGCCATTTGGTGCAGCTGTGTGGTCATGCAGAGTGTGTGTATGTGATAATGTTCAAATGCTAATGTCACAGTAATCACCATCGTCAGCAGTCTTGTCTGTTCTGGTCCTAGTGGGCCAGCCATGCTCTTGTTTTAATCCCAGTGTTTAATTAAGAAAAAAAAAATGTAATTGAATGTAATGCATTTAACATGACCTGTCATAATCTAGGGGGCTGTGGATTGGTCCTCCCTGATTTGATGTGAGCCCTGAGCCCTCGCTCTTGCTCTCGCTGTGTGGAGTAGAATGACTGCAGAGTGTGACTCATCGCCCACCTCGGGTGGGGTGCCCACCTAGCCTGACACAGTGGGGACGTAATTACCGCCATCTGTCCAAACAATCGGAGAAAACAGCAAATTCAATGGTTGGGCTAAAGGGGTCGCACAGTGTTTTGTTTGCTCTTTTCCAAGTGCGTATTAATAACATGGTTTGAGGATCTGCATTCAGCATTCACAAGGAAAGACTTCATTCTTTTCCAAGAGACAATGAAAACCGCCTCTGCTCCACTGTTAGCATTGTGCAAGGGGAATCAAATATCCTCCTTTTTTCCACTTGCTACGCTGCTATTTTTCTTCCTGCTTCCATGCTGGTGGTGGCCCCACATAGCTCAGCATGTCCATGGGGTACAGGCTGGGGAGGAGGGGGTTGGGGTTGTATTAAATACAACCCATGGTCCCCTCAGCTATATGACAGACTGAGCAATGGGAATACTGAATCACTGATGACTCTTGAGCTAGAGCAGAAAAACATGAGAACATACTTACTTTTGTTTGATGCGTAATGCTGTTGGGAGTCTGGAGGCCATGGGAAGGCCAGAATCCGGGATGTGTCATGTCAGAAATAAGCAGGAGTCACAGATGATGAATCCAATGCACTCAAGGTGATGAGGTAAACGTACAATACACCTCAAAGTAATACATTAATGAAATGAAATAAGCTCCAGATTTCTGGTGAGGCCTTTGTGAGCCAGTTTCAGCAGTTTTGTCATGAAATTGTGCTTGTTGCTGTTGAAGGAGGCACTGTTTAAATGTATAATCAGAATGCACCTGCAGTTCTTCCATTCCTGCACAAGCCTCCTTTCAGTGCTGAAATGTTACGCAGCGCTCAGGCTGGTGTTTAATGATTCATGAACAATGCTGCCCCGGAGGACGTGGGCGGTTTTGTGACTGCCACAGCAAAGGTAGGTAGGGAACAACAGCCCGCATACATAAATCATGATAAAAAATCAAACTTCGAAATCCGAAAACAGCGCGAAAATGGTTCAACCCAGGTGGGCCGAGCTGGTGAGCTGAGGGGACTGGTTTTGGCAGGTTTTCAGGCAGGATCCTACGGGAGAGTGACCGACAGGAGGCACAGACCCTTCTCTGCCTGGTGGGTGGGGTGGGGTGGGGTGGGGGTTATGTGAATGCATTGCTCGTTAGGAAAGACATGCAATCACTGTTCTGAAAAAGAGATGCGGCATTTACAGAAGTGGTGCATGGAATAGTAGAACAGATTTTTAAAAACAAGTCCCAGGCAGACTGCAAATTTTGTCCAGGAAAACTGAAAATAACATATTTTTAAAAATGATATTTCTTTTTCTCTGATTTTACTCTTAGGAAATGTTTAAATATCTGTGGGTAATGACAGAATTCAATGTCTTGTGAGTCTCTCTCTCATTCTTTCTTTCTCTCTTTTGAATTAGTACTACATGTACCTAAGTAGATACACTATCAGACACACCCCAATGACTATCTGTAAAAATGCAAAGCAGTCGGGATAAGTAAGTTGCAATCCACAATTTGTTCCTGTTTTAAGCAAAGTGCCTCCCATTCCATCCTCTCAATGAAGGTTATTGGTCGACACAGTCTTCCCTGGACAGTAGATGGGAACAGAGACTTGTGTATTCCATCAGGACTGATCTTTTCCGACCAATTACTGCTAATGCTAAACCTCCATCTCTTTTATGTAATCTCCTGTTTCATTTTGGACAATCCTGGTGCACTGGATAACTCATCTTAGTGCACAAACAAAGTGCACTTTGCTTGTCTTTGCAGTATGCTTTTTTTTTTTATCAGAAATTTAGATTCCGCAGTAATTCACTACATTTGCCAACCCTCCAAAGTGAGAAGGATGGATACATAACTGCTTCGACAACGACTGCATTCTGTTTTTTTTTTTTTCCAGAAATAGAGACATCAATTTCAATTTTCAGATAAATGTAAATGATGGATGAACGTTTTGTATACCTTGTGAAACTCTGGAAGCCTTGTGATCTCATCAATACAGGTGCCAGGTGGTCACTCAGCCAATCACTCTTGTTCCCTGCTCTCGTTCCTCAGTGCTGTGCCCATCTCTGTCAGAATGGCTAATTCTCCCCATATTTCTCTGCAGAGTAAACAACCCACCTTTTCAAACTGTACCTCGCTCCCTACTGGACCACCCTTCCCCCTTCGACAGCTTCAATTTAAAAAAAAAAAAAAAAAAAAAAAAAAAAACAAATAAATAATAAAACCCATTCTCTCCAAGAGGACTTTCTACAGCTCTTAATTTTTGGTGGCTGAAGCACTACAATGTGTTATTTTTGCTATTCACTGAATTTACGCTATTGCACTTGTTGTGAACTAATGTTTAATAAAAACCCATTTGAATTGAAATAGTAAATTATGCAGAGCACTAAAAAATACATGTATTTTTTTTCTAAAAGCAGAACTGTAGGGATGGTTTTTGTAATTGTGCACCATAAAACACTCAGCTTGAGTATAATCTTTTGTATTTTAATGGGGGTACTCACACCATCTCTACATGCCTTTATGCAAGTAATTAAAAATAATCTGACTCATCCTCTTCACAATAAGCACTTCACCTGTCGTTTGCTCTTCCTTTACGTAAGTAACCCAATGATGTCATTTACATTGTGGGAGTAGCTGCACTCAATTAAAAAAAAAAAAAAAAAACAAAAAAGAAAAACTCCTTGCAATATCATAAGCATAACAATGAAACGTAATGTTATGGAATAATCGCTTGAAACAGCAAAACCACATGATTACAAATGAAATGGATATGTGGCTACACTTTGGAGATCATGTGCTTTTCATGTGACAATGTGCTAATCTGTTGTGGTACACATTATGCCATGTCAACACAAAATCATGACACAGTGAACCTTTTCCTGAGCCAAGTTTGTCACTCTGCTGTTTCAAGTATTTTTGGGCCTGACTGCCTGTTTATAGTTCAGAGATGAAAGTCTCATCTTCGTTCCAAACTGAGGGGAACAATGTTAACAGTGTGGAAAAAAGTTGTTTTCTCAGAGTGGTCACAATTTAAGCTGTACAGCCATTAGTCTAAAATGAACAGGAAACTCACTGCTCTTTACGAACTGTGTATACAGTTTTAATGTGCGTTCAGTTATATTCGCCAGAATAGCCTACTGCTTATTCAGACCAAACTTAATGTGTTCTTATGGCCAGTGCTACTTGGTTACATGGTTATTGTTGTTAGTCTGAAAACATTTTCACTATTTCCTGTCAAAACAATTATCCATATGCAATGCAAATAACTGCACAAAGAGAGGGACCTTCACCTTAACTGGGTAATTGTGCATTATCTACAGTAAGAACACAACTATCCTACCAAATATGCATCACTTAGAATGTCGGCACTATTTAAAAACTAGTCAAAGATGGTGCCCTATTATATCTAATGGTGAAAGGGAAATGACTAAGAGCTGCGTAGAATATCACATTGCTGCAGTACTTTTGCCTTTAGCGAACGAGCAATAACGCGGAACTATGACGATGTTCCTGAAATGTGGTCGGTAAAATTTCGAAGACGAAACACTCACTGCACTTCCGCTTCTGCCACTGGCCCGCAGAAGCGGTGTTCTTCAGAGTTAAGCCATAACTGAACGAGTAATTAAGGATTAAACACTATTTTCTTGAAGTCGGTGGTGCCTGAATTGCAAATACTGAGCAGGCGCTGCAGAGCGGCCGGGTGTGTTTCCGTGGACTGTTGATTATGGTGTAAGACGGAGCGGTTTATCAGACCCAGAGACAGCAGGTAAACAGATGGCTAGCTGGCTCGCTAGCTAACAACAGGAGAGCCATTACATCACTCTACAGCTGATTTCTGAGAAAACAAAGGAGACATGGGCGTATTATCAAGGGCTACTATACATATATATTTCATCTTTACAGGGATGGCTTCTAACACAACTAGAAGCTTTACTAGCAAGTTTACGAATATGTTTATTTGTTTGATGGTTAGTGAGCTAACAGTAACAGCTCACTGCTTGGATTACGAAGCTAACCGTTAGCTTGCTACCTAAGTTACATAGTTCAAATCTTGGCTTTTAAGAGCCAATTCTAGTGATTGTTTTCGAGATTTTTGCTTAAATAGTTGTCATATTTATTTCTTATTGTGAATAAAGTCCTGCATTATGGAACTGAAAATATGATGTTTTGCAAGGCAGTATAACAGCAATTAGCTGGCAAGCTAACAAAATAGCTAACAGCTCAAAATTGCGGTAAGTCATGCATAGTTGAATTATCAGAAAGCTGTCAGAATTTTCTCAACTGTTTTGCTCTTAGTACACATACCATTACGTGTTCCTGGCAAAATGATTAATAATCATACCCCTATCCTTGCTGTAATCAGTACCAGGCTTTTGTGTGATATAGCTACTTTTTGAAACAACTTGTTACCTACCGGATCGACTAATTTCTGGTGTACTAGTTAAGAAATAACGCAAATATCTGACTGAGCTTGCTAGTACTAGCGCTAAATGTGGTAGTGGCAATTTGTTATGTTGTTTTCCAAGACATTCTTCTTTTTTTACCTACCTTGCTCATTTAAAATCGGTAAAACTCACCAAGGTCTCACTTGATACATTAGAAAAGTTAAAGAAAAGTGTTTGAAGTTACCTGCCACTAGTTGAAGCATGCAGAATTCAGGGTCGCCTGCAGTGGTGCAATGCAGTCCCCCTCCCCCCTTCCCCCGCCGCAGCTACTGCATCTGCCCTGTGTCTGCCAAAGCTTCCTGTTTGTCAGACCGTATGTGCTTTTGTGGGACGTTGATATTCTGTTAGTAGCACACGTTAGTTCCATAGGCTGCAGCCTCATACTGTGTGCAAGGTCAGGGGATAAGTCGAGGTAGGGCTTGGCTCTGTGCTCTGTGCTTTGCTGGCAGCGACAGCTGGTGGGGGAATGCCAGGGCTGAACCCTAATGTAATGTTGCAGGCTAACCGATATGTGATAGCTGACCTGATGTGGTTACGTTCCTGGCTCTCAGCCCCGCCCAGCAGGCTCAGGGGCCCTGTCCTCTGCACCTCAGAGGAGGGTGCCCTGGTAGAGCAGGGGAAGGATTTCCTGTTAGACTCACCCCACTGGTCTAAGTTTACTGCTGTGCTTGTCAAACAGGCAACATGGTGCTTATGAGAAATGATCTTATGTTTTTCGAAATGGCCGTGGCAAGGCACAGGAGCACTGATGTAAGAGGCAGGGTGCTTTTCAGATATGGTAGGGCCTAAATCATTAATGATTATCAAAATCATTATTATGACATCTGCATATTCTTTTTTATCATGCTTTGTATTGTTTTTCATCATGTCTTAAAGATTTGTGTTGTGAATGTTATTATCCCTGCACAACATCAAAACTAGGATTTTTGTTGACACTCCAAGGCTATGTTTGGAACTGTTCTGTCTGCCTTAACATTTCTCATTTAATTTCAAACATAGCAGTGGAATCTTTTACTCTGACTCCTGATAGGTCTGTGTGAGTTACAGTGTCTGGAAACTGCTGAAGGAAGACAGCAGACAACTTTCTCAACTTTTACATGATAGAAACTGCCACAATATTACATAAGGGCTATGAGAATGGTGTTTGTAAGTTGGGTCTACCAGCGGCAGCACAGAGTCTCCCTTGAGGGTGCAGAGCTGTCTGGGAAGTGTCTGAGCCTGTGGGGTCGCAGGTGTGCCCGTCTCCATGGATGATCTCAGCAGGAGTCATTGATTCCTCAGGGACTGATTGGCTGATTGATCCAATCAGGGGCTTCCTGTAGGATTCATCAGCCCAGGGATTGGCAGTCACTCCTCTGGATGTTTTTCAGGTTTGATTGATTGTGAGTTTAGGCAATTGGAAATTCAAGGACGGAATTGGGCAACATATCATCATAATTTACAAGTCAAATTGCAGTGGTTATGCAATTATAAATTTGGCTTAGTGTACTGTGACAAGATAGATTTTCCAAGCAATACTTTTTTTTTTTGACAGACTTGTCTTTCTGGGTGTGACACAACAGAATCAGGTAAACTGAATGTGTTCCACTCTGCTATGCTGTTTTCTGACTCTTTTAAGCCCCAGAAGATGCAGCCATGCTGTCACTCAGTAAGTGTTCTAAGCATTGAGGCTTGAGAAATAATAATGCCTGTATTGAGGAAGGAAAAGAAATATAAAAAGGTGAGTGCCTCAGGTCAGACCTGAAAAGACCACTCCATGAAATAAGATGAAAACACAGCTCACACTAGATGAGCAGAAATTGTGCAAATACCTAAATAGAAAAGTATGAGCATCATAACTGATGACAGTTGCAAGTGAGTGTTTTTATGTGTCTAAAAAACTCCTGCACATTGGTTTACTTGCAGGTTCCACCATCACAGTTAGCACACTGAGTGTAGGCCAAACGGTAATGGAAACAAAGTACTTGAGAACATTTTGTTGCTCTCAAGCACTTGAGAGGATTTTTTTTTATTGTGTGAACATATAGTTTTAATGCAGGCTTGCTTTAAAAATACATAGATAAAATTATAATCATAATGTGACAGAATTTTTCATTGAAATATATCACCTAAGAATGAATTATGCTAGTAGCATTCTGGTAATATTGTTATGCATAGTTACTAACTGTATTGCAACTGGGTATTAGATAGCCTAGGTTGTTTAAAGTCATTCATTGTGTGTAACGTTCTTATTGTATTTGGTGAATTATGTGTAAAACCAATGAAACTGATGTTTAAATAAACAAATTTAAATGCAGTTAGAAACTTTTTGCCTAGACTTTGCCCACAAAAATGCAAATTAACTGAGTTTGTTTTGAGAAACGGCTATGCACGGCAAAGAAAGCTACATTTGCACAGCACACAGTCATTAAATATTTTGTACACAAGTGGACTATGATTGCTTTACTTTGTGTCTTAGAATATGCAGTTTGGCTTTACTGAACAAGATACGGTAAACAACATGCTGCATCCAAGTTTTATTGGAAAGGATTCCGCTTTGTAAATGAACATGTTAGATGGAGAAATGAAACAGCTGTGTCTGATTATTTAATGATATTTTGCTATCATTGATCACAAACCTCTGCTCTGGTTTGATAAAAATTCAACATCCTGCAATCCTACATACCATATGAATTGATACCATTTTTAGCAAGTTTAAGTAGTTCTCGTTCCCCTGCGCTATTGGCATTCCCTTGATGCAAAGTCATTTGCCGAGCACACAGCAAAGCGTGTGTGAGCGTGTCTGTTTGTGTTGTGTGTGTGTGTGTGTGTGTGTGTGTGTTTATGCAGTTGCATATGTTTACTTGTTTTCTTCCTCAGTTGAAAAACGTTTTGCCTAATGTCACTTGTGTTGCAAAAAAGAATAATCTGCAGCAATGGCCAATTATCAAGATGTCTCCTCCGGATCGCTTCACGTTCTGAAGCAATAATTTGTCATCTTCTTTTAATCAACTGCCTTCAGCGCTGCGGTTTTCCCCTTATTCCAAGCTTATGTGCAATTAGTGCAGCTAATCTGTGTTAAACACCTGCGGATTCACTCTTCATTAGCGTGCCAGCAATCAGTCAGCATTATCATAAATGGAAACATCTGGAGAAGTGTCACAGATACGCGGATTAGCTGCCTCTCCCTGTCCCTGATCTCCAGTGGCTCCTGGTGGGAAGTGCTTGCCATTAGACCCCCACGCGGCGGTTTGACTGATGGCCTGTTATTTCTGCGGATAATTGAGCCGGTATCTCGGGGGTTATCTGCCGTGGTACCACTGCTCCAGATTTAGATCCGTTACGAGAGGATCTCATTAACACACAGTGCTAAAATGTAGGGTAGACCCAGCTATTACTCACCATGACAATGAATAGGATGAGGGCGCAGTGAATTATTGGGAGAGGTTTGAATTTAAAATTCAAAGAAACAAAAATGATGCTGAAAACAGACACAAAAGAAAAAAAAAAACTCAATCCATATTGACATCTTTTTCATAGAAGACTGAAAATAAATCTTTGTCCAAAGACGTGATCAGTGTAATCAGGAAGCATCTGTAATGTGTTGTATTGCCATTGATGCTGCTGTAATATTCTTGGTGTCCTTGTCTTTAGTGAGAGGTCTTTGTGTTAACAAAGTTCTCTACAGGAGCGCAGAAATCATGTTGTTGAACCTTTGCACAAAGATACTGCCAAATTTGATCAATGCTCCTTCATTTTTGATGTAGGCCTCCATCTGCTTGCTTACTGCTGTCATTCAGGTTGCATCCATGAAGAGTAGCAGTACCCTGCTCCTCTGTTTTTTTACCGGTCCTCCTTCCCAAAACCTTCTTGGGACATCAGCTCAGGGGAGTGGTGGCCCCTCACCCAAGGCATTGTTTCTCCACGTCGATCAGCTTTTGTTAAGAAGTGTTTCTTTCATGATCGGGCAGCCATAAGGAGCTTTCAAATATGGGGTCAGGGGGGCCATTTTACATGTTAAGCAGTTCCCAGTTAGACTTCACGAATAGGGGTAGGTATTTGACTTCAAGGATAGTTGACTGCAAAACAGAATTTGCAGTGTCATGCCTGTATGGCAAGTTTATGCATTACCTCATCACTATGAGCCCCAACAAGCCAACCAGTGTCAGAAAATTAGATGCAGCCTCTTGCTTTGAATCCTTGCCCCCTGCCTGGTAGTGCGAGGCCCCTTTCAACCTTGAACATGCTCCATAAAATAATAAAGGGTCTGTGCTCTTAATGTTTTTTCTCTCTTGATTGTGAAGGCTCTGGTTTGGCTAGGCATGTTGGCTGTAAAAGTCAGTTTTCTATATTGATGCTAAAATGACCTTCCAGATGCTGGGACAGATGTGACATGGCTATCCCTAAAGTTTGTGAAGTTCCTGAGAAAATGATGGGGTAAATGAGTGAGGGAGTGGCCAGCTGCCACATACATTAAATGATGGTAGCTAAGCTTTGTTATGCTATTCATAACACATACAAATCATACTGCAGAGCATTCCCGATCTCCTGATGAGTCAGAATTTCCTGTATTCCCAACATATTCTGTGTAGGCAGTCTTGTCATGAACTTTGCCGGAAGAGAGAAAGGGGTATGGGCTGAGGTCTGTCCTACCCAATCAATGGTGACCCCTCAAATGAGAGACAGTGGGTTCATTCATGAGAAGTGACCATTAGGTCCATGTCAGGCCAATCAACTTGGATAATGAGCAGTTGCTCTGCATGTTCTTGGCATTCCGTACTCCATACTGTTATCGTCATTTGCATAGCCTCATTTCTACAGCCTTTTTGTGGATAGCTATGCCGGAAGTGTGCGGAAATGGGATCATGACTGAACGCGGGAACACTGGAATGTGTGACACTGTGCCTGACCCCGTCCACCGTGTCCTCGGTGAGAATGTGTGGGAATTGAGAGCTTGATTGTGCTTCTGTCAGAGACACATCTGCTAACACTTTGCTTTCATTCGTCAGTGCTGAAGTAATGCAACCTATTTAGTTAATCTCTACAGTCAATTAAGCATGTTTAAAGCTTCATAATCTAGGGAAGCTGGAATTGTATAGTGTACGTGTTGGTGTGGATGTGGGTGAGAAAGACATTTCACTGAGGTTCTGTTGTCTCTTACACAGTTTACAGAGTGGGGAAGTTATGTATATATGTATGTGACTTTTATGTGGCTGCTAGTAGTTCTCCCACTGACACAGGTGAGAGACCCCGGAAGACGAGTATGTGTGTGCCTGCGTGTGTTACTGTGCTCATGTCCTAAACTCTCTGACGCAGGTGAGAGAGCGGGGCAGCCATGCTGACGTTGGCGAGCAAGCTGAAGCGGGACGAGGGTGGGAAGGCCGGCCGTTCCCCCAGCGGTCCGTCTGACTCCTCCCACAGGGTGTCCATCCGGGATCGGCTGCTGATCAAAGGTTAGCAGCCCACAATCCCATAATGCATCAGCACTCTTTCACCAATCACGTCATCATCACTTTATCCTTATCCAGTTGTTATCCAGAGTGCATGACACCCAGATCCGGACCAGAGTTACACACCTTAAACGTGCATTTTCTGCATAGTAGTAACTCGGAAGCCCAGATCTATGTGGTAAATGCACTTAAGTAGCATGTAACTGCTGGTCAGGATTCGGCCCACTGAGGTTAAATTTCACACTCAGCATGCTTGTATCTTACAAGATCTCTTTTGGTTAAACTGTCACTGTCAATCCACAATTCCTCAACGAACTGCTTTGCATTCAGGCATATACACCTTAATCCCGTGACATAACTATCCTCCTCTGCTGTTAGTGCCCATTTTGCCTTTAACTTTTATTTCAACTCTAGTGCTGGGAAACCTCTATGGATTCATTTGTGAGGTACAACAAGGTTTTTAGCATATCAAATGAAATCTGCAGTCATTGTAAAGAGGCTAATGAATTTGTTATGTAAGGTTGAATGGATAGGAAATAAAAGGTTTGATGGTGTTGAATATTCATGTGGGAAGTGACCAGGGTGGTGGGTGGGTGGATGTGGGGAGGCGGGGGGGGGGGGATTTGTGCGGGTGTGTAATGCTCGATCAGTGCTCCAGGCCCTAGTCAGCTCCCTTAAGCCGTTTAATGAGGCTTTAGCCGCCGCACAAATGTTGGCTGTAAATGACGGCTCTCGGACGGGAGACACAGCAGCGGCGGACCAGTCCAGAAGCAGAACGTCCCCACGTCGAGGTGGTAGAAGGGACATCTATGTTTAGCATTCTGGAAGAGGAGAGTAGGGAGGAAGTAAGGTAAGGAGCTGCCGAGGCCGAAATAGCCTGAGAGCGCCCAGGATGTAAAGGCTGATACTCTGAAACCTGAACTTCAGCGTTAAGATGGAGGATTTGTTTTTTTTTGGCTGGTGGGGATAGGACCACTGATAAGGGGAGGGGTATACACTGTTTAAAACGTACTCAGTCGAGGTTCTATGCATAAATGACGCAGAGAGAAAGTTTTCGGTCTGGTTCTGCACCATTAATAAACCAGTTTTGTGTGTGCTGTATCCTGCTGGACATTCCGTGGGGTTCATATATCTATATGTACATATCTGAACGTAAATCATGTATGTAAATATGTATCTGTACTCTAATGCTGAAGTGCATTAAAATTGTGTTTCTGATAGACATTCATGAAATGCATTGAGAACAGTATTGGTAACTTGGCAAAGAACATAAACCCAATGAATGCACAGGGACACATTTAAGCAGGGAGGGAACGGGTCCTGAGAGACTGATAGAGATAGGCTAATGTAGTTTCCTCTTCCTGTATTCTGTCTTTGGCTGTCAGCCGTAGTATGCATGAGAGGGCCTAGGCGACAGCCTGCGGATTGGTTCCGGGGGCCTGACTTCCTCGTCCTCGCTGTGATATCTCCCCCTCTTGTTCTGCTCCTACTCTCTGTCCTGTCTTTCATCGCATAATCACAAGTTCAGCCCTGAAAGGAAGCCCCGAAACTCAGCTCTACCTCATAAATTTCAAAGGCCCTTCTTTCCTGAGATATGGCGTATCTGATGTGGTGGGCTAGGTCTTGCTAGCTGGATGCCCTGACTGCTGTTCTGCTCTGACCTGGAGGCTCGTCCTGTCAATAACGCTTTAATCTGTCATTGGTTATTTCCCATTTCAATGCAAAGTTGGGTCCATGGTTTTATATGACTGCATATATCACCAAAACATCCATAGAACAGCTGGCTGAGATGAAAGAGACGAGTGTTTGATCTCTCTGTTCTGTCTCTTAGGGTTTAATGCCCTCATATCAGTTGATTTATTAGCGTAAATTCATTTTCCACACAGTATGTTTTCGGATAAGGTGTCAGCACATTCATCAAAATGTTCATAATTCACTTTCAAGACTTGAAACATGCTGTCTTTCTGTAAGAGAAGTACAATGGCTTCATCAGCCTACATCAGAATCTGTTGTCTTCATCACTGTCTTTGTTTATTCCTTGTCATCTTTAACCAGAGAGCTTGTTCTGGCCTCCCTTGTTCTTTGCCGTTAAGCCTCCTGCAAGCCGGTAATTCTATGCAAACACATTGTTCTTTTCCTCTTAAGATTATCTTTACGACAAGAACAATTGCTAATCCCCCCCAGTTTTTCGATTTTAAGTTTGAAACTGTCTGTTTTGCCTATCAAGTTACCTCTGTGCCAACTAGAGGACGGGTTTTCAATTAAGAAACTTTCATGCTGTTAGAACATGACAAACACTGACTGAGCTAGTCCTTGTTTTTTTTATTTGTACATAAAATCTTTTGATAGTGAGGAAATTTTAGAAAACATTTTCACATTCTATAATAAACACATTCTAAGGGACCACAGTTCTAAGAGCTAGATCACTTGAAAAATATTTTTACATAAACAAACTATCATCTTGAGGAATGAAATCTGTAAAAATATTGGTTTTGCTGGAACGATCACATTTTAGAGATGGTAAAACCTTCTCTCCTGCAAATCTGGCTATAAGTGTATAAATAAATCTGCATCCGGTTTGTAGTTAATGCATTTAAGGATGAGATTAGAATGGAGGTGGCTCTCCAGTCCCTGTAACCCCCAGCCCTCCCAAATCAGCGTGTCTCCCCTCTGCGTCACTCTTCCTCCTCCTCGTCCTCCTCCGGCAGTGACTGGTAATGAGCCCAGGGGGACAGCGTGCAGCCAGGCCCTCAGAGCCAGCCCCCTGGCAGCCCAGTCACATTGAGACGCCGTCAGGCTCGTCACATCTCCTCACCGCACCTCCCCCGCTCCCTCGCGTCAGCTCTGGGCTCGTCTCTCTGCATGTCTCTGTTCTTCTGCTGGCATGGGCCTCCGTCCTGGAGGAGCCCTGTACTCCCCCCCCCCCCCCCCCCACCCCCACCCACCCACCCTTCCACCAGCCAGGGAAACACGGACAGAGAGAGGAGAGAGAAAGAGAGGACATTAGCATTTAAACATACCGGGAGCTTTAGGATGGATTGGTCCAAATTAACGAGATGGTACCTGACAGCGATGAGAGCACGGGTTTTTCAGCTTTTCATAAGTTTGGGGCAGGAGTCACGGAGCACAGTGACGGACAGGAACTTTGTTGTGAGCTGTCATTGTGACTTACTATCTCTGATGTATGATTTAAGCAAAGAAGCCCATGGTGTCGACAGCCAGCTATGAAGTATATCCTGGAAATAGTGTACAGTAATAACTACTGTCTGAAAGGCTGAATACAGTACACCACGCTCTCTTGGTTTTGACCCACATCAGACATCATGCACTGTACTGTACTGTACATTCACAATGATCCAAAGAAAAAAAATCCTTGTCCTGAAATACCATCACAGAATGCATTGTGTACATATTACACAATAAATGCAACCTAAACATTATTGTATAAGCGATGTTGCACTCTCATTCTGAAAGGGAGAATATGGCATACATACTGTATTATTTCTGTGATCAGGAAGGAAAACCAAGCCCTATCAAATGCTTCACCACATGTTGAAATTTTAACATGGATGAAGTAGCATTGTGTTCAGCAACTAGAATTGTGTCCAGAGGGTTGCGGGTTTAAATCCTCCTGCCATAGAAACATTGAGCAAGGCCATGCAGCCTTCCAGTGCTGCATATAGCTGTGGCTGTGCCACCTTTCAGAAGGGTGGTTGGAAAGAATATGATGGGAGATCTCAGCCTGCATTGGCCTCTGTAGTGATCACAGTGCTGCAAGCCACAGTATGTGGTTTGGAAAGAGCGGCACCCTGCCTGTGCCCAGATCCATTACGCACCCGCAAACCCTGTGCGTTATCTTAGCCTGCACCGTCATTAGTAAGCCATTACATTACCTTGCAGTAACGTTATTAAGGTCAGTTAATAGATTTCCTTATCTTAAATGGCTTACAGTGCAAGAAAAACCAGCGTATCCACAGAAGAGTTATCAGCAGCAGTGGCTCTGACATAGCTCACATACAAGAGAAGGCAGATACAACAATGCTAATGTGGTTAACTATTTCATCCTATAATCCTGGTACATGTAATAAATACAGAGGGATAAATAGTCTTAATACTATATGTTACATACCATAAGATGCGATCACATATTATATTTGTGTAAAACCATACACTCAGGCACCAACTGCCAAGTTGGAGAGGAGATGCAGAGAGCAAAAAAAAAAAAAAAAAAAAACAACAGGATTTCTGTCTTCTTTACTTTTTGTGTCCTTGCTACATCTTAATGTTTATCCTGTCTTTGCAATCCACTGTGCAGTTTGACTGCCTGGGAATCACCGGTTTTCTGAAAGCTTGGTGCACGCCAATATAAGAGGATGTAGGAAGCATTTAAGGTACCGATATACTGTTTGATGTGATCCCTGTTGAGCCCTTCTATTGTGTCAAAAGAAAATCTGGGAAAGTGTTTGCCAGCTATGCAATTGTCCACTTTTCTAATTGGTTCCCTGTGAGGCCAGGCGGCCGATCACAGAATCATTGATGATTGTAACATCTTGTACCTTGCTGTGCAGGGAAGCACAGACAGCTCTAATTAAGGGCAGTTCGTCATCCGTGATCAGCGGGGCGGAAGGTCGAGATGTCCTCCTGGTCTTTGTAACGTTGCCCAGAGAGGTGAGGTGCTGCATATGTTTTGTCTCTGACAGAAAGGGCTCATTGAGTCATCACAGAAAGGGTTCTCTCCTCACGTCTCGCACCCACTCAGAGCTGACTCCCCAGCTAGCGCTCCGCTGACAGACCTGCGGCAATGTCAAAGGCTGGTGGTGCGTAACTACTGGAAACAGAAATTTCCCCGGAACTAACACACTTTTGTGATCAAGGCTGCGAAGAAATTACTATGTCAGACTGATACTTTTTGGCCCTCTGCTGCAGTCTCATCCAGCATGGCCTTACCATCTGATCCTGTTTGCTTGCTTGAGTGGAACTGTGTGTGTGTGTGTGTGTGTGTGTGTGTGTGTGTGTGTGTGTGTGTGTGTGTGTGTGTGTGTGTGTGTGTTTGTTTTTGTGTGTGTGTGCATGCACATGAGCATCTGTTTATTTGAGAGATTGTCTGCATATGTGTTAATGAGACTTTGTGTGCGTCTCTCATTGTGTGTGTCTGTTGGAGTGTGACTACCGCAGCAAGCCTGGCACATTGACATGCTCTTGTCTATGTATGTCCATGGTGTGTGTGTGGAGTTCATGTATGTTTGTCATTCGGGAGGAAGGCCATTCGATGACAGGACCTTTTTCTCTGTGCCCTTTGATTATCCATCTATTTCCAGTCAGAACATCTCGATCTTTATGCAGTCCACTGTTCTGAGTCTCTGTCTAATCAAGTGAACTTTGAATGAAGAGCAGTCTTGAGAGTCCGCCTCAAAGAATGAAAACAAGGCCTTCCAAAGTCCGCTTTGTAATCCATCAAATGAATTTGAACTTGAATGAATTTTCAGCTGTGAGTCAGCACTGAAAAGAAAAGTGACGGCAGTTTTCTGTGGCAGACATTACAGCTGATGCGGAGGAATTTCCACAAGAAATGCATTTACATGAAGACTGTCAGCGATGTATGACAGAACCAGGCTTATTAGGGCATGCTTACAAAACTGAGGGGAAAATAGGCTGACCATTCAGCTCTGTTTGAGAATCTTGTGTTATTCTCTTCAAGTTTAAAAAAAAGTTTTCTGACATATTTCTACAGCAGGGATTTGGCCTTATGTTCAGATGTTTCCCCTTGAGCCCAGGGTTTTCCAGGAGTGTGATTTAGCACCCTTATTACTTCCAAAGTTAAATGAGAGGTCTTAGCCAAAGTTTAGCATGCCAGACATTGTTGCTGTGTTACTAGGCCCTGTGCACTTCAGAGCTTGTGTTTGGGGTAGGGGGGCGGTGGTGGTTGGCGTGCCACTCGATAACTGAAAGCTCCTGGTATCCCAGAGTCCCTAGGGAGGGAGGCCACCACACTGGGTCGCTAGGTGAGGCTACCTGCTTCAGGAGTGGCGGTAGCAGAGCAGTCTGTGAGACCGTTTACCCATTGGGCCTGTGGGACACGTCAGTGGATTTCGTGAGCTGAGCTGACACATAGCAGGGGGTTGGGGTGGTGGGTGTTGGGAGAGGCAGATCCCTGCAGGATACCTGAATCAGGTTAAACAGAGCAGTGGAGAAACTTGTGCTCCTGCAAGAGCAGTGGCAGTGGTTGGTGTGGGTCCTTGTTACCATGGAATTAAGGGCTTGGGATCCTGTAGACCTGTAGACCTGCCTCTTGGATAAAAATGGGATCTCTTAATTTTGCAGTTGCAGGACAGTTGTACGATTAAAGAGATTAATTCTTTTGTTTGATTTTTTAAAAAAAAAAATCTGTTTCCTACTTTTTTAGGGATCAGAGCTTTCACAATTCGCTGAATCACTTACAGAATTGACCAATGGAGATGTGTTATTATTATTATTATTATTTTTTTATATAATTTTGTTTATGTAGTCTATATATCCAGTCTGGAAATCGTCAGTTGTGAAGTGCCGTGTCACAGCTTGACAAATACAAAGTGAGATGAATTGCAGTTTGAAAAAAAATGGTTTTAGTGCACAAAGCCAAAACCACAGAAAGATGATGGAGTGGCAGCCCTGCTCTGCCTGTTTACGGAGTCTTATTCATGCTGGTGTGTTTGCAGTAGTGAGAGGAGCCGATCTGGAGACCTGAGACAGAGGTGCATTGCCGCGGAGTTACTGAGGGATCTGTCCTGCTCTCTCCCTCTCTCCCTCGCTCCCTGTTTTCTGACACTCTCAGTGCCCCCAAGACATCCTTGTACTGCATCAAATCACAGCATGATAATAACACTCACACGACGTTTTGGCAGTGGAAAAAACAACAGTGTCGCCTTAGAGCGAGGAGGTCCCAGTGACACAGACAAGAATTGAGTTGTCCCTGTAATTTATCACCAGGCGGTGGTCGCTTCACCCCCCCTTCACTCGGGCCTTTGGGGCATGGTTTCAGACCAGCGGTTATTGATGGTGCTAATATAAGAGGTCCGTCCTCCATCTGTCACGGGACGCAGCCATACTCGCAGGGATGTTTGAGGGGCCTGAGTTTACCTTGCGCCCCCGCTCTCTGCCTGCTGACAGATTTAAGCCTGTCACGTGTGAGTGTGGAGCCTGAGATAGCATCCCAGAGCTTGTTTGATGGTCAGATCACAATTTTAAATGTGTTAACCTGTCAGGCACCTTTAACAGTAGCGCTAACAGCTGAATTCATCATTATACTAAGTTCTGATTTTGCCATTTGCTGTTCTTCCATTTTATCTGGATTGTTCAGTTAGCGTTTTTTCTTGCTTGCCTATGCAACTGCCTTTGTCACTTCGGGAGAGTGCAGACAAAGCATGTTGTTTCCTCGGATACATGAGTCAGAAGAGGTTGCTGCATTTGTAGCTCGAGCAGGCAGGCTGTGGGCACCTGATTGGCCAGAGGGGTCTCCAGTCCGCCAGCTGAGGCCCCTCTCTCCTTGCGTGATGCCACGGCCAATTATGCACCACCATACTGGACTGCCAGTTCATTGATGAGTCTAATTGATCTTCAGGAGAGATTTCAAGTGTTACTCACACAAACGTATTTGAGATATGTATCCAGCTTTGGTTGTAAGGACAGAGCGTATGGCAGGCTTGTGTGTGTTCTGTGCACTATGGACTGTGGGCTTGGCTCTCTCAGGCCACAGCGTGGTGGGCTGTTTTTAAACTTGTAGAGCAGGGATACACCGCTCTAGCTATCTCATCCAACAACGCTGTCAGATACAGGAATAGGCAGATAAATGAGTTTAGACTATATGAAGTGTTAAGTTACATTGCAGTCATGACTGCAGAGGGACTGGAAGCACAGCGCAAGATATAGATTAGACGGTGGAAGAAAGGAAATAAAGGAAGACATGCATATTTAGAGTTGTGGTTGAGCCTGTGTGTGTGTGTGTGGGGGGGTGGTTGGGCGGTTGTTGCATTGGGCCAGTGGGGTGGGTGTGAAAGATTTGAAGAGTGGCAGACTCTATTCTCAGAGTGAAAACTTTTCTCATTCCGCTTCTGTATTTGTTATCCTAAAAATGTGTTTTCATTTTTTTTTTTTTGCAGAGGTTGCAGAACTTGAAGCCAACCTCCCCAGTAAGTATTATCATTTTTCTTCTCCCAACTTAAAGCTCAGATTTATATGAAGCTGGGTCTCTGTTCCTATTCTGCGCTGGTCTTTTTCGGGGAAAATGTGGTCTCACTGCTGATTGTCCATGTCGGAAAGACAAGTTTGTCACCAATTGCAGTAATCAAGTTTTAGCACTAGGTGGAGATTCTGATTCAGAATTACACCTTGCAGGGTCTGCATTGCAAACAGAATGATTTTTACATGATCAAAGACCTGTCTGTGGTGACAAACACTCCACAGACAAACACATCTTTGTAATGCCAGTATCAGTACATTTTGGACGTTTTTACTTTAATACAGTTTATAGCACCCATGCACCCTCTAAGACAGGCTCTTCCCCTTATCTTGGATGGGAGGCTCATAGCATATTTCCCATTTTTCTGATAACTGGTTTTTAAAGAAATATTTAACGCACTCAAAGACGGCTAAATGAAATGAAAAAAATGATTTAAAAACATTTTTTGCAGCATCCTCCGACTATTCAGTAAATTCAGTGGCTTTGCTTCTCCTGCCCTAGCAGGACGTCACCCCGGCCACGCAAGCATGACTTTTTAAAATACTCAGCGTGAGTTTTTTGGAAACTAAATCACCAAGGGTTGGACTTATCAGGTCAGCATGGCTTGCACAGCTGACCTAACATTTTCCCTGGCTTCTGTTTTGATTTTAAGTCACTCTCAGTGTCCTTTGGTAAACTTGGAAGGCCCATACAATGGTTGCCAGGGCGTCATAGCCTAGCCATGTTTTTATTTATGCTGTCGTCCACACTGTGCTCACAGCCCCATGCCCTGCTCTGTTCCCTTCTCAGGTACTTGCAAACTCAATTTCCCCGATGCGAACAAGCTTCACTCCTTTCAGCTGGCTGTCTCTCCAGGTAACACCGTACCCTCTTTCTTCTTTCTGTCTCATTTTCTTATTATCAAACTAAAGTCATAGGAGATTCTAGCTGGTCTTTAGACATCATTTAATTCCAGTGCCACTTTAATCATCATGTCCTTCTTTCATACCATTTGTAGATATATAATTGATGATACTTTTTACATGTGCAGAAAAAGGCTTTGTAAGGGCTCTTGCGGATGAAATGTTTTATAATTGTTAAGAACTGTTTTATTTCATGCTTGTGTCTGAAAAGGATGTGAATTTGAGTTCAATAGAGCTGAGATTCAAGCAGAGAATTCATAAAGAAGTAATCTAGAAGACTACTTCTGAAGCACCCTCATTTACAAGAACTGTCCTTGAACAAAAAGTACGGAGACCAAAAAAGAGTGCTTCTTTTTAAGTAGCTTGAGTGAGCACTGAAGAAACACTGTTTTTCTCTGAGAATGCCTTATTACTTTTAATCTTAGGAAAAGGACCAAACAAGTACAAAACAGTGTGAACACGACTGACAGATGTTTTATTTATAAAATTGAAAGGAAGCCCCCCAGTGGGCCTGAACAGGTTTTTTTTTAAATCAGATAACAGTGAGCTTTACTCAGCAAACATGCAGAGTTTAGATCACTTCTTCTTGAGAAGGTGCTTGGAGTTATGCATGCAGCCTCCAGCAGGTGTGCTGAGCTGTTTCCTTACTAACTCAGCAGATCACTGCACAGTCTGGGGACAAATTTTCTCTGAATTATTCACACCCCAGGAGTCGTACTTTGTTTTCCCATCCCTGCCTCCCAAAAAAAGCTCTGGTCCTCATTCTGAGAAGAATTGCTGTGCCAGCAAACACCCCCCCTCACCCCCAGCACCCCTCCCATCAACTGTCAGCTCAGAGCATCTTTCACTAAATACTGCAGGTCAAGTTGACGTTCAGATTGCCTGTACTGTTTTTTTTTTTTTTCCATTTTACAAGTTAGCCCCATGAAGACGGGGTGTGCAGTGAGTACAGCAGTCGCCAGGTGATTGGATGAATTAATTTATTCTTATACAACAAACTGATGTGCACAAGTTCCTCACTGTCTGTGTAGAGTTTAGGAATGTCATTACCGTGTTGCTTTTGCGCATTGCTATAAATGGAATTCGATTTCATCCAACTGTTAACCACCGCATTGATCGCCTCAGTTTGTGCTAAGCGGCAGTGTACAACTTTGCAATCAATTGACATCTTGGATTTGTTCCATTAATTTGCCTCTTCAGCTCCGGGGCTGTGATTTTTTTTAATGACGTATGTGTGGACTCTATCTTAATCTGGTGATGGTTGTACATTTGTAGATCAATTAAAAACAAAGATTTAGTGGGAAAATTCCCTACTTAATTGATACCTCAGACTGTGTATTTGAGTTCAGAATGAAAATGGCTCTTAAATCAAGTGCATGTAGAGTAGGATGACGATATTACCAGGGAAGCAAATGTCAATACTTAAAATGTCGTTTTTTGTGTAGGCATGAGGTGGTGAAATTATACATTTTCACAAAATGAATTGATTGTGTGAGTTAAAGTATGAATGATTTCACAAAAGGGGACAAAAATCTTAATCGATGTATGAATAAAACTAGAGTGACTTCACAGCGCAGAAACCACAAAACAAATGGACAAGAATTGGGAAATGCAATAAATGTATGTCACAAGTATGAAGTCTAAAACAAATAAGAAAAAAGGAAGTTGACCTGAAGTAGTGATGAGGGAATTCCAAAATCCCAAATCCTACCCGAAACTGAACTGATTGGATGTTTGCCTGTGGAGGGAAAAGCCTATAGTTCATTCATACACATCAGTGATGGCAAAACTCCAGTTACAGACATGGAAGTGCTTCCTATAATCAAGCTTAAGGTTGCAGTTGATCCATCTTTACATTTTTAAGCTGTATATCTCAATGGGGGTTGCAAGATGATCCCAATTTGGCATGCCTTGCCTCTTGAGCCGGTCCATTTAGGCTGTGTCCTAACTTCCACTTCACCTCCATTTTATGATTGTGGAGAGGTAAAACTCACTGTGCAAGTAGCCTGTTTAACCATGGCACAGACACAAACCCTCGGGCTGATACCTGGGAGCTCATTGGCTGTGCTCACATAGTGGAGTTCAGTGTGTCTCACAGCATGCCCTGGTATCTGATCATTCCTCTGGGATAGGCACAGTGAGTTCACCGGCTCCATTCGGCGCCCGGAGTGCTGAAAGAGACCCGTTCCGCTCCAGCTGGAGGGGAAATGGCTCTGTACAACTGTGCAGAAAGTGCTGTTCTGAGGGGAATTTCATGGAACTTTCATGGTGAAGTAATGGAAAGTGTAAGAATTTTTTAAACAATGTTGATGTATGCCTAATCTTTCCATTATTCCCTGGAAAAAGCAGGGATATTTGTTCAAGTGCTAGATAATTAAACTGCGTTCTCAATGGTAAAGTTTAAATACTTCACTAGTTTTTACTAAAGTATTGGAGTAATTGTATTATAGAGCAGCATTGTAATGGTTTGTTTCAAAAATTTCAAAAATTTTCAATATGCTTTAATTATTTTTAGAAACCAATCAATGAACAGCTGACAAAAAATTCTGACCTGCTAGTTAACATAGTTGCTATTTTGTTCACAGTTTTGTGTAATACTCTCCCTTTCCTAGTACTCTAAATTTCCTCTCCAGCAGAAGGGCCAGTTGTCTCCCCTGTGTGTGTGCTGGGTGCTGGGTGCTGGGTGCTGGGTGCTCTGGCACATCTGTAATATGATGGCTATCTACACTTACCATGTATCATTTTATCAGTTTGATCATTTTCTCAGTTTGATTCTCGACAGTTTCCCCGGGTTAACTGTGTCGCAGTTAATGACATGAACAATGATTGAGCATGGGTGGATATCTCTCAGGAGACCCAGCTGAAGCTTTGTGACAGCATATTCTGGCCTTCTACAAGAATGAAGTCTCTAAACTGTAAAATGAGCAGTGTATTGCATTTGGGGTTGAGAGAGTAATTCATGGCACTGCTTGGTATCAGTCAGGTTCTGTGGGTTAATGATGGAATGGGTCTCTCCAGCTGCCAGCTTGGAGCTGGCTCTTCAATGTCACTCATGCCTTTGTCCGAAGCCCTCTGTAAAGCAGCTCCATTTTTCTTTTGTCCCACCCATTAAATCATTTAAGGAGCACCAGGACAAACAGTCGCACTCGGCTGGTTTGGACATTTTGTTCGCTGTCTCCTGGTTGCAGTGTCCTCAGTTATGGGGGTGTATGTGAGGATGGATTTGTGAACACATGAGCCATCTCCTTTCATAGCAGAGTCAATCAGGCAGAAGTGCGCATACGTTATCAGCACAGTAGGGAAGGGGCTGGAGTTAGTCGACTGTGGTTTTGGAAAACGTAAGGGGAATAATTTAGCTTGTGGTCGGGTAACAAAACACATCATCTTAAGTGTGTGACTGTCCACCCGTCAGGAGCAGGGGATTGAAATTCTGAAGCTCATACATTTAAATACAACCCATTCAAGGACCGTCCTCAAAAATCCCATCAGGTTTTTCTC
Source organism: Albula goreensis (assembly GCA_022829145.1). Taxonomy (NCBI): domain Eukaryota; kingdom Metazoa; phylum Chordata; class Actinopteri; order Albuliformes; family Albulidae; genus Albula; species Albula goreensis. The sequence continues at coordinate 19,821,812 of CM040761.1, read as the reverse complement.
CATTTCCAAAACTTGGCTCTAAAATTTCATGCCCTTAAAATTCTTTTTACTCAGCTGTTCTTTCGGTACTCTGTATTTCCAGTATAGCACCATGAAAGACTCCCAGCATGACATCTCAGCACCAGACTTGGATTCTTTTGAATTCAGCATTTTCTCTCTTCCCATATGTGGATGGAGATTTTCCTGCTCATATGTTTACAGCAGTTACTAGTGAAGGACTGCTGAACTGTTATCACATCTCTTTCTCCCGGCTCTCCACGAGCAGTAGACAGGGTTAAGCTTCCGACTCAGTGACCAGAACAGCAGGGTTGTCTCCGTCAGGGATCCCTGTTGGTTCGGTGTTGGAAGCTCGATCCAGCCCAGTTTCCTGTTAATTGACACACTGAAAAGGTCCCGGGTCCTGTTTAAATTTCCCGAGCTGCAGTCTTCTCCAATAAAGCTGTCTGGAAGAGGAAACAGCAGGAGGCTGTTTGTCCTTGAGCTGACCCTCAAAGTTCAATTAAGACCTGAGAAAGAGCGGGGAGTGGAGACTTCCACCTCACAGGAGTCAGGTCAGGGCCAAGCAATCACCTTAGCCAGTGCTCAGCAACCATCTCCCATAATTAAGTGTAATTACAGTTAGTGTTACGCTGCTCCTGTGATGCGCTGTACCATGTCCGCTCATGGCAGTCTGTTCCAGAACTGTCTGTGTATACAGAATCCCATATTTTAATTCAAGGAGCAGTTGTAACATGGTTTCAGATGTAAAATGTGAGATGTTTGTTTACTCAGTAGATGGCTATATCCCGGGAAACGTAACTAGATAGTATTCATTTATACAACTTGAATTCTGTCCCTGAAGTAATTCTGGGTTAAATAGGTACCTCGCTTCAGGGAACAACAGCAGTGCCTGACCTGGAAATCACACTTGCATCTCTTCATGGCTATGAACTCCTATTTACTTATCGACAACAACACACGCTGCTTGAAGCAAACAGCTCCCGTGACACATGTAAGCAACGTTTCATTTTCAGGATCCTGCTAATATTTGTCTCTTGCCTCTCTCCTTGCACCGGAGAAACTCCTGCCTCATTTTGCTGTGTTTAAACATGTTTTGGTTTCATTTTTTTTTTTTTTTGGTATCTTGTCTGCTGAAATGTAAATTTTCCATGACACTTTCAATGCCTGGACCCATCCTAACGAGCAGGAGGCAACGGCTTAGAGCGTTTATTGATGGATTGGGCCAGACAGGGGCAAATAAATAATGCAGTGGAGGTTCAGAGCACTGTGGGGGATTGCGCAGAGATTTTCCTCCGTCACGAGAGAGTGGAGGCAGGTGTTGTTTATTGTATTCTGAGGTGGCACTGCCAAGGAGATTGGGCCGCATTCCTCTGTTGTGCTGTGAGGGATTAATTGCAATACACAAAGCCTTTTTTTTTTTTGCTCCACTTTGCCGGTGAAGGCCAAAATAGTGATAAATGAAAGGAACAGATCTGTTTATTTCATGGCTGATATGCACTTCTAGCCTTCACTTTTGGTGTCCCTGCTTTTCTGGAAATTTCAGCTCAGCTTTCTTTTAATCATTTCAGAGCTTTTCCTCACAGCCTCAGGGTTAAGTTTATAAGGCCTGGTGACATGTCACAATCGTAAAGAAGCATGGAATCTGTTGGACGATTGATACATAATTTATTTGAAAGCCTAGACTTGTGTGTGATGTAATTGTTGGGGAGAAATCAATTTCATAGCAGTTTTGAATGTAACTTTTGACTGCTCTCACTTAACTTGCATTCCACCTGTGTGAAATTTCTTGCTATTCATCACAGTTTTGAAATACACAAAAGAAAGTGCCCGAAGTAATATGCCGTATCTATTTGGACCGTAAAGAACACAGAATGTTACCTTTTCATCCACTGGAGGCATACTGGCAAATACAGACTATTGGAAACTCTCCAAAATAGATCATTTTCTTATTCATTTGTATCTCCTGGAATGTCTGAAACAGCTGTACCTTTATTAAATTCTACACTTTTCATGTGGAAATACATACTTGTGACATGGCATGCAATGAGTGTGTCATTTATGTTTTCGATGTAGTGTTATCCAATGTGTGAGCTATGCACAATGTTCTCTGGGAGCTGTTTCCTGACCAATTAGTTCATGAATGTGCCTTTTTAGGATAACTGCAGCTAATGTTGGCCTAGCTTTCGCTCACACTCTCTGTATGCTGAGAGCCATTAAAGCGATTTGCTTTTACTCAGCGCATGCGATTGCCATTGAGTGCCTTTTACTGGGAGCGCACTCCCCTCTCGTTCCCTCGCTGATGGTCCTGGGTTGACCGCTGTGGGGTCACCGAGGACAATGCGGGTGCACGGGAGTGGAAGCGACCGCAGCCCAAACCCCAAGTGAAGCCGTTATCCAGACAGGATAACTGGGCATTGGCACAGACCCCATCTTCACCCCTTCTCTTTGTCCCAAATTTACTGTTGCTTAGCCCATAGTTTTCCCCCAGCCACCGGCCTAAATTCAGTTATTAAGCTGCTATGGAGCTGGCATTGCCTGCTTCAGCAGAACGTTATCCCACTTGTTTGTTGAATTATTGGGCTGCGGTGCCCGTGGCAGATCCAGGATAATTTCCAAAGCAGGCTATTCTATTTGACCAAACTCTTCCACAATACATCCTGGCTGCAGACCAAATTTCTGCCTTCAAGGGAACAAAAACTTTCACTTGAAACTGTCTTCACTTTTCATTTAGAATTAAGTGGTGAGTGAATAGCAGTTGATAAGTCCATTCTGGGAGCAGTTACCCTGGTACATTCTCCTGGGGATGCAAGCGGAAAACCTTTTCCAGAACCTAGGTTAACATCTTCAGTCTTTTTGTGATTTGAGGACCACCGGGACATCCGCAGTGCTGTCTGGATCTTGCGGATGTTGAAAGGCTGCCGTAACAGTGCTTCGCACACCGCGACATTGATTGTCCTGTGGAAGGTCCGATAGGGCATAAATCACCCACTGTTTAAGGGGAACATGTTTTAAATCTCCGGTAAGGTATTCACCGGAGCAGCTTGCATTTAGAGTCAGGTGCAAACCAATTTAAACTCAGTCAAAGAGTACCGGCATAATGAAGACAGGAGACTGGAGAGGCACAGTGAGGAGAGGTTCAATAAGAATGTAAGAAGGATGGCTGAACCGGTGAATCTGTGGTCATGTGCTTTTACATGTGGCCAGTGTCAAAAAAATACAAAAAACACACCGGCCAACTTTTTATATACCAGATAACTCTGTCCAAGCTCAAAATGTTTATTAATGTAGTTAAAATTTTGTTTTTGTCTTTGAATTTCTATTTAATGAGCTGTTTTACAAAAACATATATACGCCATACCTTTGTTCCATGACTATGGGCTTTGAAAATGTGATACCGCATTGACTACAACGTAAGTTATCTGCTAATAGGTCAAATAAAAAAAACTTTTTCAAATATCCTTTTCAAATAGTCCTCACTTGAGAGTTGACCTCCTTGTACTTTAGAGATGTTTTTAGAAGGTCTAAATATACGTAAAGATAATTACCTGGGTATTGTTTTGGTGGGAAAAGGCAACTAATTTAACACACGGATGAGCTTTTTGCTCTGTTTCTCCATGCAATAATGGGTTTTAACGAGTTTTTCCTTCCTCCTTTTCTTCTCTGTGAGCATGCTGCTTCACACTGATGAGTCAAAACCAGTAAACAAATACAGCATTACTGTGTGTCAAAGGATGCTGTCTAAGAGAGAAATCTGCTTTTGATAAAGATCTTCTCCTGGGCAAGAAATAATGAATGTCTGGCTGACGGGTCTCATTGATAGTGTGGGATGGACGTACGGGATGGATGTGGACAGAAATAACAGGGAAAGCGCACCGTGTCAGATGGAGGCAGTCTGGCTGCGGATGGCTGCCAGCTCAGATGCTAGCCTTGGATGCAATGCTATGGCGCTACTTCGCTGGCCAAGTCGCTCCGCAGCCAGGGCCGTCTGAGCAACGCCAGTAGACCGTTTAAGCATTTTATTAAAACACCCATAAACTAAACTGTGGCACCCAAACTATGGTTTGCCAGCGATGATAAATGTATCACTTGTCTAACTCTCTGAACCAAAATTGGGCAGTCTGTGGACTAGACTGTACGGCTCCTAATGGGGCAGAAATCTGTCCAAAACGTGTGATTCCTCGGGTAGGAAAAACTTCTGTGAAGAGATTCAAGGTGTTGTGGGCACCTGTGATAATTTACTGTGATGCCTTCAACTAAATTATCAGATGCCTTCAGGAGGTACACAGCATGAATCCTAGCTCAGATTGGAAGCCCATGTGACTCTGTCAGCACTGGTCAATATGCAGCCAGTAGCAATATCTGATCGATCTAACATCTGCAGCATGAAAAGCAGTGGAAGGTAGTCGCTCGATTTGTCGGAGGAGTCAAGTGTGCGGACACTCTTCCGCCGTAGTCCATGTGAGAGCTTCGTAGTGTGTGGGGCTGGTTACATAGTTAAATTTGAGTACGAAAAGGGGGAAAATTTTAGAAAAATAATAAAAAAAAAAAAAGCCTTTGTAATTGACCCTCCATTTGGAAGGCTTGCAGTGTGCTCATTCTCACTCTGATAGAAGTCAACAGGGGTTCTAACTGCAATCAAATGATCACTTTTAAAGGAAAGTGCTACATTTAAAAGATTAAGAATCAAGCTGTGGATAAAAATTAAATTGTAATTTATCCAAAATAAATCCATTTGCATGAGGGAAAAAAAGCTATTTTATTTTTAAGGAGAGCTAGTGTTTTTCTATGGGAAAATATAACCCAAATAAATCTTTGATTAGACCCTAAAACCATGAAATTTAAGTGGTTTTAAATGTAGCCCCTGGTGTTTCAGGGAATTGCTGATTTAATGTACGATGGAACAGTGGTGGGACCATCTAAAGTACCCAAAGCATCAAGGCTTTCAGCAACTTCTGGAGCCCTGGAGAGGGAGACTGGTGTAGCATGGACATAACAGATCCTCTGGCTAAATGTTCATCCCCCAGTGAAATGGAGACTTCTGTCTAAGCCTGTGCAGTGTGCGGGTCACATTACACAGCTGTAGGTGGGTTTTCATTATTCGCTGTCAGGTTCAGAATGAATTATGGCCCCTGTCACTTTTGGCCAGGTAGATTTGTGAGGAACAATATTACAGAGCTGTCAGAGATCAGGTTATCAGGAGAAGCCTAAGGCTGAAAGAGCTTGTAAACATGACGCCTTCAGTATCTGGGCTATGGCAGTTAAAACCCAGAGTATAAGAGTACACTGTTATGCACCTTCAATGCACCTTTTCAAAAATAAATTCAACTTGGAGTAATTTTGGAATGTCTCCAAATTCAGGCATAATAACCCTCAAGACATGCCTGTAGTAATCTGTATGATCAGACGTTTATTAGGGTTATGTTTTCCCCCATGGAATTCCCGGTTTGTTTTGTTATGACTTTTAGCCTTTTTTTCCCAGAATGTATTCACAAGTGAGGCTCAGTGTTGCAAAACCCTGCCATCGTTCTGCGTGAAGACACACAAGCATGCACAGTCCTCCAAAACACATCTTGCTTCTTTTAACACCACTGTCCACATTTTGAGCTCACATAGAGTGAGAGGGAGACATTTTACATGTAGCTCCTGACTGTCAGCACCTGATTCACCAGTGGGGGGGGTCACCGTTTAGAAATTTGACATGTATATGCGTGGTGATGGAATACCTTTTTCCCTGAGTAATGCTATGGCCAGTCATGTGCCACCCCAGAGGACTGCTGGCCACAGTTCAACCTGGCACAGTCTGGATTTGACAGCAGTCCGTGGGGCCCATCTACACACTGGAACAGAGCCTAGTCCATGAGAAACCCCTAGGTGTTTTTAAAGGTACAACTGATATTTTTTCACTGCACATGCCTTTATCTTAGACAAAATAAAATGAAAATCTCATAGCTTGATTCTTATTTTACACTATTTTATACTACTGCTATTATTGTATTGTCTGTCTGTCTGTATGTATGTTCCCATCACCCTGTTTGACCAACACCCTACTGCATGTTCACCCATTTAAATTTGATTTCTGCCCTATCAGGATCCATCTTTAACATTGCAGGTTGTCCCATACAACTGTCTGACTATTATGATAGTCTTTCCCCATATGTGATAAATTAATCGGTTTTGGAGTTATGTTAGGCCCCTCTCAAGATGGCAGCTCTGACCCACTGTCTCACTGTCTCTCTGCGCTGGCTTGACTCCGACCCATTGACCAGTGCCATCTGCTCCACGCTCTGCCAAACAGCTCCCCCGCCCTGCAGGTCATTTCTCAGGCTGCTGTGAAAATGAGCCTTATTCCTCATGCCTCGACACCCACTTCTATTGGGAAGCTAATTGCACCCACTTTTAGTTATTTATTCATCCGCATTAACCAGAGTCATTTGCAAGGGGATGCGTTCCCTTTCTGGACAGGTTAATAATGGATGAATCCCTTTTTCAGCCTTCGGGTGAGGTGTTGCATCCTTGGGCTGTCGGTTCTTATTGAGCTGTCTAGGATATGAATAATTTGTGTGCTGCTTGCAAGAACTTCCATAGTCTCTTCCTGGGTGTTGGAGGTCCTGTTGCAGTCGTGCAGCTTCGGTTGTGATCCCATTTATGGTCATGTGTCAACACTCGCGGGCTGAAGCTCAAAACGGCTTGTCAGCATATTATTGAACTTCTGTCAGAATGGTCATGAATACAATGAATAAGCAGTGAATAAGCTGTTAACAGGCTGTTATATTTACTGATGTTGCCCAGCTGAACGTAGCGATGGGCTGCACGTCTCCGGTGGTATGACCTACTCTGCCTTTCTTAATGCACTTGTTTTATGAGGTCTTGATAGAGTATCCTCAGACAAGGTCAGTAAAGTAATCTACTCTGATCTGATTTTATCCAATCTAATCCCTTTCCCCACAGTCAAGCTGAGTTTGCAGGGCTGCTGGTTTTGTTGCTCTGCCAAGTTAGAAATTCGATGTCATTGGTGATAGCGCTCACGCTGTTGTTATCCCTACCTGATTATACGCAACCCTATCTGCACAGACATATTGTGTTTGTTTTGGCTTTTTTTTTTTCTCGCTTGAGTTTGTTTTTGCCCTTAATACATATTCCGTTTTTGGCATATTTAGAGTTGTTGGAATTGGACTCTTGGGCTGTTGAGCCAGGGGTCACTGGTTTTGATTCCACACCCTGCCATACCCTTAAATGTTACTGAGTCTGTGTTCATCATTCGCCTGAGATCTCAATTTAGGTCATCAAGCTTAATTTTATGCATAAGATCAAGAGGCGCCACTGTGTCCCCAAAGAAGGTGTAAGTGATATTGCTCTTATGAACATTATTGCTAAATTATCGTGCCCTTTCATTGCTTTGATGCAGAGAAGCTGTCCAACATTTGTAGTGAATGATAAAAACATTAACTGTAAGGGGAAGTAAAACTTTTTTTTTTTTTCCCATATGTAGTCCAAATAATGTAAATATGGATTCTGGCTGCGCATAGCCAGCCCTAGAAGCGGCACTAAAAGGATTGAAGAATGGAATCCACCAAAGTGTTTCCAGACTGCTTTGTTTTCGGTCCTCTTATCCCCCCCCCTCCCTTCCCCGCTACTCCCCGGCCTGCTTGCCTGTCAGCCTGCCCACGCTGGGCTAATGAACAGGAGACAGGCGGTGATGTTTGGAGGTAGGTGGCAGAGCTTCTCTCATGATGCAGCTGAGTGGCAGACAGACTCCTGCTGCATTCAAGCTCAGTAATGATTGAGAGGGACGTCATGTGGGTTTCACAGAGAGGCCCCCGGCATACAGTCAGGGAAGGGGGACGTGCAGTGCTGACGCCAATTTCTTGGGACAGGTTTGCATTCTCTGACCCTGCCCCTCTTTTGAACTGATGAATAGAAAAAAAATGTTAATGCATACAGATGGCTGCGGTGTTTCCGGGTTAAATCTGAAACAGAGATGTGAAAGCATCGGCCCTCAAGGAAGGTCTATGGATTGCATTTACGTATACCTCGAATGTGAAATGTGTTGCCTGCATCTCTCTTCATGCTCTGGACACAAAAGGTTACCACAAAACGCCCTTTGATCCTGTAATCTGCGGGAATTTAGTATTGTTCTTCTCTGGAATGAGATGTGCACCCTGCCTAAGGGACTTTGTGTCTGTTTATATCGTAGCATGGATCATGACATAAATGGAAAAACACAAAGCCACAGGAATCATTCCTTTTACTTTTAGTTTGGTTCTATTGTCAGGCCATTAAGAAAATTATTTTGTATGAAAACAGAATGTGCCTGTTTTCTGAATTTGAAGCAACAGTCTGAGGCACAAGTATCTGATAGTTCAACTACCCAAGTTTGCTGTAATGCCACAGAAAACTACTTAAGATTCCTGTAATACCATGTTATCATATGTCTATGAGACAGTGACCATTTCCAATAGTGACGGTTTATGTATGATTCGTAGACCATAGGATTTTATTCATCTTGTGGTTGCTCTCAACTTTTGATTTATGGTGGTTCTCTGACCAACATATTTTATAAGTCACATTTATCAGGCGTAATTTGCTGTGATTCCATGGTAGATCTTACATGTTTATACAGCTGGATATTTCTGGGGCAAATAAAATTAATCTCCCAGCTCAAGGTTTCACTGGATCCAATTTCAAATCTTCTGCTATGCTCTTCCAAAGCTCTAATGCCCTACCAACCACACTGTCTGCCCCGTCCACTTCCTGTAATGTCGGAGCAAGAGTTTTTTACAAGCTTGCAGGATGCCAACACCTGAGAGTTTCGATTGTCCACATACAAAGGTATGGGGAGAAAGCAATATTACGTGACAAAATGGCTCCTGTTCATCTCCGAAGTGAAAGGAGAGGTGCTGCTTAGAGCGACGGGGGCTTAGCGCTTCCATTCACTCCCCTTCGGCGTACCCTCAGCCTCGACACCGTAATGTGACCTCTCCAGAGAGGTATTAGCTTTCCTTGCGGCTTAATCACGGGCTTTCACGCTCAGCGGGCTCCACACAAGCGCTCTCAGGATATCAGCCACCTCTGGCGCTCGACCACTGGCTGAGTTTATCACTCGCTCCTCACCGTGTTAGATTTCACAGTGCCTCCAAGCCACTTTCTGCATGCCATATTTTGAAAAATAGGTCACCTCTAACAGGGATCCCCCATTCCAAGGAGCTGCACGTTTTTGTAGTTGTTGCTCACCAGGGGTTGACGTATCCCACGATTCCCTAGTGGTATTAATGTGTTCCGCTTGTTCACATGAAGATGAACGAGGTGTCTCTCCAGTATTGATTTGGATTTAGTGATGGGACTAAGCACTAGTGGATGTCTCATTATTTCAGTGTGAGTAATGTCACACCAACCCGAGACATAAGCTAGAAAAAGCAGGAATCAGTAATGTAGCCAGTAGGGGTACTCTCTTGTCTTTTGCAACCAGTGCCAGCACAGCCTGCTGTAGGGGTAGGGGGCAAAGACTGGACCAACAATACCAGCTTAACTAAACTAAACTAAGCCATGCTCATATATTCAAAGACTCAGTCCTGGCTTTTTACAACTTTGCTGTCAGCCTCTCCAAAACTAAACTTTCATGAAAATAACCCGACCATAGTTATTTCCAAGTGTTAGAAGACTTATAATTGCTGTGTTGCCCATTAAGATGACTGCATACTTACCAAAGGAATAAAGATTTAGCACCTTGCTCAAGCATGCAGTGTTAATATCTAAGAATGAGACCTGCAGTCCTGTAGTCCAATTCCCCTACAGCTGTGCTAAAGCACATTACTTTAGTTTACTTTCCAACTGAAGCCGAGCCTGTCTGATTAATTGTTTCATTGTTCCTCCCTGTCATTTTTAGTACACTTTGACTGCACTTTAAGTCCTGTAAAAAATTTGCCAGCGGTTTGCCTTGTGACAGGACTCAGTGTAAGGTCACTGAAGGCTTAGTCTGAAGGGATGAAGTGGTCACACACACTGCCAGGTTTGTATGCATTTTAGAGTCGTTGCTATGGGAATGCACCCTTCATCCAGTTCTCACCGGAAGTGCCTTGTCAGTTTGGGCCTCATTTCAAAGCTGGTGTGAAGGAATGGTTAAATGTGATGATTGCTCCAAACTCAGTTGGGAGTCACTGAATTGTCAACTATCAGACAGAGCTCAGACAAACAAAAGCGTTTCATCTTGATGCCCAAAGCACTTTCCAATAAAGTAAAGAAACCGACCTCTACTGCCACCAATGTGTAGTACCCACTTGAGGTGGTGCACAGCAGCCATTTTATGCCAAAATACTCATCTCTTGATTACCCACACACACTTTTTGGTATTGTTTACAGTGACTTTCTCTCAGAAGCCTTGAATTCAGCTCAAACTCCAGCAGTCAGACCAAATAATTGAATCCGTTTTTGAGGAATGTTAGTACTGCAGGCAATCCTTCCAGTTAATACACACAAAAGAACAGAGTCTGCTAAAATGAAAACATGAATTTTGTTTATATTAATGTTCTTCATTGTTGTGGATCTGAAGTTCTGCCCTTTCATAATTTGTATGAACATCAAGACAGATTTTAATTGCATCATTTGGATCATAACCAGCTTGTGAATGACTGCAGACCAGTTTCTGTTTTGTAAACAGCACTGGTAATTTTACCTTACATGTGAGCTGACTTTCATTTTGTAGAGGGATTTGTCATACCCTGAGGTCTAATGAAACCTATAACAGAACCTCTTCGGCCTTCAAGTTCTCAGGAGGCTTGACCCTGCTGTGTACATCAGTTGTGAACCATAACAAATAGGCAGTCGAAGTCAGTTCTACAAAGTACAACCCAATAATCCTTCAAAACAGGGGTCAAAGGTTGACATCAGTGTTAACAGACCCTGTTGTGGATTTCCTCTCCTCAGGGATCAACAGGAAGCATAACACCTTATATTTGCCTCCTTGTGACCTTTGACCTCTGCAGCTCATGACCCCTTGTATGTTCAGGGACAGGGGGTGATCGGGGCCAAGATGGAATCCATATTCATCATGTTTCTTCATCCCCCTGTTTCATGTGGGGCCCCTGCCCACCAGCTCCCATCAGCCCATGTTCCACTGCTGAAAGACGGATGCCCCCCTGGGGTTTCTGGGGTCCCCCCTGCTAACTTGCTGCTCCTCTATCCACAGATGAAGGCTACTACCAGAGTGGAAAGTTCCAGTTCGAAATAGATGTCCCTGAAGCCTACAATATGGTGGTAAGTTGCCTGCCCCACCGTGTCAATTTATTAGAAGGGGGATGGGTGTTTGCATGTCGGCGAGAGGGTATTGAAGCACAGGGACCGGCGATGAGAGATGAAGACTCGTCTTTCAAGGTGTCAGCATGTTCTGGGTTGTCATCAGCAGAGGAAATGAGCAAGGGGAAGGTTCAATGGACTTTTTTTTATATCGGGCGGTTGGGACAAAAAGCAAACTTTGCAGTAAACAAGCTACAGTTTGATGTTATCGTTAGGGAGAGCGGGTGGTATCCACAGTACTGTCGCGACCTTGAATTTGTACTCGGTAAATATGTGGCTGCTATAGTGAACATTTTGAAGCTAACTCTGGAGCTGTTAATTGCCTTTGAAAAAGTACCCAGCTAAGCACATTCATAATTAAAAAAACCAAAAACAATTAAACAAAGGTTTGCATAGTAATTAGTGTCAGTTAATAACAGATCTGTGTTTTGCTTTTGGACATTTGTTCACTGTATAAAAAGGTAATACAATGCTGCAACATCATGGATAGAGAGTTATAAAAGGGGCAGGGGTAGGGGGAATGTCTTGGGGGAAGGGGGTGGCTGGGGGACCATTTAGGCACATGGATCCAATACTCCATCGAGCCGCTGATGTATGTGCTGTCACATGGGCTGTTTTGAATGAATGAAAAGGCAATTGATTTCCACTGAAGAAAAAACCTCAATTGGTACGAAACAGTGAGTTGTTTGAAACCTGATCAATATACCATTCCTTACACAGTCCCTGGATGGAAACAGAAAAATTCCTTTCTTTTCTTTTATTTGACCCATTATCTGTCACGAATTGCCATTTCAAAACCATTTCAGAGCCATATTAAGAGTAATTGATTACATCAGCTTTATCACAGTTTTAATGGAACGTTGATTGATTTTTGTGTTCTTCTTTGAAGTTGTTTCGCGGTCGTTGTTCTAAGCCACAGCAACCTTATCCCTAATATGCTGTTTGCTTTCATTCTATGGCATTTGATCCCCTTTCAAATCGGATTGCACAGCCGCTTGAAGTTGGCCTACTTGATTGGCTGGGCCTTGGGGGGTTAGACTGAGATAACGGCTCTTGTGTTCGGCTCAGGAGCATGGGTAATTTACTAGGTCCGGTGAAAGGGATTTTACCGCCTGAACAAACAGCAGTGGCGCAGTCCACAGGTTGAGTTATGCCCTGCTCCCTCCTCATGGTTGAGTCCTCTTTATATGTGATCCATTTGTTCCAGACAGTTTTATCTGGACCTCGGGGGGGAGGGCCTGGCTCTGGGCTACGGCCCCAATCGAAAGCCATTGATTCAGCTGACGGCCCAACGGCAAACAGCCAAGCAGCTCCAGGATGCACATCCCCCTCATCTTTGAGGAACTTGGTTTAAATACGAGGCGCACTTAGATCAATGCCCATAACCGTAAACCATAATGATAATTATCCATAGTTTCCCAGCACACGTACCAGGCAATGTCTTTGCACTCAATTCATCTGCCAGTCAATTTTAGCACCCTGTCCTGACCCCTGCCATCTTATGAAATAGTGCAGAGAGTAGATGTGTTTTACGATTACACAGCTGTACATTTCATCTGAAGGTGATCCTAATCATTTACGGGTAAGATTCCAGATCATTTTTATGGATTTATAGAGATACTGTCATTGCTGGAGAAGAGTTGTCAGTGCTCCAGAACAAAGAGAATCACCTTTTATGTGCGAGTATAAAATAGAAAAACTAGTTTTACCACACTCCGCTCGAAAAACTTGACATTAATTGATTTACACTTCTTACAGAATTGTAGCTCCTCCCAAAACTCACAGCCCTATCACTATCTTACAGTATGTCCCGATTGCAGGAGGTGAAGGTAAAAAGATGTTGAAGGGGATGAGATGTGACAAAACGTTACTGACAGGTATCTGGAAAGATGAATGAGTAGTTCTGCCTGTGCCAGGGTGAAATTAGGATGTTTTTGGGTACCTGCATTTGATGGAAGTGTCATTCAGTGCTTGGTGGAGGGCCTTGGATTGTCTCAGGTAAAGCCCAGGCTAACGCAGAACTAGCCTGGGTTCGAGCTAGCAGGAAGGAGCAGGGACATTGTGCCCCTGTTAATTCTGCCTGCCTTTTTCTGGTTCCTCCACATGGCATGCTAATGCGACAGCAGCCAGGGGACCCGTAGCCAGCTGCAGAGGGGAGGGGAACTCGCGGAGCCTGGCAGATTAAACACACGGTTCCCTCCAACCGTTTTGTACAGCGCTCAATAACGAGAGACAAACATTCCGCATTACTTTCTGCAATAATTCACCCTGAATTAGCCTTTCAAGCCAAGAGTCAATTCCCCAGCAGCGCGTAAAGGCTGCATCTCTCCTCGGCTATGTCTAAACGAAGTCCAAAATGGGAAGGGAGGAGAGGAGAGGCAACGGCTGGAGAGAAAAAGCAAGTTTGCAAATGATTTTATATTATTCCCCAGTGTTTTGCTCACTTAGCAAATCTCTGAGCCTCACTGTAGCTCGCTCCTTTGATCAGGGCCCGACTGAAGTTGTTACCCCCCCCCTTCCCCCCTCTGCTGAATTTTCTGGTTTCTCCCTGCGTTTGAGGGGTTGCGTTCCATCCCCCATCACCGAAACTGTGCCTGCGATGTGTTGATAAAACAACAAAGCTGACATTTTGGGATGAACACCGCAGAAACGGGCTGGAAACAGCAGGGCTGTTGTGGTTGGGGTGTTGTTGTTGTTGTTGTTTTAAATGTTTTTTTTTCCTCTGCCGTGTTTGCTTTTGGAACATAGCACTGTGAATAAATGAGGTGAAGTATGAAAACACATCTGTGAACCTGAGTGCACACAGGCTGTTATTTGGATCACATCTGTTTAAATTGATTTCCTCGGCTTTGGCCACACACCTAATCTGCTCTCGCCGTTCTCTTTTCCAGCCTCCCAAAGTGAAATGTTTGACTAGAATATGGCATCCGAACATCACAGAGACAGGAGAAATCTGCCTAAGGTAAACCATTCTCCTGGCTGCACCCCACTCAGAGTGCATCCTTTCCTTCTCTCCAAAAAAGCCCCATGAAGCACTGTTTATACACAGCTGGCATTGATGAATTAAGTATAACATCTGGACATGGTTTAGAGAACATACCATGAATACAAAATAGCTTGGAGAGGCAATGATGCTTTGACTTTAGGTCGTCACAGAGGCGCTGTTGGGGTACATGCACACAGAAGTACTATAAACTTGTTAAAGTATAACTTCAGAATATCCAAGGCATCCTCAAAGTTAGAAAAAAAAAAAAAAAAAGATTTTTGCATTTTTTCCAAAAAGAGAGTGCCTTGAATCTTTTTTGAAGTTGTGCTTCTCTTGGATTCCACCATTTCATCAGCAGCTGAGCCTACACACAGTCTTGGGAGACTGGTGGAGGGTTAGAACTAGGTAACATCGAGTCTGCTTGGTGCCAGGTTGAGGACCTGAGGTCTGGTCACATGGTCAAGGTCATATGGTGGCTGTCCAGGCCATTGGTAGTACATGGTGACAGTCAGCAAGGGCTAAGTAAACCAAAGGCTCCCCTCTGCCTCTCACTCATTCTCTGTCTTGCTCATTCTCTCACTGTGTCACCGTTACTGGTGGTCAGAGTAACACTTAGATTTCATTATTGTAGTTGTGGTTCTAGACCTTGTTAGTATATTGATTTGAATGCTGTCCCATTGATTTCGACATGAAATGTATCGGGGAAACTATTGATATGTTTCCGCTGACAAAAAACAAATTGCCCTTCTGTGTACCACTATGAAATGCCATTAATACATCTAAAGAAAATCAACAAGCTTAAACAAAGGATCTCTGTATGCGTGTATTGGGAATTGTATAATGTGTGCTATAGGTCTGATCAGCTGAAAATCTAGACATGTTACATTTCATAGCATCATTCTGAATTTACATTTACGTTATCATTTGTCTTTGAACAATTTAAGTCATGTGACTTGTGCGTATGTTTTGGGCAGTGCTTCAACTTGTGTTTTACCTTTGAAGAAGGAGAAAGATTCAACAGGCAGTCAGTGGATCAATGAAATACTCAGTAACTGCAACCTTGCTGTCCTCATTGAACCATTTTAATTTAAACTCAAGAAATGAGTGTGGCGAGTAGAGCACACCAAATACATTGAGAAAGCAGCCTGATTAATGCGCAGTATGTCCAAAACAGTATTTTGCTGAGGCCATCAGAAGGTCAGGGTACAACCCCAGCGGCCTTCAAAAGGTCAACGCTGGCAGCTGCGCGCTGCCTGATTTAAACATTGTTTGGGCCCATCTCTGGGCTCCCCCTGGCAGCTGAATGAAATGGAAGAACATGGTTGAGATTCTGTACCTATGACTGGAAAAACTCCATTGAATGGAGCAGAACATATGTCTATGTAGGAGAGTCCTGGAGGGAGTATCAGAAGAGTAGTGGGAACATGAGAATACATTGTGACGAAAACAGTTCAGTCTACATACAGCCAAGAGAGTAACTGGCACTGTGATGACAGGTAAATAGTATTTTGATAAATTTGGGGTGTGGTCAGGTTTGAATCTAATTATTCTCTTTATACCTCAGCAGCTCATTAAAGAAATACAAAACAAAGACTACTAAATACTGTATATTCATTGAAATGTTATTCCACTTTGAAGTTGAAAATATTTTTAAAGATACTAATTCTAATTTAAAGCTTAAAATGCTTTGACAGATTGAGATAATAACTGGTGGATTCAACCCTCAAACGAAGTGTCATATTTGAGATTAAATTTTACATTAAAAATAGTTTTGATATTCTCAGTTGAATGTCTTTTATCGCTGTTGATATCTCAGTCAGGCCATTATTTGGGTTGGGGTATTCCCTTTGAAGAACTCAACAAGGCGGTAGCATCAGTCGTCAGGGTTATGGTAAGCCCTGTCATAAATACCTTTGTTGTCCAGTCAGTATTTCAGAGAAGTAATAACCCTCCGTGTGAAGACGGAGGAAAAAAAGGGAATCTGATACCGGTACTGATAACCTTATATCAAGCCATCACTCTTTCATATGCCTCATTTTAAAAAATGGATATCTGACACTGTCAAGTACTGAGCTGAACACCCCAAGGAGCTCTGTCTGTTCCGCATGACCTAGCAAGCTGATCCACACACTGACAAGATGTATGACTTTTTGAACAAAATAATCTTGTTTGCTCACAGAAATTGTTCAAAGGCTCTTGTCATAGCTTCAGGCTATATATGGAAAGAAATGGAGAGATCTGATGTGTAATTTAAAAAAACACCAGAATAAGTTTCCCAAGAGGTAATTATGTACTAATTACCAGGCAGACTCCCAAACAAACAGACCACAGCAAGGGTAAGGAGATTTAATTTCCCTTCCTCATTGTTTTGAGATCTTGGGTCTAGCAGTTTTTCTGTGGAAGGTTTATAACAGCAAGTTATCCCTGTTGATGTGACAATACAAGAGCAAACAGGTAATCCTTGGAATTTTTCTTTTTTTCTTTTTTTGTCAGTTTATTGCGGGAGCACTCGATTGATGGCACAGGCTGGGCCCCGACCAGAACACTGAAGGTGAGTCTCACGTCCTGCCTGGTTCATATTTCGGTCCTTGTTCTTGTTCTTGTTCTGGTCTCAGTTTTTTGGATTTCCTGACACCGCAACTCCTTTGGACAAGTTACCGTTTGTGTCACACCTGCCAGTCACTCCTGTCGCTATGGTGCTTTGCAGAAGCATTCCGAGAACAATTGGTGGGAGGCATAACTCCACCCCTTCCAGAGAATTGAGCCGTGACTGGCTGTCGATGTATTCACTGGGCATCTAGATTATGGTCGATCCCATCTGAACTCATTGGTTTCTGACTGCGCCTTCTCTTGGAGTATTTTTGTAATAACCCTATGTGATTAAGGATTAGGGCTCCTTTCATGAAGTCCTCCAGTACGTTTCCTTTGTGTAGCCTCTATCAGTTTCCCCCCACATTCCTGCTTGACTTCCATACCTGCTAGACTGAGAAGGGCTCTTTTTCAGCAAAGTGAGATATAATGATATACAGGCAAAGCTGTTGACCTCTTGGCAGCCTGAGTTGGAGATGTATGTAATATTAGGTCTCATTGAATGAAGAGATTAGAAGGTGGTACCTTATCAAGCTAACTTCAGGTTTTTTTTTTTGCACAGGATGACACATAAATGATATAAATAGCAATTTTCTGTACATGGTTTTGCTGGACATAATGTACCAGTCCATTACTGTTGAGTCAGAAGAGGCAAGTAGCATCAGACAAATTAGACCAATAGGGGGCAATATTTCCTCTAGACAGAATCAATAGAATAAAGAAGGAAAGACGACAGTTGTTGGCTGTTGTGGGTTGCCTTGTAGGCTGTTATACATGATTATGTAGAATATCACCAACAACACACAGAAACATGCATTATTCGTTTTCAATAAAAAAAGTGCTTTATTTGTGTATTCTTGCGATTACTGGCAGGAGAACCAGGGACCATCCACAGCTAAGACTTCAGCAAGATGAATATGGTATTATGTTGAAAATGTATGCATCATCATGGAAACAAATTTCTCAGAGGAAGACCACAGCCTCACAACCACAACCTCCATGTGGCCAATGCTACCCCACTTTTGGGCTATAGAGCTATATTTAGTCCCTGCATTGGGTCATATAGCCACACAGGCCCTTTAATCAATACCAGGGACTGTGTAGCACACCCCAGCTCTGCTTATACCAGCCTGATAATCGTCTTTCACACAGTATCGAGCCTCCCTACCCTCCCCTCCCCTCCCCTCTTTCTGTCTGGCATCACCCTTAAATGGATTCTCTTTGTTCTGTCACGGACAACGAGTTTTTAAAAGCCATAAACACTTAAGATTATCTCCTAAATTGTGGGTGAGACAGATCAGAGGCAGGGTGTCAGAGAGATTGCTTTGGTTTTCACATCCTGAGGTATTTAGATAAATATACACTACGGAAGGAGGCTGGGGAATTAAATAACTAATTGTGGTTTTAGGGACGGTTCTACATAAAAGTGTTTTTAGAACTTCACATCAACGAATCATAGTGAGATGTGGAATAATATATATTTATAAATCATAGTATGATATCTTTAAAAAGTTCAAGGGTAATGGGTAGCTTTATAATCTAAATATTTAATAGTTTAAAAAAAAAAAGTTTTACATTTACATTTGAAGACACAATCTGTTCAAGTCTCCCGATAGAATGAGAAGATGGGTGCAAAGCTACTGTACAGTGCTAAACGATTCCAAACCATGAGGCCAGTCACTGACACGTGCCTAGCCTCTGTTGTGAAACTCTTAGCTTGCTCTCTCCCTTGTGGCATAACGCCATTCAACCTCAGGGCTGGTCTTCGTTAGTAAACCACAGGCCGGTTACTACTACTCTCTAATCACAATCTCATGCAGTGAGGACTCTAATTAGAAGCAGTTTTTGAGAGCTGGAAAATTCTCTGGGGGTTCTCCCATAATAAATATGGACTCTAACTGTACTTTTCTGGCTGAACTGTCCAGCTACCATGAAACGAGTTTCATCTTTAGGCGGTAGAATTATTTAGCCAGCCAAACACTGATCTGGCTAACAGCTGTATTAAATGAGACCTTCCACTGGACCATCGCATGAAATTCTTACACGGCAGTGCCGCCCTAATGCAGGGGTACCACCAGAGTTCGCATGACTTTATTTTCTCCAGTGAAATGTAACAAAATGTCTATTGGCAGCATATTTGTCTGTGTCTGTTTTGACCCCCATATGCAGCCAAACTGTCTCCCATCACACATATCTCTTGTACCTTCTTAAAAGAAAATGTAGACCACATAACCCTAGCATTTGCATAGTGTAAAAGAGACCTCTTAGATCACACTTTCCCCATATCACAATTACAATCTCCATTAGAAAGAACAGTTAAAATAAAGATATAGGAGTAAGGACATAAAATTATAAAACAATATAATAAACTTATTAGCAGTGTGGGAGTATAAAATAACTACTTCAGCCAACCAAATCTCCCCTCAAATGCAGGAACCAATCAAATTGCAGGCCACCAATGACAGAAGGCGACTAAATGTTTAGTGGTATGTCTGGAGCTGAGAGTAGCCGTTGACAGATACTGTTCGCTGTGTTGGGAGCTCAAACATCATTTCCGTTCTGCCCAGGAAAGCTGCTGTCTCCTGGGTGCTGTTCCCAGCAGTGATGGCCCTCAGTGGAACTGCGGCGCCACTTTCAAGTCCTAATCAGTAGTCATTTAATTAAAGACCCCTGGCCCACCCTCAGTCCCTCCAGAGCCATCGCTAAAATGAGCATCTAATAATGTTATTTCGGGCGGTTTATAGTGAAGGCCAAGTGTACGGCGTATGTCATAAAAATGTCTGTTTTGGCTCCTTGATTCCCTAACAAACAGCACAAACCTCAAAATGACCCTGATTAAAACATCACCACTAGGCACTCAAGAACTAGAATATCATAAATTAAGGCCATCTTGCACTTGCTTTATATAAAGGGCTTTTTAAGATTGCCCCTTTCTGCTTTTTATTACTGTTGCTTGCTGAGAAAGAAATAATCAGAAAGGTAAAGTTACAGTGCAGTAGAGCACTAGAACAGGCTTTTCAGTACCCACAATATGTCATAACACCAGTAAGTCTGTGGTGATCAGATTTAGACCTGACCTTGCTGAAGTCATCAGTGCTGATACTACCATGACAAGTTCAACACAGTAACCATAATCAGGTCTAAGATCTCCACAGTTGTAAAAACACACCAGTGCAATCAGCAGTAATAAATGCCAGTAAAGAAATTGGTGTTAGTAGCACTACAGCAATCAGAACATGCACTCTCAGCATTTATACCGCAATAGTCACCAGTTTTGAGAAGGCAGTCATCTGTTAAGAGACTAGTTTTGAGCACTGAAATATTTATCAGGACATTATATTTTTCATGTTACAGATACATCGTATTCTGGATCCTATTGCTTAAGTTGCTGAGCAAACGAAGGGCTGTTTACTTTTCTGACTTGTCCAGAAAGTCATAACATCATCACTCTCTGGTTGAAGTATTTGTCCAGGGAGAGAGTTGGGCTGAAGTGGTTGTCTCTTTTCTGGGGGGCCTTTCATGGTGGTTGAATTCAGTAGCTTGCCAGGCAGATGGTAATTGAGGGGAAACCGGTAGCCGCCAAGCTCACCTGGAAGGCCTTTTTTTTGGACTTAGAGTCCTGAACGGTTCATTAAGACTCATTAGCAGGTAATATGGCATTTCTTTGGAGCTCACATGTATCTGTGACAGCTATAAGCTGTTATCTTTTCTCGATACAGCAGAAGCTTTCTTGATTGAAAGGTCAGGAGCATGACCCTTCAATGCCTTGAAGAATTAAGTGGTGTAACAAGAGGGGATAATTGAGTGAGGCGGGGTTTGTAGAATAATTATGGAGAGGAGCTGTATATCATATAATCTGGCTTTGGGCATGTGCAAATTGTTCATATTTCAAATATATTTTTCCAGAGAAGCCATTCAGCCTGTCATCTTTGAAGAAATGACTGACATTCCTCCAGGTGCATTAGCAAACTTAGCACAGGCTGTGTGGGTCCCTACAAGACCATGGGAGTTGTGCTGGCATCTCCAGGACTCCCGTGGACTGCTTCTGAAGCAATGAGCCACTCCTGGTTGGCTCATGCACCTGTCAGTCTCGTAAGTGACTGGCTGGTCACCCTGAGCTTGTCACCCTCAGCGCTTCTCTTCTCACCCTCAGAACCGGAGCTGTTACATACTGAGGCTCATTTTGCTAATGCCCTCTGCCTGTGTATCAGTCAAATTATTAGCAAAGAGCAAAGTGTCTCTCTCCGCAACAGTGATATATCTCTGTTATATAATTACAGTCATTTTGGAGAGTGCAATTAGGTTATAGTGACTCATGCCCAGACGCTATCGTTTTGTCTTGACAGCATCAATTTTGTGCTTGAATAAGAACAGTTGCTCTCTTTCGTTGTGTAGTTTGTCTTATGAAAAAATGCATATATAATGGAACACAGTGTGGAGCAATGATAAATAAGATCGTATTATATTGAATAATTGATACGTGTTTTATTTGAAAACCCAGATTTGTGTGTGACATGCTTGTAATGGCAAAATATTATGATTATTTTTTGTTTTTAGCAGTTTGGAATTGACTGCCGCAGGCACATAACTTTTGCGTTGTGTTGGTATGAAATTAATTCCACACAGTTTTGAAATAAACAGGGGCATTTACTCAGGGTCATTTTTGATGCTCTGTTTTGACCATCCTTTCTCCAGATCTCTCATTGAAACTTGTGCGATATTTTCTGTCCCATCTCTCTGCGAAAGAGTGGTTACTACCAGATCGCTGTTGGAAGCATCCGCTACATCTGACCTGTCCTTTCAGTGAAGGCAAGCTGGCAAATGGTTTTATTTCTGCCATTCATCAGCTGTATTGCTGCTGGGGTTATGACAAAGCAGTAAAAGGGGAAGTTACCTCACTTTACTGCCTTGAATGTTAAATTAATCATTGCGCTTGACAGTCCAATGTCTAAATGCACAGAGCTATGAGAAAACAGCAGCCTATAGTCTAGTGGCTAAGTTACATGACTGGGACCCCTGGGGTTGGTGGTTCAAGCCCCATTCTAGCCACAAGCCAAGAACACCGTTGCTATTGGGCCCTTGCACAAGGCTCTTAATCCCACATTACTCCCAGGGGGATTGGCCCTTGGTTAGCCTAATCAACTGTAAGTCGTTTTGGATAAAAGCGCCAGGTAAATGACTGTAACGTTGTGTAAATGTAAAATAAATACTGATGGTCTCAGCATAAGCCACGGACATTATAATGTGAATTCTTAGCATGTCTAAGACCTCATGAGACAAAATTGTCGAAAAACTACCATGCAGGGAATAAAGGTTCAGTTTAGACTCAAGTAAGGCTGAGTAGGAACAGCTACTACCCTGCAAGTGTTCGCAAACGAAGCGGGTGGATTAGACCAAGTTTTGTGCTTCTGCATTTTCTTTTGACAGCCTTCATCGATGTTTCACAGAGACTTCTGGGTCAGTGCAATCTCTGCTTTTTAGCAGCTGCCAATAACAGTGGATGTTAGCTGACCTTTTAAAAGGTCACTTAACCCATGTTCTCTGCTGTCTGAGTAATTATTTATTTTCTACCTCCCACATCCAGCTACATATTAGCGGTGGTTGAAGTGAATTCCCCCCCCTTCACTGTAAAGTGCTGTGAGACCCTTAGAAGAGAATTGCTGTAGAAATGAAACCCTTATTTCTATGGTTATTACTCCATGTTCATGGAAGTGTAACATCTCGAGGCTTTTCCCTCCTGCTGTCAGATGAACATCCAGTTCCTGCTTTGAGTGCTCTCCTGAAAGCAGGGACTGGCCCATGCACATGTGTTTTGTAAATCATGTCTCATTACTTCAGATGCAGTTTAATCTTTCATATTTCTGAAATCTGTCCAGTTGAATTATGTTTGGCTGAATAATACCCGATGATCTTGAGGTGGCTGAAATGCTGACAGGACAGGTAGGCCCTCAGAATGTGTAATGGCTCGTGAGGAAGGACAGTGTGAACTGTGAATGGCACGTTGGAAAATAAGCCTTAATTAATTTGCACCCTGGAAACAAAATGGAAAACAACTCTTGAGTTGAAATCGGCGACTCATTGGCCTTGTGACAGGATATTGCCCTGGTCTCCGGCCCCTGACAGAAGATCATGCCATGTTTTCCCTGAAACCTTCCAAGTGTCCTTGATGGTCTTCATCATCTCCACTATACACACTGATGAAGCGTTAAGCTTGTGCCTTTCCAATTACACAGCCTATCGAATTCAGGGGCGCCTCCATCAATAGGGCCTGGCTCTGCTCTGGTAGCTCCTCTGGAGAATGTTTCCTACCGCTCGAGTGTTTAGCCTCTTGCCGAATTACTGCCACACTACAGACCGCTGAAATTATCCCCTGCCTATTGAAGGCAGGGGAAATTGACATTCCGTCTGCTCGTTGATGCTTTTTAGGGACATTGCAGCTTAGCCTCTGTTCCACAGTTTTCTGCTGATAGCTACTGATGTCAGAACTCCCTGTCCCTAACTGCAATGTAAATGTGTCCACGATGGGTTATAGGTCAGTACTCTTATAGTTAGAGTTCACCCATAATTGTTGTAAGCAAGTAGCAAGTACCCATTCAGCCACCTGGTACATTTGGAAGTTGAATGTTAAATTGATTTGCATTTTCAAGCTTGCTACCTGCAAATACAAAGAATCCTGTTGCTTTCTAGTCTCTAGTCCAGTGGTTCTTAACCTTGTTGGAGGTACTGAACCCCACCAGTTTCATATGCAAATTCACCGACACTTACTTCGGGTGAACTGTCACCATAAGGTCATGGGTTCTAGTCCCAGGAGGAACAGTGCTTGTATGTAATGGATGTGCTGTGTAGAAAGACTGCAAGAGGCACTTAATGCTGTGATATTGGTCAGTATGTGGGCCTGGGTAGTGTTATGGGCTGGTCCTTCATTTCATAGGACACCACCCCTGTAGCATACTGATTGCTTGACTGGAATCATCACAGATTTAATGTATCTTATCATTATCTACACTAACTGATGATCCACAATCCCAATTCCCAATAGATAATCAACATAACACATTGAATACATTATTTTTAAATGATTGTCTGTGATAGCAGAAGGAGTAAAGGCGATAGTGAAATTAGCGTGCACGCTTGTGTATTTGAATGTGTATTTATGTGTGTACATGTATGCAGATGAGGATGTCTATATATTGCATTAGAGGTGCAGTTTTCCTCCATGTGAGAGTTAGCTACTGAGTGACTGCGCGCACACACGCAGACGCTTCTCTGCATTGTGCACCCAGGGATGAGTGACACTGTCACCTCCCTCATCACCCTCACTCGCCAGCGCGGCTCCAGCCCCCCGGCCCACATGGGCCGTCAGGCGCTATTACCTCCGCTGCCATCTGCCCGTCCCACGCCCACCCACTCTCCATCCGCCATCTCCCAGACTGCCCGCCTTGCTTCTCTCCTCACTGCCGAGTCCCTCTCATGCACCACTCCCTGAGCGCGGCCCTCCATTGCTTCAACGTGCTTCTTTTCTGCTTTCTGCTGTGCTCCGTCCCTCTGTCTCCGGGCCTGTATGCAGAGCCCTGGAGTTCGCCGGACGTGATTGATAATCGGCGGTTCTTGCACACGCCCCCTCGCTGCTCAGATTCCTCTGATCCAGTCCGCACCAGCATGCTCTGGATTTAAAGCAGAGAGGAAGGAAAATGGAAAAAAAAATAAAAAGAAAGACTTAGTGGTTAGAAAGTGAGAACTGCAGTTAGGAGGGTAATGATCTGAGAGGGGAAGATGCTTTGAACGCTTGTAGCTCTCGAGTGGTAATGGTGCATTCTCTGCGCCGCCCTGCTGAGAAAGCACAGGGGCGGAGCATGCTGGGCCGCTTCTCCAAAATGACCCAATTTCTCTGGGTTTCGGCTTTCTCCCTTTCTCTGTCAGAGCCTGAGGAGATGAGCAATGAACCCTACGCTGGCTGCTTTCAGTCTGGACATTAAAGTGTTATTAGAATTCAATTAAGAGAGGTTAAATGCCCTGTAAACGAGATGCCGCAGTTGTTATTTTAATCAGGATAAACAGGCATTTTCCTTTGATCTTCATTTAAAAAAAAAAAAAAAAAAAAATCGGTTCATCTTGCCAGGAGGCAACTGTGCGTTCATTTAGCGCAATTTGTATTCAAGGGTAAGCATTCATCTCATTAGCAAAATATTGGAAGGGATGACAGCAGAGAAGTGAAACAATTTTCTAATTAGTCTGGGGTGAAAAAGGAGACCCCGTTGAAGATATTGAATGGACTCTGCCAAATTGAAATGCAAATCCAAGCCGTCAGTCATCCTGGGTGACAGCAACCAACAGCGACACCAGGGTAACATTGCCCCGGTGTTTGGCGCAAAAAGTTCCACCGTCGGCCGCAAACAGAACTGACAGCTCCTAACAAGCATTCCATTCGATCACGATTTCTGTGGTGATATCACCATTCGCCTCGGTGGGGGGACCAGTGACAAAGCAGAATGAGGCCAGCCAGCCAGCCAATTCCTTACCCCTCTGAATCCCTCTCTCTGCTGGCCTCTGTAAATTCTTAGTCACTAGCCTCAGAGCCAAGTTCTCCTTCAGTAATTCCCCAAAACATTCAATGCGTGGCAGCTGATAAAAGAAGGAAAGATCCAGCATCCCGCTTTGTCTCAATGCACAGACTTTCCAAGAGTAAGACTTCCAGGTTTCATCTCTGTTCCAAATGACCTTATTCCTCCATCTTCTGATGCTCAGTTTGTCCTTGGGAATGTGATGGAATACCAAATGAAAGACTGCACCACACATAAAGAACTCTCTCACGTATTCTCTTATTTAAGAAGTTACAAGCTTCTGACTGGGCCCTGCACCAGACTTTTGACAGTTAATAGCTGAAAGTATGTCTCATAAGCACTGGTTACCTTTTCATCCAGCACCTTCTGTTTGGCTATGTGACTAACTTCAAAAAAAAAATAACAAATAAAAAAAAAAAATTCTGCTGAACAGTTTGTGCTCCTCAGTTGAGCATTTTCTAAACTAGGAACACTGTGAAACATGTATTAAATTAACCACTTCTGCTGCAGTGTGCTTTGTCCTAAGTTTGAGTAATCAATCAAAGCAACACATTGTAAGAGCCAAAGTTCCTGAAGTTTGGGGTGCATTTTCATAAGGATAAAAAAAAATTGAATCCCTGTGTATTTTTGAAAAACTGAGACCAAAAATTGAGTGCTTTGGCTGAAATAATGAGGAGCTTTTGGTGCAGGTATGGTAATTCATAAAGATGTCTCCCCTATGATGCACCTGTGATACTTGTTCCCATGACTTTTGTTTAAAAAAAAAAAGTAATCAAGTTTTCAGGACACACATCAATGATAATGTCCACCATATTGAAACGGTGCTGAGCGAATGGCCAGTGAAGCTGTCAATCTTGTTCGGTTTCCTGAACCCACGGGGCCATGTCTTTAAAACTGGCTGATAGTAGGGTACCGATGTCTGAAGAACAAGTCGTTTTATTTCTATTTATCACTATTTTCTATTCAGTTTGCAGTCTATGGATGAGGGAGACCTGTCGGTTTGTCAGATTTATCTCTGGCACACTGTAAATGTTTAATAATTAAGATGTATTAATTGTTTACAAAAATTTCTACTGACAGCATTTCCACTGATGGAGCGCATTATATAAAAGGGTGTGGGAACCTGATATATGAGCAATACATTAGCTCAGTACTGTGCACCTGCCTTATCATTATTAATTCATGAAATGTTACAGATATCTACAGATACCTCTGTTATCTTTCCCTGACTGAGTACAACCTTAAGGACAGAACTTGAGGAAGTTGTGTAAGAGGGTTTCAGGTTCATTGAGGAATAGTTTCTTGCCTTGACCCTACAGTGGCCAGCTGCCTCTATGCACCATCCAATCTATTTCCTTTGTGTGACTGTAGAAATGTCAGCGGTCACTCCCATTCACGAGGTGTTAATTAGCCAGCTAAGACTTGAGGTCACTTCCTCCCTCATGCGTACTACACACTTTGATCATAAGCTGTGTATTGTTACTGGGTATGTATATGTGCCTATGAAATGTGGTCAGATTCAACAACTTATGTCATAGACCGATGCATGGAGCTGTTTATTTGGCCATATGCGTGTTTGTGTACGTGCAGCACAGCTTGGCATATCATTATGGTTTCCTACCTCTTTTATGTGTGCTCTTTGAAGTATCCCTATAGCACAGCTTAGTTAATAACCTGTCCAGTTCTGTATAGAGCATTCATTAGTGAGTGCTGTAGGCAGTACAGAACACTGTATTGTCAGTGGAATGCATTTGTTTTCTCCCTGATTGTCGTTATGTCTCCCTTCACCTGTTTTCATTTTAGTCATAGTCTTCTGTTATGTATGGAAATCCTTGGGTCAAAAGGATTGGGTCAAATCCTGCTGTCAAAAGGACTGTAAAATTTCCCAATGGGATTTGTTTCCAGTGCAAATTGACCATAGTTGAACAACAGCCATAGTATTCCATCATCAGAATTAATAATAATTTATTAAAAGACACATAAGTGAAGTTGTTCAATCATGTATGTCAGTATCCACTGGAAGAAAATCTAAGTTATTATTTTTTAAGTTAATGTAGTAAAAATGTATCTTGGCATTAAAAACATTTTATTATATTATCTTTATAATTCATAAATCTTCACTGTTGTTGAAGTGCATTAGTTGAAAGGCATTGTCTAATTATTCCCTTTTACAGTTATTTCTTCACACTAAACTTGAGACCGGAGCAGGAAGACACAATAACTACAATAAGATTTCCCATAATGATTTAAGACAGTGCAGAAAATCAGAGTCATGTTAGGCAGCTTTCATACATAATGGATTATGTGTTATCCTGTAGAAATGTTACAGTAATAAAGACAGACAAAATGCATGAGGGAGAAGTAAACAAAGTGGCATGAGCTTTAATCACTATGTTTTGTGTTTTCTTTCAGGACGTGGTCTGGGGCCTGAACTCCTTATTTACTGTAAGTACCGCTCCTTGAGCCAAAATGACCTCTGCTGCAGAACTAGGTTTTGCTGTTCCAAGTTGCTGAAACTTTACATGCTCCCGTACCTGAATAATTATATCATAATCACTTTGGTAATTAGAGGTTATTACTGAATAACTTTCAGTAATAATCTGTTGGTGATACTGAACAAGCATTACCAATACTCTTATTTTTGAAAAGGAGGTCATCCCTGTTGAATGCCTTTCAGTGTTGTGTAAATAATCACTCCATTAAACGATTAAGAATCAGAAGCTTCCTTGTTATGTTGGTACATTAGATTATGGTAACTAACATTATACGGAGCTGTACTGTTGAATATATGTAATTAAGATCACCAACTCTATTTCTACATTACCAGCAGTGCAGTTGACTTTTGTTACCAAAGTTGTTATGAAGTAATAAGACAGATACAGGTGCAGCTTGATGTAAAACATCGCTCCCAGGTCTAGTGGCAATTTATTTTAACTATGGGATGTCTATGACTGATACATGGCTTGAACAGTAAGCCACTAATTGTGTGATATAACAGCTCATTACATGTTATTTGTGTGCTCGGTCATGTTCTCCAGCCTGATAACTAGTTGAACATGAAGATGTCAGACGCGTGAAGAGCCATCTTATTAAGTTACAATATCCATCAGTCCCTGAGCGTGATGGGATCGGACACTGTCGGCTAATATATCTGGTCTGCTCTGACTTGAAAAGTGACTTTGCGTAATTGGCTGGAGAGGAAGGCTGTGTGAGGCTGTAGAGTTATAGCGGTAGTACCCATGTAGCAAGGACATGTCCTTACTATCTAATTTCCCCACTATTCTATGTGCCTCATACATATCAAAGCTTAAGGCTAATCAGTTTTGTCTTGGGAAGGTTGTGGGTGTGTATGTCTGTGGGTTTCCCTTTGATGAAATAATCTAATCTGGCCCTTTAACTAAGACAAATATCCTCCATAAATCACATTTATTAGATAGCCTCAGCCCGTTCTCTTGGCATAACAGCGGCGTCAGAATTTATCAAATTTTTGGAGTGGGAGTTCATTATCATTTGGAACAAAGTTTTAATTACTCGCCATAAATATCCTTTGGAATTTGTAAAGTCCTGTCCTTCTTTTTCTCCCTCCACCTCATCCAAAGAGCGTGAATCAGATTAAAGCTTTCCCAGTCACTCAGCTGTCACTTTCATTAGTGTGGTGATGTAGGGAAGGAAGGAGAACGGACAGTACTTCAGAGTAGTCTGGCAAAGCCATGGTCTATTTTACAGTTGTGCGTTGGGAGAGAGGAGGACTCAGGAGCCTGGTCTTTGGTCTGTGCTCAAGTGGGGTGCCAGGACTCATTATCTGTCGCACTTTGGCGGGCTCTGCAGTGTTGCTGGAGCTGACGGGCTCAGAAGACCATGCCCTGTCAGAGTCTCTATCGTCCCCCGACATCGCTGGACATTGGCCCTGGTGGGAGTCCCATCATGCCCGATTTGTCAAAGGAGGTGGGGGGCCCTCTGGAGAGCAGGGAACAGATGCGGCAGAATGTCTGCTCATCAGAAGGGAGAGTACATGGACAAGCATGTGCTGCCAGATTTAGCCCTGGGCCCACACATGCCTCCCCATCAGCTGGGCTAATTACAACTGGCTGCAGCAGCATCTTCAGAAAATTAGGCAGCGCCCTAGCCTTCCTAACAAATGCTTGAAGAACCACTTTTTGTCTTCTAATTGCCTTTTTTTTATGTGTTTTCACAATTCTAAAAAGTGTCCCATCCAGTCTGGAGCCAAAATGGAGGAAGAGAAACTCACCCCACTGACGCTGTGTACTCATTGCAAAATGTGGAGTTTAAGAATGATGTTAGCGGGATGTGTTGGGCGTTATTATTTCACAGAGACCAGTACTGCTAATGTAATGTCTTCTCTATCCTCTCATAGGATCTACTGAATTTTGATGACCCCTTGAACATTGACGCGGCAGAGCATCATCTACGGGACAAGGTAAATATCCGCACAGCTTCAACACACAGTCATCCAGGGCCTCTGGGAAATGGGTTGGGGGTGCCTGCTTCTGTACTGGCTTTCACTCTAATAGGAGCTGAATAGGTCACGCCGACCATGTGCGCTCTTTAGCTGTAAGCCAACTGACAGGTAGGAAATGAAACATCCGCAGTGGTTAGAATCTGGGGGCGCCAGGTAAATGGTGCCCTCCGGGGATGTTTTTAGGATCGATGTCCCGAGCCAATCCATGGAGGGGAACTGAGACCACCTCAAGTCTGGGGACAGGGCTGTGAGATGTGGACGTAAGATGTGTGTTGTTGGGAGCGTTACATGTGCACCTGAAGGGAAAGGAAGGGGAAGTGTAGCCAGAACCTCCTATGAGCTGACCTTTCATACACACTGCATTAGACCCTGAAAACAAAAACAACATGACTGCACAAAAAGAAGAACGCAGATCCCACTAAATATGTTACAAATATTCCCTGTCAGACCACATTGGTGTTCCTTCTTTGAACCAGCTATTTTTGTGACAACCTAGAGCACCATGTGCCAGTTATTTCATTATGCAGAGCAGGGCTGAGTGTGTGTGTGTGTGTGTGTGTGTGTGTGTGTGTGTGTGTGTGTGTGTGTGTGTGTGTGTGTGTGTGTGTGTGTGTGTGTGTGTGTGGTTCAGTGGCTTTGTTTTGGGGAATTAGGGGAAATAAGTATATATACACATACACCAGTGTCATGGAAATTTGTTCTTTAAAAGCCAATCAGCTTAATTCATGAGCGTAATGTTGTCGGGCCCCTTGTGTTAAACAGCACGGTTACTCCATTTAGGGCCAGTGGTGAAGCAAGCAAAAAGGGAGGCCTGTCCTCACCTTTAATTCAGTAATGAGGACGAGACTCCTCGTTTTAGGCAGGGCACACCTAAACTTCCTGCAGTGCCTGGCTGGACAAACAGGATGCTGTAATTAAAAAAGGAAAAAACCCTAATGCATTTAAGATTTTTGTGCCTGTCAGCCATTTCTTTGTTTTTATTGTTTTCATTCAAGGTGACAGAATAAAAAATGAATTTGAAACTGTAAGATGACATTTGAAACAATGCAGCTGTGTGGGGCTATTGTTCTTAATCTCATAACTTTGCTCATTATTCAGCCACTATATCCTGTTAGATATAGTGTGATGGTTTGCTCTCTGATATAAGATGCAAGTGTTTTGTTAGCTGGTGGTTTTACACCCCAGATAGTGAAGGGAATTGAGATAAATAGTTCTTGTAGATCCAAACTCATTCCAGTTTTAAAAGGTCTTTTCTCCGTGGATGTGTGGTGTTCTTTCTTTGGTGTACCATCTTACAGGATGCTTCTTTCCATATAAATGGGTAAAATCACTCTGAATGGGCTGCGCTTATGTAGTCCTGGTCCAAAGCTGGGTGGTGGTAAATGTTTAGTTTAAAGACAAGGCTTTGGTAGTGAAGTATGTGGTGAAGAATGTTAAGTGATTTGGGCTCTGATGTCATCGCATCTACTCCAGCCTGCAGAGTCTGGTTTCTCATTGTCTTTTGCGGACTGACCACAGCCCGACAGCAGGGTCTCATTATGGATTGGCGTGATCGATTGAGTTTTGGCAGCGCTCTTGTCAGGGATGCCTGTTGTCCCTGAAAATGCTGACATGCTTGTCGCAAATCCTACAGGGAGCTGTGGGCTAACGTCTTAGAGATTAATGTAGCTCACACTCACACACACACACACACTCACACTCACACACACACACACACACACACACACACACACAGCAAAGCATCACAGCCCATATGGGCACCTTGCCAGGGAGGGTTTCAGTCGGTAGAGTGGTTTGTGTCTCACCACAGCATCACCTATGCCAGTGCGGTCTCCCTGTGCCCAGCTGCTCTAGAAAGGCTGTTTGGAGCACAGCAGAATGAGTGTAAGTGACCCCTGCGTTAGGG
This sequence comes from Albula goreensis, assembly GCA_022829145.1. Lineage (NCBI taxonomy): Eukaryota > Metazoa > Chordata > Actinopteri > Albuliformes > Albulidae > Albula > Albula goreensis. The sequence continues at coordinate 19,790,001 of CM040761.1, read as the reverse complement.
CAGTGATCTTCGTCCTTCTAGGATTGACAGGCGTTTTAGTGACCGGAAAGAACAGAGCATTCCAAAATGGTGGAGTAGAAAAGACGATGGATAAAATGTCTGGGATAAAACACTTGCCTGATTCTTTGTTCTGTCTTTTGCTCTTAATCGCCAAAGCATTTACTTTAACTTTTTATGAAAATTTCAACAAATTGGCAATGCTCATGAGGCATTAGATGTGTGTTAGGACTGTCGGGTTGAAGTTGACTCATTTTGCGGGGTGATTTCATAGCAAGCTCTGAAATTGGTTATTAGAGGAGAACAAAGGCAACCAGGGCCCATTATTCATTAGAGAGCTAATAGCTTATCGATCAAATGGTCTTTGTCAGACTGCCCATGAAAGCCCACATAAATGTGTCTGCATTTGGACTGTGCCTTTTCGACAGCTGTAATTGTCTCTGTTGAAGAGCTTATTGTTTGCTTTTTTTTTCGCCTCCTCCTCTCACATATTAGAAGGTTCAAGTTCATTCGGTGCGAAATAATTAAAAAGGATTTACTTTAAAACTTTCATACGAGTTGAAAAGTCAGCATTTGGCCTTGGAGACATTACTTCATCGTTTGTTTGAAAATCAAGCATCTCTAATTCATAAATTGAAGGGAACATTTGTTATTATTAAGATGAATTAATTGTAAGTTTAATGTAATAATTTGCCTGAATTTATTTGCGAAGCAAGAGGATTAACTTCAGCCAAAGCCTTATAAAAATTCCACACACACACCTCTACTTGAACGTGAAGAAAAATGCTGAGCAAATAGATTTTTCCTGAGTAGATGAGTCAAAGTTATTCGTAAGAAGGACATTCTGAAGCTGGTTCCTTCCTGATTTTTCTTATTTATTCTTTACTTTTGAAATGTTCCAAGTCTTTCATCTAAACCAAATTGAACGTGATTTGAATTTCAGAGACCTGTGATGCGTTTAGGAAGCAGCATTTGGCAGTAACAGGCTGGGTGGAGTGTAGGGAGGAAGTCCAGAGCCAGTCTGCATTGTTTGCCTAATTAATTAGACCTATAGAGCGGCTAACGATGAACTTCAGCACCCCTGACGCTGCTGTACCTCAGACTGCGTGTCGCCCTCAGCCCAGCCTTCACGGTTCAGTTACATAATCCCTGGCAGCTCTGTGATCTGTCTGTGCAGTGGAGGATTTGTGAGAACCCAACGATGATTTCCACTTTGCTCTCATTGCAATTCTCCATCTCGGGCTCTCCCACAAAGCAAGTCACCATGCAGATTAAGAGTTTGTCCTCCTTTTTGATGGAGATCAATTTAGGCTCAGTTTTGAAGCTGGTGACACACTTGTCCTTTTTTCCCCTCCTCCTTTTGGTACTTTGTTTTTTCAGATAGATGAAACGTCCATCTCAGATGGTATCAAAGTCATCTGAGCAGCCATGTGCGCAGTGCTGTTTCATTTAGCGCTGCAGGAAGGTGACCGTGGTGTGCTGGTATAGCCATAGTTCTAGATAGGGAGAGGCTTAAATCCAAATCTGATTGCATTGCTGCAGGGGGCTGCTGCATTATCTGTCTGTGCCAGCCCTGTCATTTAATCTAATTGCCTTTGTGCAAGCAAGATGTTCTTTTAAAGCCCGTTTGTACACGCTGTAAGGCAATTGCTCAAGCTCCACATTTCCTAAGAAGATATTAGTATTATTATTTTTTTCCCTTTTGGAGTGATTTTGTAACATGGAAGTCATGAATAATAATTTCTCACACCAAGTAAATGTATTTCCTCTCAAGATCACAGCAGGAGTTTGAAGATCATTTGGAATTTCTGATGAAATTCTCTTAACTGAAATGGTGCCTACTTTTATGTCAATGTGCAAAGATCTGACAGTATGAATTTAGTAGTTATATCATACCTTAATGTGCTAACCCTAACCAGCGGAGTAAGTGAAAGGGAGCAGGTTTAATGTCTGTGTGAGCTCTCCATTGGGAATGGATCCTGAGCTTAGTCATCTAATCACAGTGCATTTGTTATGCAAGTGCACTTTTGGGAGCGTGTGTTATTAACAATGCACAGTGATGGCCCTTGATTTCTGAACCTGCTCGGTGTTAACCGAACGCCGGCTAGTTCCCTCTCTGCCCGGAATCCTCTCAGCATTGCTGCAGTCTGAGGGTGGTGTTCTCTTCCGTCACGCACTTTGCGCAGGTAGCTACTGCATCACTAACAATGAGAAACTTTCAAAATGGGGGAGCCTCTCTGTTTACCGTGCCTCTCAGGCCAGGAGTGATGCCTCTTGTAAAGTCAAGTTTGCTATTTTAAAGCGCGGAGGAGGAGCAGAGTGAACGCCTCCTTCCTTCCTGTCTATTTTGGTTACCCTCTCTAGGGGCTGATAGACACTGGAGTGAGCCAGCATTCTGGTGGTGGGCGGCATCGACTTTAACACCAGTCAGGCTTTTCTCCAAAGCTCCACTTCTATGAACCCTGTCCCCATGGGAGTCAGCGAAGTTCTCCAGGGGAGGAGTGCGATCATGTCTGTCGGCAGCATAAAGTCTAGACGGATTCCAGCTCGGCGGGGTCGGTCGATCGAATTTGAGTAAAATAATCCCCAGTTTGATGAAAAGGTGCACCCGATGTCCAGTTAAAGAAAGACGCGAAAGTTCAGAGTCAGCCGTGGGAACGCGGTTTAAGCAGCAGCTCTGGCCGAGAGTCAGCAGCTCAGCTGTTACATCCGAGCGGTCAGTCGGGCCTTGCTTCCGGGGTCAACCCTGGCGTGGGTTCGGTGAGTCACAGCTCCGTGAACTACGTGAGGAACGAGCCGTTCCTCCACCGAGCAGAACAGCCTCTCACCTCTCCCCCCTCCCCCTCCCCTCTCGTTTGCCTCCGGATTCCTCCGTCTCCCCTGTGTCGCGCGGTCATCTCTCTGGCTTCCCGTTATGGCTGCTGACCAGAGCAGGGGTCTTGTTGCAACCAGCGATACGCAGTGGGGGAATTCTGGGACCCTGGGCCTACGTGTCCGCCCGTAGCGCAGCACTGCATCAGGCCCTGATCCATTAGCGTAACCCGCCAGGCATCACGCATGTGGCTCGAGCGACGTGCAGCGAGTCAGTACCACGAAACAGAGCATTATAGACACAGCGAAACAAACCTTTCTTCCCAAAACAAACGATGACCAGCTGAGAGGGGTTCCTGAGGACACAGACCGTCGTTTTCCTTCCTTCTCTCCCGCTCGGTTTCCATAAGAAGCGCGGTGCCAGCCCCCGCCGGCCCTGTTCGCGCCACTCATGCCATGGGCATTAGCATTGTAAAGGAGCGCTGCCGCACTGCCGTCATTGACTGCGGAGGGGCCTGTCAGTGGAGAGGCTGGAGTGTGCGTGGGAGGGAGTCTGAGTGCAGTCACAGTCTGTGTGCCGGTGGGTGGGCTCGCCCCACGCAGGGCGCCGCACCGCACAGCTCTCATCCACGGGCAGGCTCAGCGCCTCAGCATCTCCCTTACACACATGCGTTGTCTGAAAACGGCCCTGAGACTATCAGCAAATCTGTCCAAAAAGGCATATATATATATATATATACACGTATACATACGCACACACACAGAAAAATGCAGCTATATTGCCAGATATTGATATGGTAGGGCACAGTGTGACACTGGAGAAGCTAAGAACTTTTTAAGACCTAAGTTTTATATGTGATATTGTTCATAAACAGAAGAGTGTTACATGTATTCATTTGTACATACATACATATACACACATGCATATGCACACATACACAAATATAGATATATAGTTGGGTAAGTTATGGTAAGAGTATTTTTAAGGCACAAAAAATTTGTAAAAATAATAAAAGCATGACTATTAGGAAGACTTTCACGCACTGTCCAACTCCTGTAGATGGTCTGATTCTAACCCTGTGTGTTTCCACATCAGTATGCAGGTCTGTGTACTTGTGTTTGTGTGTTTGACAATGTCTTTTCTCCAGTCCCATCCATCGTCCTCGCCCTTACTCACCTGTGGTGTTTTCACTATCTTGTGGGGGTTAATCTGCAGCCCCCATGTTTGGCTTTCACATTAGAAAAAGAGCCCTGTTGGTTTTGGATACACTAGTTTTCTTCCCAAGGGCCTTTCCAAAAGAGATTGCAGTGACTATGTTTCATTGACAGTGCTTCAGGGGAAATTCATTTTCATTGAACACCACAAAGCTCCCGTGTGGATTTTGTCCAAGGATAGATTTGAAGCACTACTTACGACCTGAAATCTCCATAATTCCATTTTCATCCTGTGCCTTTATGAGCTGTATATTTACTTAAAGGAACGTTGATGTTCATTTTTTTGTCAGCACATTCAGTTATGTTTGAATAATTTCAGTGTCATCCTCACTTTCTGTTATGGGAACTTTTTTGGTGAAAACTTTGAATGTACAGCATTTAAAATAGAGAAAAATATTCATATTTGCTAGCTAACTGGCTGTTGGATTTTTTTTTTTTTTTTTTTTTTTTTTTTTTACTTTTCTAGCACAGGTAAAACTAAATATTTTACAGCAGATAAAATAGAATAAAATATTGTGTATATGTATTTTGTTATATTTTTTTCTGTATTATATTTACATTTTATTTGATCTTTACTGATTAGGTTATTAGGTATTCTATTCCATTTTAATCTGTTTTGGTCACATGGGCTTTTGGCATTTTGCGTTTTTGGCATTGTCTGCTTGCAGAGGGACAGTTTTTCCAGTAAAATCCTTTATGAGATGTATTAAATGATGGCAGTATATATTCATGGCGTTTAGAACAGCAATATCAATACTGAATTCTTCCATAAAGTTCAAACCACAGTCCGTATATCCTCAAAGACGCACTTTAAGATTGTGCTTGGTTGTTTGAGGTAGCATAAACCGGGAATACGGCAATTTTTTTACTAACGAGATGAGTGCTTGGTCCCACACCTCTATTTTCACACATTCTCCTGATTGTATTAGCCTCATCTGGCAGTTCTGTCTGAGGTCTGCTCCTCGTTGCCAGTGAACCCGTGGCGCTGAGTCAGTTTTGGGTTGGGCTCTGGTGATGTGATGTGACCTGAATTGGTCTGCTTGGATTTTAGGAGTAGGTGGTTAAACGAGCAGAATCGTTCCCATCAGCCACCCCTGCGTCTGGAATGGGAAGGTTAGTGGGCCGCTCCGGGAGGTGCGAAAGCGAAATGTGAGAGGAAGAGGGAGATCTTGCCCCATCCCTATCCCCACCCCTGCACCCACCCCCACCCTCCCACCACATCAGTCTGTTTAAATGGAGTCAACCCACCTGACAGTCCCTTTAGGGTCCAGAAGCTGGGCGTAGCTGATATGATTTGCTCATGTAGCGGTCTGTCCAATCATTTGCTCAGTACTGTTTATTTTAATCACCAGCTGTAATGTAAAATGCGTCCGTGTGGTTTACTCCACCAGATAAGGTCAGACTCTTGCCCCACTATCTCTGAGGCTTTACTTGAGAATGTCTCAAGACAGTCTCGTGGTTAGTGTCGATGGGTATCTCCATCAGGCCCCTAGCTCCTGGTGCAGATTGAAGTCATCCAAATCCCTGCTGTTCGTCTGAAGTCGAGACCCCTAAGGCTTGGAGAGCACGGCCAGATTGGGAACAGAGGGCTGGATGGAGTCACAGGCACATTAAGGCTCCATTTGGGGACGATGTGGCCCCGCGGCGTCCACACCCCCCCCCCCTCCACCCACCTCCCCATCTCAGACAAAAATGACTGGAGACCGGGTTCTCTGCCACATCGCCACCGAAAATGTCAGTCTGGAGATGTGAGGGGCCAAAGGGCGCGTCTGCCTGCTGATCGTGTTTTTACTGTTGAAGAAGGCCATAAAAATCACAGCGTGATCGCCTCTTCCTTCCCCAAAACCAGCTCCGGGAACTACAGACCTTTAAAAATAGGAAAAAAAAATAGAAGGAAGAAAAAAAAAAGAGAGAAAATAAAATACCCACCATAGTTCACATCGCCTGAGGAACATGGTGTCAAACACGTACATTCCGTTTTAATTACTGCCCAGCCTAATTAAGTGTGTTAACAGCAGCTATTCCATCACTGCTTAAGAGCTGAGCAGAGTATGGAGTACAGACAATGTTGGCTGTAGCTGTCAGTGCATGCTGACTTTCTTGTGCGGACGGGGACTTTGGAATGTTCCCCAACGCTGACGTTAATCTCCGGACAATTCTGCTCTCTTTTTTGGACTTGGTTCACCATTAAAGCAGATTTATGCTAGAAATGGAACATAAATCTGCTAGAGTTTACTCTTGCATTCCTTTGGGCATGCCATAGTAACAACGTCTAGTGGTTCAATGATTTGGGATCTGATTGATTTCATTGTTGATTTTTTTTTTTTTTTTTTTTGGAAGAAGACTGACCTCATTTAAAAACTAATTTCTAGGGCCTCCAGGTGGCTCAGGCAGTGAGGAATTAGTAAGAATCAGAGAGCTTAATTTCAGGATGGATATGCTGCACTATCTCGACCTAAAGGAACAAGAAATCCACCTGCTGAAAGCAGTGAACATTATGACAGAGGGCTCAGTAAATGAGTGTGTCACATGTCTTTTTTTAAGGGATCCCTTTTCAGTAAGTGAGCAGTGATGGTGTTACGATGTGTACCACTCACGGGATGGCCTGCTGCTGCCTCGAATTTCCCCTCTACCCCCCTGTCACTCTCCAGATTCATTTTTTTCTATTATGGTGCTTAAAAAGATGTAAATTCTCGAAGGGCTGGAGAAGAAAAGGAACCAAATCTGCTTAGGCCTCCAACACGGACGTTTCACATTTTAATCAGAGAGATTATTAGGGACACCTGGAGGGCTGTTTCAAGTCTTTTTCCCATTTTTTTGTCTTTTTTTTTTTTCTTTTAATATGGCCACAAAGTTATGCAAGGGAGAAGCCAGAGGGACAGTAACCCTAAAGAAGTTGTGAGAGGGGTGTCTGAAGAAACAAACTGGGTGGTTTCAACCACAGAGTAAAGAGAACTTCTGTTATCAGAATGCCACTGTTGTTTTTAATGCTGAATGTCAGCTGATTGGTTCTTCTCAGGCCTGGGTATAATGAGATCCTGGGGCTCTGTCCTCCACGTCACTTTAAAGAGCATGGAACAGTGCACTCTCCAGATGTGGCTTTCGTGAAGAGCAGATATTGAAGTTAATGGCCTGCAGACTGTGACCTGGGGGAGTTCATTACTCTTGGGTGTTTTCTGTCACCCAACGACTCATCCAGGATGAGCTTGGACTCTGCTAATCCTGACCCCGACCGGTTTCATTTAAAGTGCCGATATTGATCGAGGTTCAGTTCTTGAGGCAGGCTTGGTGTGTACCCGTGCTCTGTATGTGACTGTGTCAATAGCCTGCTGGCCAGATTTATCTCTCGCCAGACACCATCACGGCTCCTTCACCGTGTGGTTTATCTTTTCACAAACAATCAGCCCCGTTTCCTGCTCCCAATACTCTCTCCGTTCCCTGTTTTTTTACACTTTGTGATTTATGCACTTTTGTAACCCACTTGATAATATGACCATGTGCCCTTACCAGTGTTTGAATTTTTATATATATATATATATATATATATATATATATATATATATATATCTATGTATATTTATTTTCTTCTTTTCTTGGGTAATTCACTTCAGGGCTGAGAAAGACAGATGGTAATTAAGTTACCTTGCTTAAAACTACAGTCTGAATTCTAAATTGCTAACCCCCTCCGCACTCCCACACACAAGAAAACATGCATTCTCACATGCACACACACACTCACACAGGCTGCCCTGAGTACGAGTGTGTTATCAGCAGTACGGAGATGTGTAGCACTTGTTTGTTCTCGTGCTGAGGAACTATGGGATGAGCGGTGCTCTTTTCCGTGCCGGGGAGAGTACTTGAACGTCGCTACGGTTGCAGCCCGGCTTCAAAGCCCAGAGGAACGGCAGAGGAACGCTGTCCATCTGTTTATCGTTCTTCGCTCGTTGTCCTCCTCCTCCTCGGTGCTGCTGGTGCTGCTGTTGTTGTTATTGTTTTGAAATGCCAGGCCCTGCTCTCCACTCACCTCGAGTCCTCGGCCCTAACCTTAGCGTGCACGCAGGCAGGAGCAGGGTGTGGAGTCTGCTCTGTTTTCCAGATGAGTGACACTGGATCTCCAGAGGATGGCTTGAAACACAAGAGTAGCTGTCGGTTTCTCTGGGGGACCTGTAGCAGCAGGATGGGGGATGAAGGGGGCAGCGGGGGGTGGGGGGAGGTGGAGGACTAGCGGAGTAGATCCTCTCCACTTATTCCCATCTCCCCATGGGGTTCGGCACACTGTGTCCCTCCAAGGACATCCAAGGGGAGCCCCCGATGCCCCAACCACAACCCACGCCATCACCCTCCCTATCCCGTCCACCAAAGAAAAAGACGGAGCACCTGCTAGAATGCTGAGTAAAAAATTAGCCAGCGATTTACTCTCCGTGATCCCAGGCAGGCAGCAAAAATAGCCGGCTGAAAAGGTCAGGGGTAGCCGCGATCACTGGAGCAGGTGCCAAGGCCCCGGTGTCGGTCCGAGGCGCCCTGTGATTGCCTGCCACCCGCCGCAATCTAAACCCCCCCCCCAACCCCCAAACCTCCCCGAGCCCTCCCCACGCACACTTTAGCAAGCCAGCTGCTCTAACTTACACAATTCCCACAGCAATCTGGAATTTATTTTTAGGCTTTAATTGGAACCCTGCAAGAGGAGGATCTGGCTTCAGCTCCCTGGTCCGATCCGTTAATGAGTCAAACCAAAATTGAATAAACAGAATCAACAAACCACCACCGAGCTCTTTCTCCGAAACCTAAGGTGGAGAATCATATGCCATATAGGTCTTGGTTTTGCAGGATCACCACAACAGGGGGAAACAAAATGGGCACGTGGACAAGACCCAAGCAGGTGCCAGAAAGAAGCAGTTCCCTCCATCAAACCGCACCCCTCTTTTTTACATTGTGTTCCAGTGCGCAAATGATTTTAGTCTCCGGTGCCTCTTCCTCTCTTCTGTGGTTCTGTTGCCCCTACAGTCCACTCCATGGTTATTTATGGGGTGTTTGGAGATAGCAGCTGAGAATGATTTAAACCTTCCCAGCCCCCTCCATTCTAATTTAGGGGGTGTCCTGTTATAAATACATATGCAAGCTTTCACACTATTCCCTGCTTGTATAATAGCTCTAGGTCTTTGACCCCGGTCCTTGGCCGGATGCTGGGCGTTTTGTGTTTTATTGGTTCACTTGTTTCCCTAAACATGCTTCACCCCCAGCTGTTCCAATGTTACAAACATTGAGGAGCTCGAGTGGGGCACTGTGATTAACTACTACAAAACTACTAAAAACAGCCAAGGCAACAAAGAAAGAAAAAATGTAGGAACAGCAGGACAACTGACTAGAAACAGCAACTAATACTGATACAGGACTTAAGGAACATGGGGTTTACACTCAGTGTAAATCGGTACAGAGGTGAGCAGGTGTAGAGACTTTTTACTGTAACTTGCTGTCGTGAACCAGAAAGCAGTGCAGCCAGCAATGCAAAGAATAAGTGGTTCGGCTGTGGTGCTGGACACTTGAAAATGTGGTGCTGTAGGCTGGTGTGGCATCAGTGAGAAGTTTTTGGGTGCGCCTCTATCCCTTATCCGACTGGCCCCCTCCATCCTTACCGTTCCCTGACGTGTCTGGCGACTTGGGTTAGGATTCAGAATCTGCTGAGGTGATTTCAGATGACTGGGGGATAGTAAGAAGCATGAGCAGCCCAGATCCTGGCCTTCGCCTAAAGCAGAATTGCTCCGGCAAAATGCAGCTACATCTCCTGGAGCACAATAGTGTCTTACCTAGAGGGTATGGGTTTAGGTTCAACACTTAGGCCTACTTTTCTCTGTAGGCATCCATGGATATCCTTTGACTGAACTCTCTGAGTTACACAAAATTTGAAAGCGGTAATATTAGGCTAGTTTGAAAGGACCGACAATGTAAAAAAAAGAAATATAACATTGCCTCAGATACTAATGGAATACTCGTTGATTCTTGCGTATCTACATTCGTTATGCAATCCACAGTACAAACCCATTAGTCCTAAAAAGCAGCATAATAAGCCACGCTGAACTGCACAATGAGCCGCAGCACGTGTTCGTGTCTCTGTGCTTTTACCTCTGTGAGGGGACTCTGTGTGATTCATGGGAACACAGCAAGGTCAAAGCTGTGATGTCAGCGGCAGGAGAGAAAAGCTCAACCAGCCTGTCTGTTTTCTCTCCCTTTACAGGAGGATTTCCGGAACAAGGTTCAAGACTTCATCAAGAACTACGCCAGATGATGACTGCAACAGCTGCGCCGGCTGCCCGCTCTCCAAATCTGCGACTGCGCAGCTGAAACCCCCCTTCAACCGACCTGCTCTGCACATCTCCAGCAAACCCCAGACTGCAATATGAAACCACCAAAAAAAAAAAAGAATAAATCTAGATGTTAAAATTCAAAAAAAAAAAAAAGAAGAAAAAAATGGGAAAAATATTGCTTTAGCACTCCCTTCCAGTTCCCTTAAGGCAAACCTCCCTACAGACCATGGTGAACAGGAACATTGATTTAAAACAAAAAGGCCCTTTGGAGGAAAGCCAGGTCAGGTGACCTCATCGGACCCGGAATCAAGTTCATTTACTTAAACAGGCAAACGATGCGAAAAAACCTGATGACAACGACAACAATCACGACAGCGATGAAATGGATAGACCCTTGATTAACACCATATCTCCGTGCTAGTGCCTGCCCCCCTTCCCTCCCCCTTTGTTTTGCAAAGAAAAAAAATAAAAATACAACACAAAAAGCCCATGTAGCTGGACATGAGAAGCACTCTGTATCTGAAGTAAACCACACTGCCTGCTCCCACACCTGACAGCATGCGAATTGCCAAGGTCACTGGCCCCACGATGCGCCGATGCGGGGGTCCGTCCCTCTCCTGTGCGCAGACGGGACTGAGACGTGGCTTTGGGTCATTGTATGTAATGTAAAACAGTGACGCTGTACGATCTGCGATCTACGACCCCCGCACCCCGGGGGCCCCAGTTTCCACTGCACTACACGCTTCTGACCTTCTGACTTGCCGAGCGAAAGCAGAACAAATAGAAAAATAAAAACGGTGTGATTGTTCTATTGGAGGATGAGTGGGGTCTGACACCTGGTCATTTCCTGTGTCCTCACCCCCCCACTTCTTTTCCCGCCCAGTCTCTGTTCCATCTGAGCATGTGTGAAGGTTGCTAGCGCTCTTCTACACACACACACACACACACACACACACACACACCTGTCCACTCTGTCCCCCCCCCCACACAGTTTCCAGCCTTCTTGTGTGTTGATACAATGGAAAGTGTGTTTAACTACATGGTGTACTGTAGATATGTGAAAGAGAGTGTGTGTTTGGTTGCGTTTGGCTCATGGATGCATTAGCATGTATGTGCATTTGTGTGCGCCGGGATGGGATGCATGTTTGTATAGGTTATATGTTAGGTGTATGATTTAACGTGTGAGCTAATGCAATGTGTGAACTTTTTTTGTTTAGATGTGTGCTTGGGGGTTGAAGCGTGTATGTGCGTTTGTGATTTTTGCTTGGTATGTTGGGGATGTGTGATCTTGAAGCATTTTCTGTTTGTGTATGTGTGTGTCTGATGTGCAAATCTGCTTTTGGTCTGTATGTTTGTATGAGCACTTGTGTGTGAATGATGTGCAGATGCATTTTGCTATGTATTTTTATGTTTGTTGTTGAGCCGTGTGTGTGTGTGTATGTGTGTGTGTGTGTGTGTGTGTGTGCATGTTTGCGTGTTACTGTGGTGTGAATGTGCTGCTGCTCTGTATGTTCATGAGAGGGGTGTGTGTACGTGTGTGTGTTTGTGGGTGTGTTCGCTTTGTATGTTTGTGTGCATTCTTGAGGCGTTTGTATGTGTGTGTGTGACTGAGGCGTGAATGTGTGTTGGCTCTGTATGGCGATAGACAGGTGTGCAGGTGTGACTGGTCAGGTAGCATGCGCTCAGCTCCTGACCCCTCCTGACCAGCTCAGTCAGCCAAACCCCACAGGATTGGTGAGGGTCTATCCCCTTATTTAAACTCTTCTTTTCTTTCTCAGAGTTGTATATCCATTTTTTTAAAAAATATATTAAAGATGAATTATAATAAGGAATGAAATAGTGCTTGTCTTCACTGTCTCCTGGTGTAACAGTCATTTTTCCATCTGTCTATCTGCAAAACCTAAGTCATAACTGTAGTTACCTGTTGCTGAAGCTTAAGACTCAACCACTGCTGTATTTGAGTGAGATTAATTACGGGTTAGCCCCACTAACCAGACTTTACCCTAGTGTTTCAGCTGAGTGAAACTTTGTTTCTTTGTCATACATTTGTGTCCTCCTGATTCTGTGAATGACACTAAGCATTGCCCAGAAAGGGGGGGGAGGGGAGTGGAGTGGAGTGGGGGTAAACACTCCGGTTTGAACCTGTTTTCCAAGATTATGCTCAGCGAAATCATTCCCCGCTGAAGAGGCAGGCTATCTCCACACAGCAGAGCTGCCCGTGGTGCTGAATGGCCACAGAGCGGATCTCATGGCCAGTCAGCCGAGGACACACACTCCCCCAGTCAGACACACTCCGAGCTCCAGCCAAAGCTCGGCACATGGGGTCTTCCTGAAAGATTACCGGTTAAACCATGCCAAAATTACAGGACAGGAGAGAGAGAGTAGAGCGAAAGTTGTGTTTATCGTTTTATTTCCAACAGTCAGCAACTCAGAACTTATTAATCATTTCAACATGGAATCCACCCACGCATGTTGTGTAACTTTTGATCAGTGTGCAAATATCAACACATTCTATATCGACTTTGCAATGGATAGTTATGTCCCCTGGTAGGCTGTATGTGTTCACAGCATCCTTTTTTCTTTTGTTTTATCTTTTTTCCTCTGTTTTTGTATCCTCCGTGTTTGAATCAGCAGTTGTGTGATTGTGACTCCTGGGTAAGGAACACTTCAGCTCAAAAATGTGTGTGTGCATGCAAGTGTGTGCGAGTGTGTGAGTGAGTGCGGGCTAGCGTGCGAGTGTGTGCATGCGTGCGAGCGAGTGTGTGTGTGAGAGCGTACATGCATGAGTGAGTGTGTGTGTGAGAGCGTGCATGCATGAGTGAGTGAGTGTGTGACAGTGTGCGTGCATGAGTGAGTGAGTGAGTGAGTGTGTGTGTGTGTGTGTGTGCATGAGTGCGTGCGTGTGCGTGGTACTCTGATGTGCTGCTCCCTGAGATGGTAACTATTTCACACCCCGCGGGCCACTGTACTGCAGGATCGAGCTGGCACCGAGCGTAGAACAAGCGCAAAACTCATTTATGACAACTGGTAGCCTTTGGGCCCTCTGGCACACAATGTGGAGGAAATAATATCATGGTAACCTGAGGAACCCCTGGAAGCCTTAACCCACCCCCCATACCCTGGCCTGGCAGGACCCAGGGCCATTGTGCCCCACCGGTGTGGGCTCCCAGCCATGATCGACCAATGACATGGACCAGAGCTCAGCACGGTCCTGCCCTAGGGTTTTGGTGATAACCAGATACAGACCCAGTCAACCCAGGACCCTAAAATACAGTCAGTTCTGTTGGTTTCTGTTGGTTCTAGGTAACACTGCAACATCTATAACAGAGCCCATATTTTGATGGAAATGTGCTTGGTCTTCTCATGTTATATCATACCCCATATGTTAGTGATACCATTGGCACGTCCTACATAAAGGTCATTGCTGGCATACTCTCAGCCAAGCGGAAATCTCCAGCAACTATTTAGAATTGCTTGAGCAGTTCCACTTCAGCTGCTGCAAGTCAGGTGTAGCATGCCCTTAGTCTCACACAGCATCCATGCTGGGTGTATCATTATTGATGCTTAGCAGCTGTCTGTGTGTACAGAGATGGGTCAGAAGTACAGTGGACTTTAGTGCTGCAGTCTGTCCCAATAGCACTTTGCCAGTCTCATTTGATCCAGAATATTCCATATATCTGATTGTACAGGACACCTTTCATCTCAAATTCTGTGCAGTTTTTAAAAAAAAAAGAGTCCCAAAGTATATGGTTACTCTACTCAAATGTACCAAATTTGATAGGAGAACCATATCAGTTACCCCACCTCTCCCCCAAATATTTAATCTTTCCTGCTGGGGTGGCTCATTTTGTGGATGCACTGTTCTGAAGTGTGAATAGGCCCTATGCCCTGGTGTCAAAATATTAACCTTCCTATTGGTTCCAATGGCTAGTGCTTCTGAGGATGATGCTTAAGTACCCATAGAGTCACCCGAGGGGCACACATTTGCTGTATGGGGATGTCCGTGCTCTCCAGCACCCCCTGTTGGTCAGCTTATCTCCGAAAGCATCCCTTCATCCATTCAAAGCTGAACATGAACTGACTTCCAACTCTGAATGTCCGTGCAATCTTGACTAACAGTCTAATGCATGAGAGGAAGCAGGAACTGACACCGTATCCTAAGGGGGACAACGTGTATGCCTGTGTTTCCCCTGCATTGACAGCAAGGCTTGGAGCAATAAGTGTGACTTGTAAACATGATTGGTCATGTACGTATTTTTAAAAAGAAGCGTTGAATTGAGTATTACAGTGCCTAGTATTAAGGCGAGGTGGTGCTGGCTACTCTACCCACCTATCCGTGTTGAAAGACTGCATGTGTGGAGATGTTCTTTCAGCCCCTACAGCGAGCTCCTGCCGTCGCAGCGTCGTGGGGACATTGTGAGAACTTTAAGTGTGGGTACTGATGGAAGATGAAGCCTTTAAAAGCACACATTTGGACTCGAAAGAGGGGCCGGATCTGTGCCGCTGTGACTCACTGTACAATGACGGCCCTGAGCTGTTGAGAGCTTTTTCAGTTTGTGTGGGCTTTGCTGGGAACAGTTGAAGTGGAACCTCTGAAAGTGCGGAGGTGTTTTAGTTTGGCTTCTGATAAAAAGGCTCGTTCGGTTTTTTACCATTTTGTCTGAACACAAGGGCTAAAGAAATTGTTCCGCTCAATGTTACTGGAGATGTCACACTATGGTTTATGTCTGTTTCGGAGGAAATGCGAAATATGCCCGCCTACTTAGGCCGTTAGGGTCAAGCTACAAGAAAAATGTGATTAGCCAGATACCTTATTCCCTTGTTTAGGTTTGATGGATATGGTAAGAATGTGACATCTGTTTTGAACCTTTTACTGTAGTACTGTACAATAATACAATACTGTGCTTCAGTGTACTGTATACTACTGGTGAGAGCTGCATTATTGTATTAACTAAATTAATCTTAATGATTGTTTTACTGGGATAGGCCTCAGACCCCTACAGCACCCACCCATACCCCCCCAGGAGTGTAGAATGGATAAATAGGGTATAGATAATGGATTTATGAATGTTTTCTAAATGTGTAAATTACTAACATGTCATTGTGACCCATAATAAGCATATGTTTCTTTCAAGCTCATGGTAAAATAAAATAAAAAAAAAACAAAGCATGTTAGGAATTTAACTTGGGGAAAAAACACCTCCAGCTATTGTCATATGAAACCATTTTAGCTGAGAAGTGTCACCAACTGAAATGCTTATGAGAGAAGGACAGACAAGGGTGGGCTAATGTTTTCAGCTTAAGCTATGTTTCCTTCACGTCAGTGCACGTAATGGAAGCTAATGTTCATCGGGGGGTGTCGTACGAGAGTTTTAAGGGGTCGTCTTCATGTGTCACAGCACCATGTGAAAATCCCTTCCCTGACGTCTAGGTCCATCTGGGCAGGAATCTGAAAGGGAAGGAAACTTCCGCACGCAATGCCTGCAGTGACGGAGAAGCCCGACACACTGACCTGGGGAGTGCGAAAGCTGGCACTCAGCACCATTGTTTTGCTGAGGTGGCGTAGTCAAGCGCTGATCCCAGAACCGCCAAGCTTGCAGCCGCCAACCTGTCCTCGTGTCAACACTCTGGAAGAGTGATCTATAAATCAGGAAATTATCCTGGTGGGGAGGGGGTCAGGTAATTTGGGGAAAGGGTGAAAGCAGAAGCCTGGGAGGGTATTTTAGTTTGAGTTATGATATCTTTTTTTAACCCTGTCTTTAAAAAAGGAACTGCTGTTTAAAACTGCCCTCTCCAAACAGAGCTGACAGATTAAGCTTCGATATCTGCTGGTGCACTTTGACATTCTGTTGCATGTCTGTATTTTTCCTGACTGGAAATATCACAGTAAAAAAAACATGAACTGTGTGCTGTGATGATGGGCATGAGCAAAATCTACCAAAGAAAAACAAGAAATCATTCTCTGCACTGACTAAAAAGGACAATGAGACAGTCAGAAGACACAAAACCTCAGATATACATCAGTCTATCTGCCCAAGTGTTGTCTTTCACATAACAAGACAAGTCCCACCCAAGGACCGGTTGTTTCAGGAGGACCTCTGAGAAAAGCTTAATACCCTATATGCATTATTTCTTGCATTGGTAAACACGTATTTTCTTTCATGGAGTGTGACAGAATTCCAATGTACTGTAGATTTTATTTGTTTGGTACTTCACACTATCAAAGACTACCTTGTCTAAATACAAATGGCATATGTCAGGCTACCATGACAGGGTAATTTCAAGTTTCTAAAACTATGAAACACTGCACCTAGTTTGAGTGGGAAGCTATATTAACGAGCATTTGCTTCAGTTGGCTACCGGATTTTAATTTTCTCCGGTGTTCTCCTTTAAGGGAATGAGCAGCCATGGTGCAGTGGGGGTACGGCGGGATACAGGCTCTGTTTCCAAACAACCTTTAGCAAAGGTATGCTTTATTCAGCTAGTTCACAGGGTGTTCGCAAACCTTGGCTTCCTGTCGCATCAGATAATGACACACCTGAAGCAGTCGGGGGAGCCAAGCATTCTGGTTACTTCAGATGGAGTCCTAGTTTCCCAGCACGTTGGCTCTGCCGTTTAGGAGGTTAACAAAGCCTAATCTACGCATCGCCAGCAAGACACTGGAAGTGGTTCAGCTCCGCTTTCCTCAAGTTTCACGCGGAACCGAGGTGAAAAATGAGCAGCTTGTGCTCGCCGGGTTTTTCAATGACAGGAGGACAGTCCGGCACTTATTTTCCCCCCGTATCTGTTTGGAGCAGCTTCACAGGAGTGCCTGGAGTCCCCTGAACTGTCTGTCCAGGCTGTGGTTGGCTGGTGCAGCCAGTTGTGCTTGAGTAACCCAGTCTGGCACAGGGAGCTATGAGCATACATAACATGCAGCAAGATGCTGCATTTAGTCAGAGTTAATCATCCTCATCCAGGGAAGGCCGGTGTGGGCGCAGCCTGTAGTTCTTTCACAGCACCGAAACACCTTATTTAAGGAATCAAGGTCCTGACTGAAGACCATGACTAGTTAATTAAGCCACCCACTCCGGCCATTCATGGATGAGACTGGTTACCCCTGCCTCAGGACTACCATTCAATTAGCGACATTGCTGTGGCAGTACCTGTCATTTGAGACACTCCTTAGCCTGATTGGTTGCAAATGCAACCACCACTGTTTTTCATTACCACCCCATGCTTGTCAAAGCTATCAACATGCAGACGATGTGCTGGAAAATTAGCTTTGGCCTTGCAGGAATCCCCTCATACTTATTTCACATGTGGGAGGCATTGTGGAGATTACATTGCATGCAAACAAATCATCGGAGTGATGGTAAGTTAAACACGGAGGGACAGAGGTGGAATCTCTCAGTGTCTGTGAAACTGCTCACAAAAACATTTAAGTTGTGCCCTGGGAGAGATTGATAAAACAAGCTTACTGTTTTATGTTTCTATTGTTTTTATTACAAAATACTACATGTCATGTACAGTTTTTCCCAATATGGCCTTATTACATGGCTTAATGAATTTAATAATGTACCGTATATTACCTTGGAACAGGGATCAGACCTGTGTCAGTATGTGAAATATTTATCAGCCTGTAAGCTAAAACACACGCATTTTTTTGTGATAGTGACAGTATCACAGGTGGAAACCCAGTTTCCCTTTACCTTACATAATATGTGATCTTATGTTGTGTAAATGGGATGCGTTTGTCATCAAAAGCCATTGTAATGTATGACTGCAAAATGTCATGCGGGTTATAGAGCTGAGTTTTTAATCCGATAGATTTAAGCTCAGGTTTCAGAGAGATGGCTGCTGTGACACTTGGGTCTGTGACCTCTGTCGTCATGATGCATCTTCAGCAGCGTTTCTGTATGTTGTGTCAGCTGTGATCTATGTAAACAAGGGCAAGTGCCAGAACAAGTTTATTATAATAACATTTAACTCTACGAGTATCAAAAAATTGTGTGTTTTTTTTCCTCCCCCAGTGGATCACTCAGTGTTGATTGTTGTAATTCACAATTCACAAAGTGCAGTGCTGGGGAAGGTGGGGAGGGGGTGTGGGATGAAGAAAGGAGGTGGAGTCAGGAGGGGAGTGATTTATCGGAGGAAAAACATGGATGCAGTCCATGACTAATTCAGTGTCAACAAGAATATTTGTTGTCCACAAGTGTTAGAACCTAAAATGTTATAAATGTGGAAGAAAGAGGATGGTGCAAACAAAGGGGTTTTAGGGCCAATGATTTGAACTCCGAAGAGGGTTTAATGAGTTGGTAATTTCCATTACTGTATTAGATTATCTGCTGTTCTGAGGAGCAGCATGGACTAGAAATCCTTGCAGGAAGTTATTGAGAAATCGCTGTTGTTTCACTGTCACGTTTAGAAAGTATGACATACTGCATTGCAGGCCCTGAACTGTCGAAACGACCACACTCAGAACATCAAAAACTTTAGACAAATAGTCCATAATTAATCAAAAATGTCTTCAATCAATAAACTTAGTGAGAGAAGCTGCCCTTCAGCATCTCACTTTCCCTTTTGGTAAATGAGGTTTGCCACAAGCCTCCATCCACCCTGCCCTTGTCTCTGACATATGCGAAATATTATTTTACCTGTTGCCAGACCTGCCAAGTAGTTTGATTTACCCCTGCGTATCTGTTACTCAGTTCCTGCTTCACCTCTGCAGAGAGAAGATGAGTTACCATACATGAAGGACGTTCCTGAGTGCTTTCTCATTGGCCGGCCATTTTGTGCCATCTTTGATTTTTCTCAGTGCTCGTGGGAAAGAAGCTGTGTTTCTGTTACAATAACATTTGATTATAGTCCTCGATTCTGGTGGTATGCATTTATATGTCATAAAAGCCCTCATTTTTAAAATACTATTTAAATTTCTTGACCATAACTTGTTTTAATGCATATTTTCATGGAAAGGGGAGCTAGTTTAACTTCATGTTCCAAGACCTACCTCAGCATATGACTTATTCAAGACTTTTTAATGTTCTCAGGCTAGCTAGCTACTAATATTCATAAACCTTCTGCTTCAGAGAATTCCAAGTAGAAATTAGTATGAATACATTCAATCTCCATAAATTTGATGTTATATTCACATTTTAAATCATAAAAATGTTTTTCATGGAAAAGAAACAGATGCTTGCTTAATTAGATTAGACACTCATTTACACTGTATGCACATTAGTTCTGCGAACCATTTCCTTGTTAGCTGCATGCACATAGACTGCAGTCAGGAATGTCTCTGTTTATGTGAATGTTGTATTACATTTCTTTATTCCCTCATCTGTGGGAAACTAGGCCAGAGAATGCTGCCAGTGGCCTTTACTGAAACCCCCTAATTGAAAACTGACTGCTCAGTTAATACGAACTGTCTGTGTCAGGAGGTCTCCATGGCGGCTCGGGATTGACAGTCACTGGCCTGGTAAAGTGGACCGGACGCGGCCGGCAGAGACGTTCTCATGGTCCCACTTCACTGACGTTAAGTCCCTGCCTGCCTCTTTGCCACGGTTTTGCAAGTTTCTGCGTGCACAGCAGACAGGTAAGGAAAAGGAAAAAAAATAGGCAACTCCCAGAGCATACATTTTCACTGGAAACCTTATGGGAAGTAGTTTGTCTGTTTGCAGCTGAACCAGCCTGCAGGGATGTGATGTCACAACCTGTCTGGTGTCCTTTCATCTTCCCTGCACTCCCCAGAAAATTCTCTTCGGTAAAGCGCATCATTTAACGGATTCCCCTCGCCTTGGAAACCGCCCCTTTCTTCAGTGCATCAACCTCATTTCAATACAGCAGGGACCAGCCTGAAATCATTACATTTCTAACACATGCAAATTACCTCTCTGCATTTTAAAACCCTGGGAGTCTGCAACCAAGCGTTTAAATTTATATAAACCCTTACATTCCCTGGGAGGTTGTCTTTTTTTAGCCAGGTTTTCTTGCTTTGTTCAAGTGCGTATGTATACTTTTTTTATGCATGGTTCATCCAATGTTTCCTCCCGGGGAAAAAACCTGTTAGGTAACCTACAGCAGTGTAAACAAAGAAGAGGGAATTCTTAAAGCAGCACTTTGGAGTGCGGTGTGCAAGGACCAGAATAATCAATGAATTTAGGGTGTACACTTTTATAATAATGATATGTCATAGTACTGCAGACGTATTCATTTCCACAAGGTGTTAGATTCCTGTACTATCAAATGTGAGCCTCGAATTTTGTCAAATTGCATTCATAGCCCAAACAACAATGAAAACCAGGACGTTTCTTCACACAAAGAATGCAAAAGATAACAAAAGAAGAGCTTAATCATGTTTAATAAAAAAACATTTTTTGTGGCGCATAAACACCCATTGCACAAGAATTCCTTTAGCTTGTTCTACATGATTATTTTAATGGAGATGATCCATTCTAGTGTAACCATAATGATTTCATTTAATGCTACATGTGTTCATTCATTCACTCACAAAGCGGAAGTTAATTAATTTATACAAGGGGGAAAAATGTGTGCTGTACTGAAACTAACACCAATGAACATCATGAGAAATAAAAAGGCTTCTCAGCACTGCTGAGGTCCAGTTCACAGGATTGTGCGTTCAGTCTCGGTTCTAATCAGCAGGGCACGTTTGCTGCAGTTCCATCAATATTACGGTTGATTCTGTAAGCAAAAGACTTGGGATGTGCAGTATGCTTTGCAATGCAATATCAGGCATTTATATCAAACATCCATATCCCAGAATGAAACAAAATCCATTCAAGCACTGCAAAGGTCAGTCCAAAGGAAAATGGATTTAAAAAAGGCTTCATAATCCAACTGGGTCAGTCCCGACTTCAATTCATAAGTGATTCATAAGACATAAAAGTGATTAATTATACTGTAATTATGACTGTGTCATGGTTTATATCTTCCTGTCTAATGAGCACAAGTCCCCGTAGGCTTGTATTGATGCTAATCTCCATATTGCTGTGTTTATTGCTTTTGCATATTGCTGTGAAGACTTTCATGTCACTTTAACTGAAAATAACCCCAATGTTTAATTATAGCCAACATAGTCCAATAAAAATCTACGCTGGCTGGCCACAAATGTTGCCTGACTCCAACTTAATGCAACTGTGTGAAATGTATGTTAGAGACTCTGTTCCCATGTTGTTGTTTTTTTTTTCAATCTTGTCGCTTCATCATTCGGTTGTTCAGCAGGTTCAACTTGTCAATGTCAACTAACTGAACGTCAATTCCTAATTGCAAAAATCTGTATCAGATATATCTGATTATCTCTTTTGTCCTTGTACGATAGGTTTGTAGGTTAGCAGCTGTCTATGAATTTGAGCCTGTGATCTGTAAAGGAGGAGAAGCCAGAAGAGTGTCATTCTTTAGGGACATCTTTTTAAGGGGCAATGGAATCCCATTATCCGGCCATATTTGTGCTGTGACAGAGGAAGTTAGAGAAGGAGCAGGACTTAAACCCACAATGCCCTGGGGCAAGCACACACAGTACACGTGCTGCAGACGGGGCACTGTCACATTAAAAACCTTGTTAATCACAAATTAATCCTCCAAAATCATGATTAAGGACCTCACTTGCTGTTATGAAATTGAGAAACTTTTATTAATCCACAAGAAACACAATATCAGACTGCTTACTTTATAGCGTAATCTGCTAAATGTAATTTCGCCTGCAGTTCCTTGAAGCACAATAAAACAATCTGCTTGATTCAGCGCACAGTAGCTGACAGCCAACTAGAGGGCGAGAGATTTCCCTGCAGGTTTGTGTTTGCAGTAAATGTTAAAGGTTAGGCAAACAGCCTCATCATAAGCAATAAGTAAATATTGACTGCATACTGTTTCCATGCTTAAACATCCTCAGAACTTAATTGCTACTGTAACACCCCACCCCCTGTCCCCAGGCACGTTGACTCTTTTATCTTCCTGTTAGGCAAACAAGACTGATGTGTCTCTAACAGATGACCTCAAAAGAGACTGCTTTATTTTGTTTCATTATTGTTTTATTGGAGAGTTTTTAACATACGCCTGTGAGTAATCACAGTCTTGACTGTGATAATGCAGTGATGGAATTCAGCGGAGATCTCACCTAAAATAATTATGTTTAGAACGTTCATCTTCTTCCCAGCCTTTGTCTTCTGCAGAGAGACAGTATTTTTCTAGTATCAATCACACCATAGCAGGAGCGAAGCAGGAGCTTATTTGATGATGCAGTTTCTGAGCATAACTGTAATAAAAACATCAGTTCTAGGTCCTTTGAAGTCATTGAAATGTAGTCTGTCCGAAGAGGCCTGGAGTCTTTTGGCACTGCTGACCAAAAGGCTTTTCATATGAGTTATTTCTTTGTCGGAATGTATACGGCAGTAATACTTAGAGCTCCATATATAGACGTTGTTTCTTATTGTTCCGATTGAAATATCCTTTTTTTACTTCCTTTTTTTATTTGCAAAAATAGACAGTGGGCACTTTCCTTTTTCTTATTCCCAGTGGATCTGAAGTATTCAGTGTCTATGTGTGTGGTATAATCTGCTTCAGTTTTTCACATGAGATCCCGACTTATTTGTGCTGTGCTTCCAGAGGTTAACAACATCTTAAACTCTGCCAGGAAAAAGTAATCAATTAATGCCATGCAATTATTTCAAAAGTGTGTGTGTGTGTGTGTGTGTGTGTGTGTGTGTGTGTGTGTGTGTGTGTGTGTGTGTGTGTGTGTGTGTGTGTGTGTGTGTGTGTGTTCATGCATCTATGGGCTTATGCAGACACAGGAGGAAATGTCGTGCATATAAATGGGGGTCTCACTGACCTCAGATCAGTCAGTCCCATCATGTCCCATCCCAGGGGGCACACCCATGTCCAGACTGACTGTTCTAGAGTTAAACATAGACCCTGAGAGACAATCACAAGCCTGGGTCAGCAAAGGGCTCGGTTAGGACACATGAGATATGCCATAGAAGGAGACTGACATTCAGGTCTCAACCCCATATTACCACCTCCTGGGACTCTACTGTCTCAAAAGAATATCCAGTCTGTACTACATATTTTTACTCTCATTTTCTCAACCGGATTCAAATCAACCATGTCAGCTGTTGAGTTAGTCATTAGACATAGTGACTGAAGAGTTTGCTTGGCTTCCTGGCTTGTCTAGGGCTGACGTTTCCAGACTGGTTCCAGGAGTATTTCATTCCAGCCATGACTGCAATATTCAAAAATATAGTGAGGCGTTAATAGCTTTAAATGAATCAATTTAAAGCCTAATGTGGATGACCTTCTTAGTGTCACATGTCGTCAGAAGCCAAATATTCATGTGACAATGAATTAAAATTCCATATTCATTTAAGAACTTTTAATCAGACAGATCACTTCTCCGACAACTAATCCTTTCATTTTCTTTAACATGCCGTGGCACATAATGCAATTTAAAATATATTAGATTTTTAATTGATTTATTGATAGACTTAGAGCTGAAAGCTTAAAGAGGGAGACCTGCTCATTGAAACTAAACCATTTGTGAAAAAATGAAGAGCTCAAAGACAATACAAGCGCTACAGCCAAACCTGCAAAGTGCTGAAATGTGTATAAGCACAAAAACATGAAACTTATCTCATTTTCAGGAACCTTCACTAATCAACAGACTGGCTGGAAAAGCAAGCAGCATACACAGGGGTTCTCGTGGACAGATTTTGGGAACCCCTGGCCTAGGTTTATCAATGCCTGTGTTGTATCCCGTTGCTTTCATATTAATATGGGGCTGTATTAAGGCATACTGCATAAATCACACTGTGTAAAAATAAAACATTAAAAAATAAAAACTTTATCAGGCAGACGTAATGCATCCTGGCACAAGCAAACAGAGCGGTGTGCAGGTGTTCAGGCTGAAACATTAACATGAATGCGCTGTTTGTTGGGCCAGGACCTCTGCTTTGCACTCTATTCTGCACCAGTATATGCACTATAGTATATCTTTCATTTGTGGCATTTGTAAGTGAACTTGCTCTTTTTGTCCTACTAATAATACATTTACTTATTATTCATAAGTGCATTGCCCAGCTGTTGCAATGGTTATTGCATTAATGATGCATATTAAGACTGTATACACTCTGAAAAAGGCTGTAAATAGAATCAAAAATGGTTCTTTGCTCATTGTCAAAGAGGAATCTTTTCTGTGTTATATAGAACCATTTAAGAACCATTTTGGACAATAGAGCAGTTAATGGTATCTTAATACAGAACTACAAACAGTTGTGGAGTACCATATGGTTTGTCAATGGAACTGAAAAGTACCAGAAAGGTTCCCTGTAGAACCTTTTTTTTCCCTTAAGTGTATGCAACTGTAGCTGCTACGGTTGTTTTAAGCTATTTTCTGACTGTGTTGTTTCTCATTTAACATTAGGATGGATTCAAAGGTTTTAGCACGATCCATCCATATGTACAAAAAGGCACTCATCACGGCTCACCTTCATTCAGCCATCAGCACTGTTTACACTCTGTTCTTGCAAAACAGAATTTGAACCACATGTTAAAATATTAGCTAGAACGGCATTTCACTGCGGACCATATTTTAAATAACAAGAAGTAATTTGCATTTTAATGTGTTTGACAGCGGGGCAGATTAAGGCATTGTAGTGGCAGTGATTTTTCAGCTTTTTTTTGTCATCAACTTGAGACCATAATAGGAGCTACGTGTTTTCCATTGCTTGGGAAAAATGTCTGTGTTTAGATGTTTCACAGAGTTTACGTCAGAAGACATCTTTCCACAGACATTTCCACCAAAAAAGAAAATGTAAAAACACAGCGGACCTGTCTGAAGTAGGGTATCGTCATTTGCTAATCAAATGCATCATGATGTCACTAATGAGACAATTCAGTGGAAGACTCATGAACCTGTCCTCCCGATATATATTTAATTTTCCCAGCATACCTTGCGCTCATAATCACTGCGAAGCTCCTTTGATGCAGGTGGATGTGAATGGGGAAGCCAGGGGCCGATGTGCTTTATTAACTTTGTAAATAGGTTCGTGTATGATGGTGCGGAGGGCCAGCGCCTCCAGTGTGGGCTCTAATGAGCCCTGTGCAGAGAGAATAAGCCACTGAAGCATCTCCTGCTTTGAACTACAGATTAATGGAAAAGCATTTAGACCGCCACACAGACGCAAATCGCCAAGCCCCCCTCTAACATTGTTAAGAATGCCTCCGTGAATCTGTCTCGCTGTTAGCTGCTCTGGCTGTTCATCTGTATTTAAAAGCAATGTCCCCTCCCGATGAGAAGGTAACACAATCAGAAGGTGCCGATGTCCATGTTTGCTGCGTAAACCTCATTTCCTAAGGACACGGTAATCAATGGCTGCTCACTGGTGTTCGATGCAATTTCCACTTTTTTTTTTTTTGGGGAGGGAGGGTTAGCATTAGAGTAATGGTGGGGTTTTTTGTCACCATTTTGGTGTTGTTCAGAAGTGATAGCAGGTCTGCTTGATTTGAGATTCCATTTTTAAAGCACAGATGTTTTCTTCCTACAAGACTCAACGTACCTCATAATCTCTGTCTCCTTTTGTGGCTCAATCACAAAAACAGCGCGGTAAATCCATCCTTCTGCTCGCTGTGTAGCATATGGACACCGAGAAGCACATTTTCAGTGCCCCACATATTCTATATAATATGTTACTAGCATGCTATCTTCATGTGGAGTACACTGAGCCCAGCCCCACTCGAGGCCCCACTGTGAACTCATACTCACCAGATTCCATGCCCTGCAGGACACTGTGAGCTGGGGAATTGTGGGAGGTATGGCACTGAGTGTTGAGCGGAATAAAGATCCAGCGCACGGCACGGCAAGTCCGTTGGGGTTGGGGTGGGGGGTTGGTGGAGGCGGTTCAAAGAGACAGGAGAGGTTAAAGAGATTAACCTTGTGGCAATGTTTCAAAGATGTGTCACGCAGCCTGGGGGCGTAAACTGTAATTTTTGTCCAGTACCTCATTTACTTCAATGTCCCGCTGTTGCTAATTAGTGTGTGCTTGCTGCTCCTGCCACTTCATTTTAACCATGAATGAATGTCCAAAAGCATCGATTTCACCAAGGGTTACACGAGCGTGAGGGGCAAACTGTAGTGCATGTTATCCATACAGCAGGGCTACTCATCTCCAGCCCTGAAGGTCTGTGGTGTCTGCAGGTCTCTATCCATGCACTGCCTGCGTTACCTTCTTGGTCCAGGAGGTGAGTCAGTTAGAAAAACAGGTGGTGTAGTACGTTAGCTGGTCCAAATACCTGAAAACTCAGAAGCCATTCAGGACTGGAGTTGAGAGGTCCTTCCATAGAAGGCACACTGTCTCTAATCAGCTTACCTCATCACATTACTTTCACACCATTTCTCTAATGCGGCAGCACTTACCTTGTATCTACAACAATACAAAATGGAGAGGATGCTACTTGTATACAGGAAAGTTAGAAAAGAGCCCTTTAGCCTTTCAGCAGCTTGATGGTTGTAAAACATGTGTGGAATATGTGTCTCGTAGGAGCACTCGGGCCCAGCTTGTGACCTCCCAAACATTATATTCTAAGAGGCCTTCTAAACCAAGGCTGGTGTCTGTCCAGGGAGAAGCCAACAAACTGAAGTTATATAGGTGCTCTCCTGACTGTCTAATGAGACCGGCACATTCTGGGCTGGCACCCCAGACATGGTTCTCATGGTGTGAAAAGATAAGGCCTCTCTTATGCTCACACTCATAGTCATGCTTTCTCTGTCACACACACACACACACACACACATACACACACGCAGGCACGCAACTGTCTGTGTGAAGGGCATACACACACACACGGAAATACAAATCATACAGAAAACAATACAACCAAATTTCTATATACTTTAATCAAATCCCTGGTGTGATGTCAACACAATTCTCAATACTATTATTTCCATTATTCATTTTTCATTTCATCTCTGTGTACCTCTGAGAGTCATGGTTTAAATAGATATTATTTATGTCGTAATCATATGTATTTGGCACAATGCACAGAAAGTGAACATTAAGTGAGTGTAAAGTGTGTAGCTTTTGAAAGGAGGAATACAGTATGTGAGGTCCAGTGTTCCTTGAGATCAGAAAGCGAATCACACAGCACAGAAACAGGTCTGTCTTCTTCCTGGACAGGAGGGAATGGGTGGTTTTATGTTTCAGCCGGCAGCTTGGGCTGCTAAACTCACAGCGCTGTCCATTGCTCATCCACCAGTCCGTTGCGGCAGAGGTTGCCATGTTAGTGGGGCGTCCATGTTCCTCAAATGAAAGCACAGCAGGGGGCGCGGGGAGCCACAAACACGGACCCCAGCGTGAGCAGTGTCAGGAGACCGACAGCAGGCACTGAGCGTTCAATGTCAGTCTGATTCTGGAGTGGGGGGTGCTTTTGAGATCCTTGTCCGTATGTTCTGTGGATGGCCCTCAATTTGAGAGGCGCGTTCTTTCAGTAACTGGGATCGTTGTGTGCAGTGACCTCTCTCTGTTCTGTCAACAGGCCCTTTTTTCCTCCCACTTTGTCCACTTACACAAGGCAGGTGCCCCCAACCCCCCCCCCCCCCCAGCCCCTCCCTCCCACTGTAACTGATCATGGCAGACGGTTGCCCTGTCCATGCATGGCGGACATTGCAGGGCCTGGTAAAAACAGGACCCTGCCCTCCCCCCACCCCCTCCAACAGCCTGGGCCCACCCTAAACGATGCCCTCGCTGCGCTTGCTCCTCCACACCACTAGGGCAGTCATGAGCAGCGTGACCAAGATGGGGACCACGATGAAGGGCCCCAGGATGCGGTTGGGTGGGTCCCGCAGCAGCCGGCCCGTCACGGAGCAGTTGGGGAAGTAGAAGCGGTGGATGCGAATGAAGAACTCGTCCACGAGCCGGTTGGGCCAGAAGCAGTCCATCTTCAGGGCTATGATGTAGGTGCAGTTGGTCAGTTCCCCATACGTCCTGCAGAGGGCGACAACACCAGAGGCTGAGTTCAATGGTCTTTAATAGCTATTTAATTTTATAATAATAACATACAGACAACTGAGATTTTCATTTGAACCCTGACAAGGTGCGATACAATTTGAAATAGAACTTGGAGAAAACAAATCCTCTCAAAATAATACAATTACTGCATATTATTGTGAATATTAAGGCGTTGGTGGCACTGTAAGATCAACCATATAAGCAATGTCAGCTTGTATCAGTGCTCCTTATAGATAATATGAATCAAGGTGAAGAGTGATAAGATGCCAGGATCGAATCTGATGACCACATCCTGGAATCTGGACACCACAGTGTCGCCTAAACAAGTAGTATTAATCTTTATTTTATTCATCTTTTTTTTTTTTACATTGTCTTGTTTGTCATTGAGATCTGGTCTATTGAAACAGTTCACTCAAATTGCTTCACATGCATTCACTGCAGCTGACATTCTTCCCTCTTTACAGATGACAAAGGGCATATAGAAGGCATTTGAATTGACAAGCATCCAACATATATGTTCACTGATTTGCATGTCCAAAAAATGCCAATGGCTGTATATTTATGGATCACTGAGCAAGCTGTATTCATCTGACAATTATACAATCACCAAAGCTATAAATGCCATATGGCTCACTCTTTATATGAGTATGTGTGCATGTATTAGAGAAGCTTATATAAATGGGCTTTCTGCCCACCCCCACTCAAACTAATACACACATAGTATAATGGAAAGTAATTAACTCCAGAGTGCAGAGAGAGAGAACCTGCCTCTAATCATCCTAAATGGTGGTGTTGCCATCTAGGCTCTGATTAAGAGAAATGGACCTGTCTAATGACAGGGTGAATACGGCACAGCAGCCCTGACACAGCCAGGTCCCGCTAAACGTCTGAGCTTGTTTTCCACATGCTTTCTAATAATAACCCCCACCATGCCTTGTGCAGGGTGCCTGCTATAACCGAAACCATTCCAGAACATTCCAGAGCCCACCAGCCCCCTCCCTCCCAATGCCATCCTTCAGAAACAGAGCACCACCTTCACCCCTGGTGGGATATCCGAAATCTCAACGGGGGCCAGGCCTGCGTTCGACATGCAAAACGTGTCGCTGCACTTCAAACTGAAGTCCACTGAATGCAGACTTCAGCGAGTCAGCCTAGCGACACACTGAGTCCACTTAGCGAAGACTCACACAAACGGCTGTGTTCATTGGAAATGGCAACTTCAAGGTTGTGTTTGTTCTCACGAGGCGTCATGGAGTAACAATCAGTGATCAGTGTAGCCGCATAACAGCAGCATAGTTTGGAAATGGTGTCCATTAGATGGTCTCCCAATCAGCCACTACTATACAACCAGAGGCCCAATACTGCACTGTGTTTAAAAAGCAATTTGTTGAATTTTAATAAATCTTGACTGCACCCTAGCTGACTACAAGCGCTGCCTCTCCTGAAGATGAGCTCCTGCCTCTACGCCAGCTCTTCAGTCATTAATAGGCAACTGACTTATTCCCCCATCTGGAGAGAGGGGCACGGTGGGGCATCACAGAGGGCAAAGGTGGGTGTATAGAGCGGTTGGGGGGTTTGTGTTGTTCATAAAAGATATGAGATGTGGATCCCATCAGGGATTGTATTATGCAGCACCTCTGATTACTCACAGTAATGTTTGTGTCAGAGTCAAAACATAATTAAATCACCACCTGCCTGGTGTGGGTGCCTATTTATTGTTCAACAGATGGAAGAAATGATTAAGACAAAAAAAAAAACACTGACGTCTACCTTCTTCCTTTTCTAGCGTTGCGTTTGTCATTTCCTGCATTCGTGGAGCCCCTGGTGCCACGCGCGCACAGCACTTTAGCAGCAGAACACAGAGCTGGCACTAATTGGAGATTTGACGTAACCCAGGCTTGGCATGTCATATAGGGGTGCCTCCACTGGGAAATAACAAGCGGTATTTTCATCAGAGGCACTCTACCAGAAATTAGGGGTTTGTGATGAACTATATGGAGCGCAGACATCTGAAGCTTACAGGAGCATCATAGCAATGCTCTTCAACAACAGCAACAAAAGCACCACTGCCACTGAGCAACCAGCGACACAGTACAGGAGCATCAAGACAAAAATATGAGCTTACAGAGAAATAGGAATATTAGCATACACACGGTGTCTAATAATACTAACAAAAATGCACCAACAGCAGAAATAAAAAAAAAACTTGTATGGACTTGTATCACAATATCTACATGTTCGTACAACATCTTAATCATGTCTTCAATAAACACACCTGTATCATCAGTATTATTTGACTGTATGCAGTCATATTAATACTGCCTGTGTAAGATACAATGTATGTATGATCCGTCAGCTACATTACCGTGTGTTAGATTTCACTCAGTGGTTGAAGTGAACAGATACAGGATGCTAAGTATAGGCATTTCCAAGGAAGAGAGGGCAAGTCAAGGTCAAGAGTAAAAGCTGCAGAGCAGGAGGATACTCATGTAGGAGTGTAGAGTCTAAGGATAGAGTGAAGGTAGTAAAATGCCATGCGCTTGACTGCCTGGTACATTTAATGCTATAATCTTTTCACTCAAGTTCTCCATACCCTATTTCTCTCCACTCCACTATTTTAGCTGCCCAATCATATTTGTAAATTTGTCTAATTGCTTCAACAGCAGCTAAGTGTGTGAGACCAGCTGCCACTTCTATTCACCATCAACCAAATTGCAAACACTTTTAGCTGGGAATTTTTTGCATTTTATTGTATTTTGGATATTCTGCATGTAAGAACGTAAGAACATTTATGATGGGAACAGGCTATCAAGTCCAACCAAGCTTGCCGGTTTGTAGATGTGCAACAGAATGAGAATAATTTTGGATACATGTGTCATCTTTGGTCTTGTCTGTTTTTTCTGTTGTACTGCTCTTCTTGGTCTGGGCTCTCTATTTAAATTAAAATCAGGATTGGTTTAACTTGGTTAAATAAAGTATAAGTGAAAAAAAAAGAAAAATGTGAGCTGTGCCAGAGGATAAAACTGCTTTGCTGCACAGTTGCTGTGGGTAAGCTGCAGGTTCCAGGCAGATCTGAGGAGCTAATCTTGCCCAGTGAAGCAGGAAGTGGCCTGGGAAGCATAACCCCCACATCCACCCCCCCACCCCTGAGTGACACTATGTGGATCTCCTGCCACAGTCAGCAATCAGAGGTTCAGTTATAGAGAGTGAAACATGCCACTGCGAAGGACTGCTTTAGCTGGTTGTGAAACCCAATAGCCCCAAGAAACCCATGAATGTAATGAAATTGTATATGAGCATCAATAGTATGGCATGCCAGTTTAGTTTAGAAAGAAATAAATAGTCTATTTGCATGGTTTAAAGATTAGCTTAGAAGCATAATTTTTAAGTAATTAAAGTTAAGCTGTGGAGATTTGCCTTGGGTGGGCATTGGGACAGAGAGGGGAGAGCAGTGAAGGAGTGGAGTATTCTCAGTCCCCAGTGATTTGGTGTGAAGGGGCGACAAACGAGATGCCCCTTTTCATGAAACATCAGCGCCGATCCCTGGGATATTCCTGAAGGGAGCGTGAAAACGGACAGTGCCTCTGCAGGTGACACAGTAGCCTTGTGAGTCAGGCTGTTTTTATGTTCTTGTGGATATTAAGCCTGGCTGTGAAATCCCATTGGTGATAAGCCTGCTCATATAATGTGGAGGAGCTCTGTTTATCCCCCTTGTCAGCAATTCAATATGACGATTCGTGCTCTCTCACAGGTGCGGTTTGGTCGGTCAGACTTTTGACGAGCAAGCAAATGCATCACGATTCAGGAGCAGTGTTTTAAAACAGAAGTGTGGCAATATATCTTACAGCACATGAAATGAGCACTGCAAACCTGCGACAGAGAGAAAATCAAATCTCCTCAAGGGATTCATACAGAGAGAGCAGAAACACAAAAAGCAGGTACACAGGCAGTGAAAACAAAGGAGGGACCTGACTAAGTTCTCAAGAAAAAAGTCAATGGAAATTACTGCAGAAATTTTCTGAAGCAGAAATGGACTACTATCAACATGTTTATCAACAAACGTACTCAGTACGTTTCGGTAAGGCAAAAGCTTGTCAAGTGAGTTCTGTCCCACACTGGCTTAGCATGGCATAGTGATCTCATACCTATCCCAAACTTACAGTTCAGTACATAAAAAAACAGAACTGCACATATGGCATAATGAAATTGTTTGTGTAGTATTGAAATGTATGAATAGTTGAGTCGGGTCATTGGATCTGGAGTAAACACACAAAGCTGTCATCAGCAGATCCACAGATCATTCCCTCTTCCTGTTTTCCTCTCTCCTCTTCCAAGAATTGCTCCCCTAGGAATATACATCAGGCAGCGGTGAACTTCTCTCTTATATCTGAAAAGCAGGGCCCCGACCACAATCTTTCAACAAGCCATCCACAGCTGAAAGAGGTGTTAAACTGTACACCATGATTAGCCGTAGCAGATGCTAGTGGGTGAAATGTCATGGACGTTTATGTATACATATGTATATGTGACACCTCCGGATAGAACTGGTGCTTCACAGTCCATTGGCGGAAAACGCATCTGTGGATCTGACTGACAGCTCTCCCTCTAAAGTACACCTTGACCCCCCCACACAGTCCCACGATCATTATTCTCAGCCACACTTGCTGGCCGGAAACTATTCCTTTCCTTTAACCCCAACCCCCGAGCCCCCATCCCTGCCCCCGCATTGTTAAATGAACAGGTCCATTGACTCCGGTAATCCTCTTTCCCCCACTCCATATGACTAACACAACACCATTCGGACTAAAAAAAGGCAGATTCCTGAATGCTGTAGCCAAGGCGTTCTTGGCATCAAATACCTTCTCCCCAGTCAATACAGATGCTTTTTTGTATCATTATATTTCATGTATTTTAAAAGCACCAGATGAAATGTACTTACATTATGATGGTTGGTTTTTTTCCTTAGCCTTATGCTATAGAGAAAAGGACGTTTGAGTCAATGATCCCAGATAAATGCTACATCCATTAAGTTCTTGAACAATAGGCTGTGCCTGCAGCGTTAGTGCTTTGTTTGACAGAGAGAGTATTGGCAAGGTTCTGGCATATTCTGTCATTCAGTGGAACTGCAGTTAATAACCTTTCCCCTGCTTATACTCTGAGATCTGGTAATGTTAGACCAGATGAACACAGAGTGTGTTGAGGGCCCAGGATTTACAGTGTTACCTGGTCCTGCGCTAACCCGGTACATGATACAGCAGGAGGGGACGGAGCGCTCCCTCAGAATTAGGTCCATAAATGTAATTACCTGACTCTACATTTAAAGGGCACGGGATGTGAATGCCACGCATAAAGAGAGGGTTAAATGCCTTAGTGACATTTACAAAAGACTTCAGAAAGCCTGACCTGTGATCATTTTGTAGTTGCCGATTTTGTTCTGTATGCTTATGGACAGAAAAGAAAGCCACAGGTTCACCCTGTTATTACTAACACAATGCCTTCTGTTTTCTTGTTTTTATTTTGGTGCAGGTGGTCCTAGTTTAGTGAGTAAGAGAGGAAAAAGCTCAACAAAAATGTTTTCATAAAATAACATTGTGACAGCACATACTAATATATGTCATAATATAGTATATTAAACATACTTAACGTTAGTTTTGCTTTTATTATTAGTTCTTTCTGTATACCACTAAACCAACAATTATTCCAATTTATTGGTGGAAATGCAAAGAGATTATAACATATTTGGTTCAACCACATTACAGACCTAAAGAGAGAGCATCAAGCTCAAGACTTGCAAAGAAAATGAGGCAGTTTAGGAAATCTATGAATATTATATTAACTGAATTCTAAAATAACATGCTGCAGGGACAAAATAAAAATGAACAACCCCCAAAAAATGTATCTGAATAATTATTCTCTAGACAATCAACTGTAAGCCGCAGTTTGTCATCATTGCACTTTGAAAACATTTGAGAGTTTCTAATCTTTTCTGATACACCTCCCTTGACAACTTGCAACCTGGCAAATAGTGAGGGGAAGAGGTTTTTTTCCGGGAGGACATCTAAATGAATACATCTTAAGTTATTGCACTGTCTCTGTACTCTCATTTGTATGTGAAATGGCCAGACCATTTAATGTTATTTCCTGAAATTAAGATTTTGAATATGGATGACATCATCTCTGTACTGCATTCTATTAGCATTTTCAAAGAGAAAAGAGTAGGAAGAAAATTAAATTATCTCCAAATAGACCTGCGCTTCAAATAATGCTCTCTGATTACTTCAGTTTGAATTAATGAATCAGTGACACTCTGGAAAATACTCTCTGACCTTTTCAAGCATACAAAGAAATTACCCAGACTGAAATTAACTTCTGACTCCTCTCTGGAGCGTGATTGTATGAGGTAAATAGGTCCTAATAAAAGACAAAGGCCATACTCAAATATCAGGTGGCAATGAAACATTTCAACACAATGTAAACTACTGGATATCTATGGGTGACCTGGGCTTAATGAAAACTAAGGACTAAATTATTGAATTGGAGGGGAAGCAGAAACACCTGTTGCTCAAAGTGTCAGCTGTTGGTTGGCCACTCTCGTTTTGAAACAATATCCTCTTTGGTTAAGTTGCCAAAGAAGTGTTTTTAAAAAACAAAACCACAAAAATTTTAACTGGAAGGATCAGGTATATCTTATGCAATACGCCAAAGACTTCTTCCCAGTAACATCAGAGGGCTTATTAGTTACTACCACTGAACTCTTAACCAGGCACATATAACCACCACATTAAAAGCATCACAGTTTGGAAGAAGCCACTCAACATATCTGCTGTGCACTGGTCCCTCCAGAAGAGCAATTCCAGAAACTGCTTTTCTGATATCGATGCATTTGGAAAATTCTCTGGTACATTTAGCTACACGAGGATACTAGATTAAATTACCAACAGGCTTAAAACTGCTAAATATAACTCGGTAGGTAGCTGGTCAAGGACAGGAGCAAACATCAACAAAAGGCACCTCTGACTACTGCCTTCCTGCAAACCCTTCAGGTTGTTCTGTATTTTTTTATTTTTATGAGTAGGTGTTTTTTTTTTTCTTTGGAAATAGTTGCCAATCCTCTCTATAATATATGTTTTTAAGCATATTGACAATTTTTTAGGAAGTTTTATTTCTGTATGTTCCCCGTTCGTCTTTGTAATTATCTTCCACCTGTGATAGCAGTGATCCACACAGCTGGGATACCTATTGCATGCTCCTATTGGCCCAGCTTGAGCTGCACCTGAATGTCTGTGTGTTTTTCCTTTTCTTGTTTATTGACATCACCTTAAGGTACCTTAAAAGGCACACCTGAACTCCTTCCGGTGTTGTAACATTTTGACAAAATTATGTTCCTACTTGCTCAGGGAGATGTAGTAGAAGCTAAAATGGTCTAGTCTAAAATACGGTGATACCAGTCAGTATGATACATTAGTTGACATTTACAACCTATTATGTGACCTGTAATGTGTTAAAGGAGTTCACTGTAGTGTATTTTCACTTGTATTTTGAACTACTTGCACTTTACATATTCATAAATGTTAATACCCTGTATAAATTTTCTACTTAACATTACTGTATTACATTAAACGCAGGGAGAATTAAACATACTTTTTTTTTTAAAACAAGGACAAAGGTCAAAACTGGTAAGAAATACACAATGAAATAAAAACAAATGAAAAATAAATATTCTGTGTGACAGCAGATGTTCATTTCGTGGCAGGGTAGCAGTGTGGGGGGTTGGGATGTAAAAGTACCTGGCTGTGGGGTGACTGGAACTGTGACTGTAACGGACCCTTCAGGGGTCCTGCACTGCCTGCATGGGCCGGCACCAGAGCCAGTCACCTCAGGCTCACTGTCCTGCACCAAACCCACCGCAGTCAGCAGAAATGCGGCATGGAAGCATTTACCCCCTTTTTTTTTTTTGCAAAATGCAGAATCAGCATATTTTTGTTTATACATTCCTCCCTTGCAGTTTATAAATGATGCAGCAAAGAGTTATCTTAGAATTATGATATTCTGTTATTGTACGCAGAGTTCTGTTCTGTATTTTGATGTGGCCAGCTACTTAACTGCATAGTTTTAAACTGCAATTTTTTTTTCCCGAAAGTCAGGAATTTTAGAATTTAGAAGAAGTGGGAGTCAAGTTACAGATAACTTAAGGGTGATTTCATTCACTAGCTCAACTGTACTCACTCATGAAACCAACAAGGAGTTGTAGCCATTGCATATTCATTTAGCCAACTTCAGTCTTCATGCTTTCATGTTTTCAGACAGCCTCCCACAGAGGGGAGTGTAAATACAGGAGGAGGGGTGGCTGTTAGCCTTTGCTGCTTCTGGAAAAGAGGTTGGGATAAGCAAGCAAATATACTGGAAAAATCCAGTCTGAACACCTCTGAGCTGACAGTAAACAGCCTGAGAACACGCCATCATGTTTCAAAGTTTATATAACCTACAGAGGATCAACAAATAGTGATTTGAGACAACTTATGTATAAAAGTGTATATTTTTCATAATTACAAAAGGAATGGATTTCCTCCAAAGAACGCCATCTACATTTGATCATGCTTATGTGAGACAATAAACACTGTGAGTGATTTGGACAATCAAACGCTGCGTCGAGATGAACGCAGCTGTGTTTAGTGTGTGGATGAGCATGCTGTGACGGTGAAATGGGATGTACACACTCAATGAGAGAAGGGAGAGATAATGTTAATACAATGCTACTTCATTTTTACTTTGGCCTGGGTTCCATTAATGCAACTATTTATCAATCATATCAT
This sequence comes from Albula goreensis, assembly GCA_022829145.1. Lineage (NCBI taxonomy): Eukaryota > Metazoa > Chordata > Actinopteri > Albuliformes > Albulidae > Albula > Albula goreensis. The sequence continues at coordinate 19,752,870 of CM040761.1, read as the reverse complement.
CAAGGATCAGTCAGGATCAATATCATGAAACATAAAGTCAATATCCGGGCAGACCCGCCCTTATCCAGGATAAGGGATCCCGCTCAGCATTGTGTGCAGTAGTAATACTTTACTCAATTACTGTAAAAGATCAGATAAGTCTAAGTAAAATGAATAGATAAATAAAAGTTAATAATACAAGAATATCCATTAAAATATGTTCCAAGATGCTTGTTAATCTATCATTTGAAAATGTCTTTTAGTCCTATGTGAATTTATTTTTCTTGGCAAGAAGGATCTGAAAATGTTGAGGGAATTTGGCAAGTGTTCTTGTTTTTATGGAATATATATTGCTGTTTTAACCATGATGTTTAAATGGGCTATGCATTTTACTGCTGTTCATAATTTCTACATGGTTTCTGATGATGTCACAATGTAAAATGTAATGTAAATTGATGTTACATTTGCATAATCTCTATAAAACGTTTTTCTCATGTCAGATTTTTCTGCATTTGAGCTATAAGGATGCTTTAGCCTGTGGGCCTGCAACAAAGCTATGAAGATGAATTAGGCTGTAGTTGGAAGTTATTCCATTGCTTATTGACAAACACAGTGAAATGAATAGTGGACTGGGTGTCCCTCCAGGTAACTTGTCACACACCTGTCAAAACATTTCTTTTTATTGGCAATTTTCGCCCAAGTCTTAATTTTCTCCCCTATCTCTCTGCTGCAGCACCATGGGGACAGTTTATGCAGCAGTGTCCTGTAAAACCCTGGCAGCCTTAAACCCACACTGCCAGGAAAGCCAATTATGTCAGACTGCCTTACAACAGGGAAATAATATGGCAAGCATTTAAGAACAATAACCAAGATCAAATTAAGACAAGTAAGAAAAATTGGTGTATCCTACCATTTATCAGTGTTCATTCACATGAATCATCCTGAAAATGGCTTCAATATTGTTATGGTTAATGGGGAAAGAACTCATAACAGGTATGCATATCAGATTGGAAATATGAATAGGATCTTGAGCGTGTCTCTTTCAAGGACAATAATCTTTTATTACTACCATATTAATATTCTATCCACCTGCCCATGTACTGAAAGACATAGCTCTGTTGTTGAAATGCTTTTTTCACTAATCTGGTGATGAATGAATCCTTAATCTCTCTCATTTTTATCTGTCCAAATGGCCCTTATGGTTTCACAGTGAAATTTGTATTCTTTTTTGTTTCTTTTTCCACAAATTTTCTTGAAATAAGTTAAGCTCCCATGTCCTTTGATATATACGTATGTAGAATGCTAAATTATCCTCCTCTGCCAGCGTGCACCTCAGAAAAAAGAACACTTTCATCAGAAGTGCTTTCTCATAACTGAAGAGCTGTTTTGTATTCTTTATTCCTTTATTCCGAGTAATACATGTCCAATCTAAAGAATGGTTCATTTGATACAAATAGTTCCTTTGTGGATGAAGGCCAGGTGATGTGGGGTTTGTAACCAGGCAGTACTGGGTAATGTTTAACTCGTGATGAAGTAAGAAAGAGAGGGAAGTTTTCTTCATGTTATCACAGAGATGATCAAAGAGGGCTAAGAAGAGCCTCTCTGCGGTTTGGGAGGGGGCGCTGACAGTGGCGCTAGCGCTCAATGACTCAGGTTTTCCACCAGCATTCGGATCTTTTTCATGATATACTGTCCTGTGTGCCTTTCTACCGGCTGCATTTGGAGCACACGCCTCACTCTGCCCATTCTTCCAGTCAGCTGTCTTTCATATCCGACTCTGCACCCCAGAGATTTCAGCAATCTGCGGCCTTGAAAGCCACCAAAGCCCAGTTATTAGCATGCTATTGAGAAGCGCTCTGTCTCTGTCACTACTGTCACGGGGCTCCACCAGCGGCTCTCTGCTGCTCCACATGGACTGGGCTTCACTGGACTGGAGAGGGCACTTCTGAGCGGTCAGCAACATGGATATTCTTTTTTTTTTTTTTTTTCAAAATCTCAGGATAGCAACCATCAAAATCATCAATTGTGTTTTGGAATGAAATGGCCTAAATAGTCAAACTGTTATTTTATGTAGGGAAAGACATAATCACTCGCTTTTAATTTCTTGGTTAGAGGACAAATGCTGATTGCATGCTGGCGGCCGTCTCACAGCTGTCAGTCCGGCTCTGGCTGCACAACGCACACGCACTCATCGGGATCAGAGACCTGATCCTACCCAGCATGCACTGGGGGATTGTGGCCAGGGTATTAACTTATTCTGGGTATCAGGCTTCTGCTCCTGATTGACACAGCGGAGGAATGCAATGATAGCCAATCACACAGAATTGTCTTTCCTGGAAGAAGGAAAGCCGTGCCTTTAGCTGGGTCTTCTGTCTTTGCGGGATCGGACATGCCTGGAGATGTCAGAGGCCTCTGCTCTGGATGTGTCTGGTTCCTTTCATAACCCATAAGAACTCTTAAAAATTCATATGGAATCCCTTTTTTCCGGGTGGCTATCTTCACACAGTGGTATTTCCGCCAGAGTGGCCGAAGGGAGGGACGTTTGCTTTGACTCTTTTACTCAGAGTTGAGAGAGCACATGCAATAATACAAGCGATCCCCATTTCCCTCAGCATCGCCGAGCTGCCCCTGCGCTGCAGTCTTTGGGATTTCACTTCAGACCACAGAACTTAATCTGCCGCCTTGTCACGATCTTCATCTGGTAAAATCACTACCATGGCGTAGCTTATACCTGTAAGCAACTCTTAAGAGGCCACATTCTGTAATACCCTACTCACCGACACTGATACTACCGATTTATCATCTCCTGATCCCCCCTACCCACCGCCCGCTCCGTTGGTGATATTGTTCACCACGTTCTGTTTATTACATTCATTCAAAGGTTATTTACATATAAATGTTTTTTTTATATTTCAACACTTGCCATATTCTTGATGACTCTAATCTCAGTTTATTTGCTATTGCTTTTATTGTGATGACCTCATGCTTTGAATAATTGCATTTCCTTCCCAGAGAGGAAAACAGAAGCAAATAAGGCTCTGGGAAGTAATGTACTATATGTAGGTGCATGCTTAACTGCTTATGAAACGCTTGATAATTGCTCGGCAATCACTGCAGGTCTTAACACTAATGCCATTGCGCCATTGAAATCCTCAAATTATGCCTTTCTTTCCTCTAATGACTGTCAGATGCTTTGTATGTTCACCTAGATCACTTGGTATTAGAGTACCAATTTGTCTCAATAATTGCGCTCACATGCAGCCAAAACATTGTGTATATATAAATATAAATGATGCTGGTCAAATGAGTGTTTTGCTTTCTTTTTCTTCCTCCTCCCCCACTTTCCTCTATGGAATGAAAATCATGTCAGACTGCATGATATTAAACCACCCTGCTACAGTATTTCAACCACACATTGATGTCAGCAAAAAAAAGTTACATGCTACCCAATATACTTCAAAGCCCGGTGTACACGCATGTATAGAATGTATACATGCACATAAATACATATTTGCACACACTTCATCATGATAAATGATGTACTCTACCTTTCCCCTTGTCCATCTCCATCCCGATCTTCCCCTTTTCCCCCATTTCAGTATGCATGCTTACAGATAAAGGTTCTATGTACATTCTTTAAGGGTTCTTTGTTTGTCCCCCCAAGGGAACCCCCTTCAAGGTTCTTCTTAGGTGCTGATTTTTCCATGGCTTTCTTTGTCCTGCCTCTCATCTCTATGTCTCAGTCACTCCTCTTCTTGTCTTAACTTTGACCTCTCTTTCAGTCCCCCTCCCCTCTCACTCTGGGTCCAGGTTCCTCAAACTCTGTGGCAGTGTAACAGTGGCGGGGGCGCAGGTGTTAGGGCCTGGGGGGGTTGGGATGTGGGCGCACTGACTGGGGGGCACACAGCTGAAACAGCAGCAGGGCGGCAGATGGTTCTCAAACCCCCACTCAGAGGGCCTGCAGCAGATCAGCAAGGAACCTTGGGCCCCGTGATCCAGACATCCAAGAGCAACACCAACATCCAGATAATCTGGACCCTCCAATACTCCAATAAGCAAAAGAAAATGGGAGGATTTCGGCACATACTGAGAAAACCTCTCACGAGTGCTGTGAAAATAACACCAGGATATCCCAGCATTGTCAAGAATGGCCATTTAAAATTAATCTGAGGCTTGAAACCACGTTAGAAAAGGTCACCTCGTTTTAAAAGATCTTAAAAAGCCCCAGTGAACGTTGATTTGTTTTTCGGGGCGTAAAACAAGAAAATTGGCTTTGCACAGCTGCTATATTCATGAAACTAATTATGTTAATATAATAACTGTATAATAACTGTTTTATTCATGGGAATCACAGAGCAAATATCCTGTTTTCTCTTCCTAGCATGTATTTACTGAAAAATACATAAGAATACCTATTTGCTTTCAATGCCATTGTAACTTAGGGAACCAGAAAATCATCTGGTTTGCCACAAGACATGGAGACTGCCATCATTGTGTGTCATTCACTACCAGCTGGTCTGTCAGGGATATGCATACGGACAAACATTTTGTGAGCATCCCACTGGGTTGCATAACGGCTTCTAAAAGGAGCCAACACTGAGAGCCTTCCCTGCAGATACACAATGCTGAGGGGGATGAGGCGGCATGATGAGACGGGATTGATAGGGGCAGATGTCCAACCAGAGAATACTCAGCCAATGGCCACATTGCCCAGTGGGGGTGATGACAGAAACGTCCAATCATAAAGCCCACAAAACACATTTCTCTCTTCAGCAGACAAGCGAGGCAACAGGGAAAAAAAATACCAACAAGCCAAGAGTGACATGGTCAGGTTTTTCATTGGTCCTCTAGGGGGTCACATGACTTGATATTACATGCATGACTTGGCTGGTGCTTGTGATGTTGATCTAACTGTCATGCCCAAAGGTACGAACAGAGGAATTAAACCACACTAAACCAGCTCTGGCTGCTTTCATGTGTTTTTCCTAATATGTCTCCCTGAGGGTGTGCTATAATGTCAGACATCTTCATTTTTGCTAATATAAGTATAAACAGTTGTCAATGTCACAATCTAACGTTTTTCCGGTTTATTGGGATTTTGAGGAAGCTTTGCTAATTGCATTTAATTCCAGTCAAATGAACTTGTCTGAAGAGTGTATCAGAAGGCCTAATGATGGATCATGGCCTGAAGCTACTGAGACAGAACGCTCAGCTTGCATGTTGCAAGTTCCTGTGACCTGCAGGTCGGGCCTCGGCCACCGGGCCGCTAACACCGCCAAGGCCAACGCAACACCCTGACGTTTAGCACAGTCTCACAACGCTGTGCATTATTGAGGAGGTGAGGGAATGACTTCATGGAAGATGCAATTAATATTTTAATCAGTGCTTTCATGGCTGAGTGAAAGGGATCTGGGTCACCCTCCCTCTTTGGTTCAGTAGCGTGTCTCTCCACATGGAATACGGATGGTCACCTGGATGACCGCTGCATTAGAGTTCGGAAAGTCTGGATGGTGGAGTTAGATGTTAGTAGGGCAGGTGGGTTGGGGACTGCCTGCGGGGGGCTTAAGCACTTAATTTGACTAATTATTGTCTTGTTTTTTTTTAATTGAAGTCCCCTGCAGAGCTCTGTGGGTGTTTGTTGTTAAAAAAACTCAGGCTTAGTCTTAGTGTGCTTTCCTCAGGAACAGAGTTGAGGAGCGTCCTCAAGCAAGTCATCCTAATGATGAAATCTGAACAAGCTTTGGCACAGGGAGCGGTAATAAGCTCCACAGCAGGGCACTAAGGGTAGAGAAGTCACCGCCGCCTGCATTTCCCCTTGATTCAGACTACATTAATCTTACACTAGAGCTAAATCTCATCTCCCTATGGAATTACAGTCAGTGTCACAGCTGTAAAATCAAACTCTATGAAAATATGCCATCATCACAGGTTTGTCTTTGTCAGCTTTGAAAGGCTTAGGGAGATATTTAAACTGACAGACTAAACAGACTTATCTGCAAGAGATAACGTGAGACATCCACACTCATAACACAGTGTGTTTTTTTGTATGTGTGTATATATATATATATATATATATAGACAGAGAGATATGATTCCCATATACTGTCATCAGTGACGATTTATGCCTTTGAGTTTTTCTTTTTTTTCAATGCAGCATCCGTAGCAGTGAGGAAGTGTAACAATAAACAATGTTTGCTCTTTCTATCCAGGACCATATTATTCATGGTTAGCACAAACCATGATTCATCGCTGCTGGAGTGGGTAAACACACCGACGGAGGGCAGCAGCGCGAGACACGCCATACCTTTTAATTGAGGTGCAATGTTAAGAGGATACCTTTCAGAGGCACCAGCTACAGCAGCAGGCAGTGAATAACCAACCAAGCGGTGCCCACGGAGGCCGGTTTGACAGAGCGGAATAATACAGAATAAATAAATAAATAAAAACATGGCCAGGGTGTTCTCGTTCCCCCTCAGAGTAGAAACACATCCCAGCAGAGACTGTGGCTGGACGGCTGCATTCTGACTCCCTGTGACGGGGCACGTTCGCACTGCTCTCGGCGGGGCCTCTTCGGTATGCTCTCTGGGCATTGCTGAGCCATTGATGCATCGGCGAGAATCAAATCCAGCGAAACGTCTGAAATGTTCAGTCTTTGTGAGAGCAGGTCTGTTCCTTCAGACACAGCTGGGCGGGACTGCAGGTTCACAGCCAAACTCTCTCACTCAAGGGCACAGTAATGGTCATGACTGGTCTTCATGACCAAATACAATAATCATACAAAAAATATATTATAAATATAAAATTATTTCAAAGAAATAAAGGGGTTATCTTAACAATTATGCAAAACTGAAAACATATGATTTAGGAGTGGCTAATTATAAGGTCTTAATTATTTGTTTTATAACAGTTACAAAAAAAATAAATAAAATTGTCAAATTATATTACGAGAGCAGATTACTGTATATGTGGGTGTTTGTCAAGGACTACATTACATAAGGCATGTGATTAATCTGAAGGAAGCATTCAGGTTTACTATGAAAGCTTTTAGTTTAGATTGATCCCATAAACGTTTCCTTCCTCAAAGCATTAGAGGCCAACCAAAACTTTGGGCAAGTGGGTCCACAGGAAGCTGTTTGAATGCCCAGCCAACATGATCTAAATAGCCTGCTTTTATGTGTATTTTTATATTACTATGATTAAGAAAGAAAGCTAGCCATTAGAACAGATCCAACAAGATACCAACCGAAATGTAACGGCCGAGATTCCATCAACATTTGTCTTTAAGTTTTTCCTCACAACTGCATAACGGTGTAATGATTTTTCTCTACAGGAAGTTTGGCAAGTCAGTTTTCATGATTGAATGTTCAGGGTTCATGGTTGCACCATAATTGTGTTTCAGGTAACATTATTAGATAACAATGTAGTAAAATTCCTATTTGGGCCAGAAAATAATGTTATAATATATATTACAACTTACAGATGACTTTTAAGACAAAAATTGGTTAGCTTAAGCTACATTTGTATGAGCGAAGATTGAATGAGTGATAAATGCTGAATTGTTCTGTTTTGTTCCCTTTATGTAAAGGTGGTTGTGAGTAATTCTCTCTTTGGTGATTTCATTTTCAGGTCTTGTTCAGTGTCTTATTTTTAGTTCATTATGAGTTATGAGTCTACGCTCTTAATCGCGTGAGTAACCTGTGAAGATACAGCGCTTAACAGAGGGCAGACTCTTGATCCAGAGCTGCCATACTCTATTACATTATATATATAAATTATATTTGCCTTACATGTGGAAACATAAATGAACATTTATCAAATTTAAAGTAAAAAGACGACATGTCCAAATGACTTAATTTGTGATATGGTCTGGTTTCTATCAGCAATAGAAAAAGGACAAGAAGAAGAAGAGGAAGAAGAAGAGGAAAAACAACAATAACTACTACTAAAAAAAACAACAATATACCTGGACAACCCACATAGATGATATAATCATACTGCACCCACAACTTTAAGAAAGGAAGCTTTCAACAGTCAGATGTCAGTGGCACACTGAGAGTAACCAGCTTGAAATTCTGCTTGCACTGGTGGTGAGAACAATTGCATTCATTGACTTTATTGAATTCAAAAGCAATCTACACACCAACAATTACTGATCCATCCTGCACACATTAACACCTACATAGATTCTAAAAAAAAGGCATGTAAATAAACAATGTACCTTTGTGCAACTGCAATATTTATTCTATTTTTTCAGTTCACAAATATTATAGTAATATAAATAGTTTCCTTACCAGCCACTTTTCAGAATGCACCTGAATTTGGCTTCATCAGGTTTTTTTAAGCACATCAAACTGTTTCTGTCCCTGCCCAATATTCTGGTGAGGATTTAAACTGATCTGATGATGCTGCGTGGAGAGTAAGAGTACAGTTTTGTGTTTTAAGAATGACCTAGCATGTCAAAAAAAAAGTCAAGCAATTCTTTTTCATATGTTTTGCTACGCGCCAATGCTATCTGAAGCTACAGCATTTCAATTATTTTTCTTTTTACAGCATTGCAACCAGTATGACCTATAATATTAACACATGAATTAAGAATAATATGATTAGTATAAAAAAAATCTTTTCCGCATTAAAGCTGCCTTGTTAAGGCAGTTTTAACACAGAAGAGAAGAGATTATATTCATCACTTATGATGACTAATGAGAATTTCAGTAATGGAACATCTGTTTTTTACTGCAGGAAATGGTTACCAAGGTAATTAACGAAAAGTAATTTGAAACAATTTCAGTCAAAGTGGATAGTCATATTTTGACAGAATCAAGCTGGGAATTCCAGACTAATCCAGAAAAAAACATCTCATCTCAGATATGGATCAAATGCAAATACAAATGCAGGCCTGTATGTTGTGCATGGTGCTAAGGACGGATTCATAGTCTGCCCCTGGTGACTGGATCTGACCACATTTAAATTAAATGACTCCGTATTTGTCATTATTTCTACAAGGTAGAGATCCACACTTATGCAGCAGAGGTTTTTTGGGGCTGTGTAAGGTCTTTGTGAGGTGAGTTACATATAAATTTGTGGTGCTGTTGTTAATGTCCTCGCCACAGGCATTTCACAGCTGTGCACCTGATTTACAGGTTTGCTAATGGCTGGGTGCTGATGAGGTGAGACCAGTATCACAGGTCCTGTTCAGCAGTACAGGCGCTAGGCAGAGCCGCTAGCAGAATCCCCCTCCACTCCAGTACACACCCTCATCCCAGACCTGCATCAACATGTCCATTAATGAGACGATCTCCTCCAGACCTGCAGGAGTGTGCTGTCTGTCTCTCCCTCCCTCGCTCCCTCTCTCTCTCTCCTTCTGTCTTTTTCCCCCTCTGAGGATACGCCTTCACCAGCCCTCTCCTCTCAGCGCTAATCCCCGGCTTTCTGCTCCGCGGCGTTACTTACGCGGGCTGGAGAGGGACCCGCTGGCAGAGTGGGCGGAAAATGGCTCTGCTCTCCTTCTGCTTCAACAACCGGCATGAAAATTCAGTGCTTTTACGTGAGGCCCGTGGATGAAGCAGGGCGAGTGCAAGAGCTGAAATTTGGGTTTTCATCAACCGATCTGGCAGCAGACTGCAGCAAGGGCTGGACAAACTTCTGGGGTATAACGGTTGCTATAATAATAATAATGATAATAATAATAATTATCAGTACTGTTATCATCATACTACTACTGTATATTGTATTATACTTCTGATTTACATGAAGCCAAAGATGCTGCACAGAGCAGCCAAGAAAAACAAGACAACCACAGAACGGCATACAGTGGATTTGGTGCCAGGAAGCAACAAGCCGTACAAAAACTGGAAATGCTGTAATGTCAAGGTAGATACATGTAACCAAAATGATAATTCAAAGGAGAGCATGAGGAAGTGACTTTTGAGACAAGGGACACAAGATTTTCATTAAAGATGGCAAATGTAGGGTACCCCCAGAGTCCTGCCCTTTCATTCCAAATCAGTCCGACATTCCACAAATAAGGACCTGTGCCTTGTATAACATATTACATATTACACAGTATAATGCATGTGGACACTAAAGAGTCCTGTGTCCTAAGGAAGTTAATGGTATGTGGTTTAGTGGCAGTTATTACAACTATGCAGTCGTTGTAATTCTCATTTTATTTTTCCTGCTGGTGACAGCAAATAAAATGTCACCTTCATCTTACTTTACCAGAGCGGATCCTCCGGAAGGGTCACAAGGGACCACAAATGGCTGGTGGGAGGGTGCAGGAGGCGGGAGACAGCGCTGCAGTTACAGCCTGCGTGTCACATCCTCGACATGTCCGCTCACTGCGTCTACAGATACGGCGACTCGACAAAACATCGGCGAAGGGTAAATTGGTGTCGCTGTTCATCCTGGTCACTGTGACTTTGCCGGAATGTGACAGTGGAAAACACAGACTCCTGGCTGTGATTGTACAGTAAAGGATCATAAGACATGGACCAGCTTCACTCCACAGCTGGAGAAGTCAAATTCTCTGCAAAGCTTTTCAGAACATCACTCCATCAACGTCATGAGAATACATTTTTGTCATTTTGCGTGTCCCTAAATAGCTGATATTCAGGGAGAACAACTTTGCTTTTCAGAAGGAACCTTGAGTCAAGTGGAAGTAAGCATTCTTTTGAGACCTGGTAATTTGTGGTAAAAATAAGCATCCTTTAGACCAGAACCTGGTAATTTGCAGGCAAAAATATTTATGTCTGCAGGATCCCCTCATTCAGGTTTTCCAGAACTCACAGAGGGGAGGCTGAGAAGGTTTGAAAATATTTGCAGCCATGCAGCCTGCAGCTGAGCCTCACTTCTGCAGGATCCATTTTGGTCTCATTCCAAGAGCTTTTCAATATGCTAAGAATGTATTCTGAAAGGCACAGAGGGGAGGCTGAGAAGGTCAAAGTTGAAAGGTGACAAGTTTCGGATGAAGTGGGTATTTACTGAAACCATTTGAATACTGAAGTGCAAGCCCAGCTCCATTCTGGTACACTGCTGTCCCAGCGTAGCTGTCCCTAATGTAGCTGTTCAGTACCACATATTCATATGAAGGTTTTAACTTGCAGATATTCATAGGTACACAGCTTTCATTTTGGAAAACCAAAAAAATTGCCTGTGCCGGCATTGAGCAGTAAACAGCGAATGGTAACGTCAAGGGTGGTCCGCTCATTATTGGTGTTTCATCAGTCAACAACTTCACCAATGTCAACAACTCCAACAAATGTCAACAGCGCACCGTGCGCACACAGGTTGACCCTGGGATTCTAGACATCATAGTGAGCACACCACAGAGAGTCTGCACCACGGACCCATGCCGAAACGAGCAGTGTAGCAGTTTCTTGGAAAAACAGAAGATGATTCCACACAGACAAATCAATGCCCAGTGACATCCACGCCCAGTCAAGCTTGAGCATTTATGAAAACTAGTGCAGGATCCACACAAAACCAAATGTAGTGTAAAAAATTGAATTCACTTATAGATGCACATGCATAAAATATAAATGTTGATGGTATGTTAGTGCGTGCTGATGGAATAAATGTTATAATATACATATATATTTATAATATAAATGTCACAGTGTGAATGAATCTGTGGTGCAGGCCCTGTTAAAGCTGGCACAGAGCTCCACTTACTCCAGTGTGTCCTCCCAGCTGCACCAATGCTGCTGGTCCAACTCCTCCATGTCAAACCGGAACTTCGTCAGGCAGAACTCCTCGATTGCCTTCTCATACACACCGTTGCAAGCCATCGCTGAGACAATGTGGCATACTAGAGACAGAGAGAGAGAGAGAGACAGAGAAAACTGACTTTAGTTGAAACAAGTGATGTCATTTTACAAATTATTCATGCATATTACCTTTGAGCTACTTTCTGTATGCTTTAATATACAATTTCAATATAATAATTGTAATTCCTATTATGTCAACTTAGCAACTGGAATTTGAATTTCAATTTGTGAGACTGAAGGATTGGAGGATTTTCCGGTGTCTGAGCACTGATACATTCCATTTTGCAGCTTACTCCATATAATTGGCACCATCTTGGTGTAAGGCATTCTTAAGGGCCGGTTTAGTGGTGTGTGTTTCCAGAGACAGGAGCAATCAGATTAAGTTAGACCGAGTAGGCTTGGGGTCCACAAAAAAGTGAATGTTCAAGTTTGAATCTCTTTCAGAGATTGTTACAGTGCTGCAAAAAAATAACAGCTTTTAATTAAGATGCAACTGAGCCTGCCTAAAAAAAAGTTACTTTACTGTTTTATACCCAGCTACATGATACAGATCCAAACACTGAACAGAGACGAATCTCCTCCCAGGGCCATGGAGATTTGAACTCCAGCAGATTGATTTGTGAGCTTTTGGGGTGTCCTGCAGAGGCAGAAGCTGTCCACCCCCGAGATTTCTGGTGTACTGACCCAGAATCCTCTGCTCTGAAAAGACTCCAGTGCGTTTTGAAAGAGAGCTCTCAAGCTCCAAGCCCCCGGAATTCTGTTTATGTGCTCATCCCGGGCTCCATGCAGCTTGCAGCAGAAGCATTAACCGGTACCACTTAGTGTCTTGGCAACACTTAGCTAAATTCTTAGCTAAATGGAAAGGCTTTCCACCTGAAGATTCACAGACCATGAAATCATAACGATTTCCGATGATAACAGGATACAAGTTTTTGTGCCTTTTAAATATTTGTGTTTATGTCGGACCCATAAGAAAAATCACAATCTCTGCTTGTCAGGGTAGAACATTTTTCCCTTAGTCTTGATAATTGTTCAGGAGTGATTTAGATCATGACAGAATCAGTTGATTGAATGAGCACACCATTCACTTAATTTTTTTTTGCATCACAAGTGATGCAAAAAAAGTCACATTTTGCCTAAGTATACACAAATGGAGGCACTAATTCTCAAAACTGATTCTCTGTTTCACATATTTATTATCATCAGGAATAGCAAAACACTGTCCTCTGATTGGATGAGATGCACCACTTGGTATATGACAGAAAATCTGTGCTGGTGCTTTGCTCATCAATGCCTAGCGGCTTAAAGCAGCTACCAGCAGGTTCATTTTCAGGTGCCATGGATAGAGACGTGACAGGTGAATCACCTTACCTGACCTTACTGCACTAATAGTGAATTAATAAAACATAAACTCACTGTATTTAGAAACCAAAATGATGTTTTATCCATCCCACATGGGCTGGGTACATGACATAGTCATAATGTAAAGTTATAGATTCATGTCGGGTGGGTATTCTCTCTGTCTCCTGTCTATTTCTTGCCGTTCTCCTCAGTCCATCTCTCTGTGCCACTGTTCTCGTGTCTGTTCTCTTCGGTTCTGCAGATTGCTCATAATCTGAACACCATCAACAGAAATCGGTCGTCGGCGTCGGTAACCATCATCCATTGACTGATCTGTTCTGCTCAGGGCCTGTCGCGATGATGGGAACTTTTCAGCTCCCTGAAATGAAACACTAAACCGATCAACTCTATCAGGTAACACAGGAGCATCTGGCAAGACTGATCCATCAAATCCCACCGACGTACTGACCAGAAGGGAGGGAAAACGAGAGAGAGGGAGGCACAGCAATGTGGGGGAAGGATTTCTGCATCACTGCTGACAACACTCCTCTCTAAACGCATCAGCTGGTACGGACAATCATCGTTTGCCCTTAACTTTGGCTCACAATCAAATACAAGTCTTGCATTTTTTATCTTCAGTTCAACAATCATGAAAATCAACTCCCTAAACGGTTCTTGTTGGGGAAAAAACATAACACTATTCAATTGGAAGTAAAAGTTAATGAGAAAAGGACAAATTGGCTTTCTACAAAATTGCCAAACTAATGATCATATTAACTTGTATATTGACTAACTAATCAACATGTATGACAATAAAGCAAAATAAAAATTTTAGCATGATTTATTGGTTACAAAAATGTGTTTGGTTCAATTTAGCAAGAAAGTATACATTCAAATATTCTTTCAAGTGGTGTACAGACAATGTCTATGACAAAATACATTAATACATGACAATAATAAATGCACAGTAAAAACTGGCAACAAAAAACTGGGCTCAGTTTCCAAAAACCCTTTTAGCAGTAAGATCTCTTTCAATGGCTCTGAGACAATCTTAGAGCAAAGTGGGTTTTCGGAAACTGGGCTCTGATCTCTTCACTCAAGGACGAGATGTTAGACAGTGCAGTTAATGGAACAATCTGCACCTCTTGGTCTAACACTAAACAACACAGAAGTTACACTCCTTTTCCATGAAAAGACAGAGAGAGAGAGAGAGAGAGAGAGAGAGAGAGAGAGAGAGAGAAAGCTGCCACCCATCAGCACAATCAATGAACATATACGTGACTCTTAATTATCCCTTAAATGGCTCAAATCGCAACTATTACCTTCAACTCTTCCCTAATTTCATCTCAGACTATCATTTTCTACCACAGTAAATTGCCAGTTGTATTTAATAGATTGATTTTCTCGTTTTGTTTTGTGATATTGTACAGTCTTAATCTGTAAAGTGTCCTGCATATGCATTGGCAACACAGGTTGAAGTCTGAGTATCGTGCAAATAATAATAAAAAAAACAGGAAAGAAAAGAAAAAGAAAATTGAAGTAAGAGAGGGGAAGGGAGGGAGAGAGGAAGCAAAGGGAGTGGGGTGTAGGAGACAGACATCAAAAATCTTTGGGGAAGAAAGAAGAATGTGATCAAGAGGTATTTTTTCAACCATACAGAATATCAGTGACAGTCTCCAGGAGCCATGATTCCGGTTACCCATAATTCCAGTTACCCATAGAGCCATTGCATAATGCAGACAGAGGAGTGGCCACATGAGAAACATGTAGGTTTATTGCTATGATCAACAGAACTCAAGCTCTCTTTGCTCTCTCAGCCAAGACACTGTCTTTTACTTGAGTCTAAACACAAGCACTGCTTATTCTAGCGACACATGCTTCTGCATGCATCCTGTTTCTCTGCATCCACCTCGATCTACAGAAATCACCATCACATGCTTCCCCGAGGGGAATGCATACTGTTTCATAAGCAGTAGTAATGACAAAAGGATATGACACTGAATTCAAGAGCAAAATAAAACGGTGCTGCTTCTCAGCGTAACTATTTTCTTGCGGCTCTCTGCTTATTAAGGCAAGAGAAAAGTCCCAATATCACAAAAAAGGGCGAAAGATGACTGACACTTCAAAAGAGGGGCTTTAGCCTGTTTGTAAAAGTCACCCAGTCTTCATTACTCATGCTGTGTCCTTAGCAAAAAAAAAACACCTCAGTGGCAGGCCAAATTCAGAATGAAACCGGCTGGTTTGCCAGGATGGTTTCGGTGTTACTTTACCAACACCAGGAGGGTTATTTTCTCAGCGGGGCTGGAAACTGTACACCAGTGAGAGATGCTGGATCTTTCTTTGCGGCTGGTTCTTGGAGGAGAGGAGGAGCAGCAGACACAGAATGATCTAGCCTAAGATGATTACTGGAGGCGTACTCGTGAAAAACAAAAAAGCCTCGTCTTCCTGCTCCCCTGCCCTTCTAAACGAGGACGGCCGCTTCCTTCAGAAGATCGAGGCGCCTCGGGGGGTGACCGCTCCAGTGGGGGAGGCACTCTGCCTGCGGCAAAGCCAAAAACGCTAAAGCAGAGGTTTCAGAGCGCACACGCAAAAAAACCAAAAAAACATTTAGTCTTGCTGAAAATGGAAGCATCGCCCTCCATTTTTCCCTCAACTGTGACCCAAGCCCTCTGAATTCTTCAAAGCTGCTCGCATACTCAAAGAGAGGCGCACCAGTTTGAGCAGAAGGCTGCACACTGATATAACATGTTGCATTGGATTTGAAGTTCATTTGATTCAATCTTGCCCATTGTCTAGAGGACAGTCTTTGAACATAATGCACAGATTACATTACAGCTATCTTAGATTATATCCTTTTATGTGTTTGCTTGCTTCAGTTGAGAAAGGGTTTAAGAAGACATTGTTTCTTTAAGACAAAGGAGTAACTGCACAGTATTCAAGGACTTCTGTCTATTGCCAGAGTTCTATCCCCATGTTTAAAATTAAAAATTAAAAAGGCAAACCGAAAATAATCAGGTTCTGGAAAATACTTGTTTATGGTTTTGTGTTAAGCAATGTTCTTTTAATGTATTACTGCAGCACATGAAAAAAAATGTTAATATTTATAATGCGGGTGCCTGTCATGTATGAACTCTGATAAGAATTCTAGCTCTCTCCTTTCAGGCTGGCAGAATGAGGAGCGGGTAGAAGAATGCATTCTGAACTGAATTCCAATTACAGAACAGAGACAGGATATAAGGCATTGATGGGAGGCGGACAAAGGGAAGTGTGGTTCTACATTCATTCTTTTCCCTGTGGAGGAGGAATTCTTTGAAGAAAAAAGGAGTGCATGTGTGTGTATGTGGGTGAGCATGTGTATGTATGTGTGTGTGCGTGTGTGTGAGCGTGATGTGTTTGTATGTGTGTGTGAGTGTGTGTGTGTGTGAGTTAATGAGCCATCCTCTGCATAGATGTCTTCTCGGTAGATGACAGGAACCTTTAGAATACCCCTAATTACTGAGGCAGCACACCCCTGCTTCTCAGAGACCAGTGTTCCCAGCTAATCAGCGAGGGACTGTTGGCAGCTATAGCTTGGATCCTTTAGGCGTGGGAATCTGATGCTGTGCAAATTCTGTAATGGGTGGAAATGTTCTGTCAGTCACAGACTTGTGTTAACAAAAAGACTTCATCACAAAGCAAGAGGCAATGATTGGCTCACAGAAGTGATGGACTGAGAACCTGGTGGCTGTACCCATTATGGGGTTTGTGACAGCCCACTGGCCCATATCTTGCTTGTACTGTAGATAATTCATAGGTCAGGAGCCAAACACAGCCATATCAATGAGTCCAAGTTTGGACAATACGGGCCTCTGGGTGTCTCACGGAGCAAACACAAACAGTGATGCAACTGTGAGTTTCGGGACTGAATGTTTGAGTCCCATTTGCACCATTACAGTCTATGGCTGGAGGTCTGCATTGGTAGGGCTAGACCTGGCACAGCCTTGCTGGGGAATGATGGATAGTAAGTTGGTTAGGGTTCATCAGTCTAAGGGCGCTCTGCTAGCCAGTCGGGTGCCAAGCATATTACTGGCATTGGTAACATGTAACTGGTGATGTGCTTGGCTCCCGACTGGCTAGCTGAGTGCCCTTAGGCTGTCAATGCATGATTTCGAGGAAGTCATATGACTGGTTTCTCCTTCCTGAGTCAGTGGGATGAGGTCACTGCAGTAGATAACAAGGAAAAGGCCCCAAATCTCATTTTCCCTCATCCTGCGTCATACCAATGAGTGTTAATGCAAGACATTAAAAACGGGAAGCTGTGGAGGGGAGTCTGAAACCACTCGTTAGGTATAATCCTATTTGTATTTCAGTTAAATGCAGGCCTATTCATTCTGCTATTAAGGTATTACAATTAACTACAGTAGTTGTTGCAATGTGCAAGTGGTGAATAGCTGCAGAAAAATACCTGAAATTACAATGAGTGAACATCCCTGTAAACTAGAACAGTTCAAGATGCAGTGACATTCCATGAGCTAAGAAAGCATGTAGAACTCACTGTGTGTGTGTGTGTGTTTGTTTGTGAGAGGGAGAGGGAGAGACCTACATGAAAATAATATGTTTTAGGTATTTATTTCCCCAAAAATATGCGAGTAACTAAGTCTGGCATTTGCAGACCAACCTGACATTGGATAAATGCCTATCCAGCCTCCAGTGGCCCTGAGCTGCATAGCTGGGGCGTCATGGTATTTTACCACCTGCCAAAATCTGAGGGGCAGTGAGCAACACACGCTCACACTTTAACCTGCTCACGTCCTCACACACAGCCTTCAGATTTATTCTGATTTCAGTTCTGTTTATGTTTCTGTTTATATATCAAATGCCTTTGGTTTATCTCAGAGAGTGACAGATAAACTCCACATTCCTAACCAGAGGTTACCATGGCGCCAACACACCCCTGCCTGCTGTGTTTAGATTAGGTCTGCTCAGAGATGGCCCGAACCAGGACTCTACTAATGAAACTTTCACCTCCACATCTTCTTATGAATGTATTACATTATCAGTCACATCCGCCATTTACTAAGCCCATGAGATACTTGAAACATCTTTTTGGTTTCCAAAAATTGAGAGTTCCCTCTTATCTTATTAATGCAGTGTGTTGGGTGCTTTGGGGAGTATAGTCAGTTTATTTGAACTGCCGTTGCGTAACGTACATAAACCAGCATATGAAAATCTGTGCTGCATGATCTGAGCACAAACTTTCAAACCCATACAGCCCTTAAAAGTAATGTAAGGTTCCCCTTAAAAGCCTTTGCATTCAGCATGTCTGTGAAATTCCCCTCTGTGGGGGAGAATCCTAAACCATATGAAAAGGAATGGAGAATGATGGCGCTCAATGGCGAGGTCCCACCTTTCTTCATTAATCGGTGGTGATCGCTGACTGGCCACGCTTAAGCCCCTCTGGCATGGTTTCCTGTGGGGAGTGATGCCGGTGTGCCCCCATAAAACAGAGCTTCACCCACTGCCGCACCACCCTCACCCCGGCTCGTGCCTGCTTTTGACTACTGCCTTATTCCTTAAAAACCGCATAATCAGCACCTCTTATAGGAGTATTCCATAATCTAAATGCTAAACTGCATAACCAGCACCTCTTATAGGAATATTCCATAATCTGAATGCTAAACTGCATAACCAGCACCTCTTATAGGAATATTCCATAATCTGAATGCTAAACTGCATAACCAGTGTCTCTTATAGGAATATTCCATAATCTGAATGCTAAACCACATAATCAGCACCTCTTATAGGAATATTCCATAATCTAAATGCTAAACTGCATAACCAGCACCTCTTATAGGAGTATTCCATAATCTGAATGCTAAACTGCATAACCAGTGTCTCTTATAGGAGTATTCCATAATCTGAATGCTAAACTGCATAACCAGTGTCTCTTATAGGAGTATTCCATAAAATGCTAAACTGCATAACCAGTGTCTCTTATAGGAGTATTCCATAATCTGAATGCTAAACTGAAAGGCTACTGCTGCACCATTTACCACCTTGAGCCACTGCCTCTAATGATGACACACTGGAAGGCACTTCCTGTGTATTTATTTAAAATGACCTACTGGGAGGCAGAGCTCCTTAAACATTACAGAAAGGAAAAAGGCAAGCTAACAATAATACGCAGTTTCAAAGGACTGCATGTCTTGTTCTACCTAATAAATGTCTCTTGTTATGGGCAAGGAACCACATTCTTGTTTCCTTTGTTTTGCTGCAATTACTTCCTGTCTGCCATACTTAATAACAAAACACAATCAAACCTTCGGCTCACAATCTCAGCATCGATATTGCTAGTTCCTCCATACTTCTGTTTTATGTGTATGTTTCATTTGAGTATAATTGCATGCCCACGATTTTTACAGTCATTGCAATTCTTTCTCAAAGGAAAAAATGCATTTTATTTTCAATGACAAAAACAAAACAATATATATATTTAATGCTAACAAAACATTTGTCCCTTTTTCATTATTTTATTATAATACGCTGCAGAGAAACAGAGTTAAGTTATTGCCTGAATAAATGCTCACACTATTAGATGTCAGCCTTTGAAAAAAGCTGTTTAACATTAGACATATGCAGGAAATTGAATGAAAATAAGCTCCAATAAGCTGAAAAGGCTCCACATGTAGGCTCTTTAACTGATGAAAATTGTCCCCCAGTGTAATTTCCTATTTCAATATAAGACTGGACAGCCCTGATACGGTTGTCACAACAAATAACTCTTGAACATGGCAAGGCAACATCTGCTGATCCATTTATTCCATGAACAACTCATTAATAAAAAAAAACCCATCTGGTTTCATGAAGGTTCAATGACTGCACCTTAGTGACTATACTACAAATCCTCTGAAGAATAATGCATACGTGTTTTTGGCAGATAGTGGGGTTGCAGATGAGGAGAAGGGGTGGTCACTGAGCTTGGTAGGACACAGACTGTGCTTTAACTCACGTCACTTCATCAGACACTTCGGTTCGGTTATTTGGATTAAAAGCAGGCGCAGAGAGACGCTAAACCAGCTCGATTAGATGTGATGACCCTTTCACCATTCCAATAATTCTGTCACAGCCATTAGGTAAAGTGTGGCATCTTCAGTCAGGTCTTATCACATTTAGCCTGTCTCAAACCTTTTTATATGTACACTATTTACAAAAACATGCATATATATGGTGTCCAAAAAGCATTGTGATAACCAGAATTGCAAACTACCAAAATATACCAAAAAGAATCAGCAAATAACTGCAAGTAAAAAATCAATTTAAGTATTGGGCTCTTAGGTCAAAATCAATGGGCCAGGCAATATTAAAACATTAATGTGTATTTTTTTAGCAGCAACAAGCAAATAAATTTAATCATTAATGATAAATTCTACTGGTTGTCACCAATTTCTGTGTTCCAGGTTTTAATAGCGTGGTAAGTCCACTCAAGTGTGGGGAAATGAGTCAAGAGCCTCGAAGACAGTTCAGTTGACTGAACCATCACTGATCTCATGAAATAAAACAAGCGGGAGTTATTTACAGAAGATTTCATCCCAGCATCTGTCATATGTGTCAAAGCATACGTTTCCCTGTACATCACTTCACTCATCCCTCAAATCATCTCATTTACAACACTACTGCCAGAGCGCTTGGAAGTGGCTCTTTCTGTCCAAGGGAAATAGGCAGCTAGAGGGCTGAATCCTCCTTTCAAAGAGGAACCCAGCTTACACCTGGAACACCAAGTGAGAAAGGTAGAGCACGGTTCCTGAAAGCCACAACAACCCACTGCAAACATATCTTAAGGCAAGAAGTGTCCCTCAGTGATGGACACAGTACAAGTTTTTGTTACATCAGAGCTATCTTCTTCCTAGACATGGTTTAAGCTTAGCTCTAGACTAAAACTTTTTTCAGCGGAGATCTTCAACAAAGAACAAAGAAGTTCTCTTATAGTCTATAACCAGACTTAATTAATGGCCAGGAAACCGACCCCTAATTACATAAACGGATTAACTGTTTTGATTAAATTAATAGAGATGTTCATTACCTTGCGTTTCAGAATAATGTGGAAAATATGCTGTATTGTGGCTCTCCAAGAGTAGGAACCTGTGTCAGGAAGTTCAGAACAAGACAGTCGTTTATCTCAGACCATCTCCAATGGAGCCATTGTGCCAATACTCTGAGAGTGGGCTGCATCAACTGGCCAGCACACACTTTCTACTCAGTGTCCTCATTAGGACATGTGGACTAACAAAGCCTAAAATATATCAATTTCCACAAATGGATGTACTTTTCCACTGCAGGGTGGCCTACCTCAGCATTATTAAGCAATGCGTGACACCTTACATGCGAGGAAGAAATCACCCAAACCAGTAATGGCACAGACGAGGTTTGGACCGCATGTATATGTATTTTAAGAAACCCATGGCAGGCGTTGTGTCCACCCTTTGTTGAGAGACTAAGGCTTGGGTGATCCCGTCGCAGTCAGTCTCTCACCTTGGCGCAGCTTGCTGATTGCACTCTTCAGCACTCCTTTGGAAGGCAACAGAAGCCGAGAGAAAGTTTTCACAACCTGGCAGTCATAGTGACAGAATGATTCTGAGCCTTGAGTGACGGATGGCTGAGCTTCACAGGTGAGAATAAATGCACACTTCGATCACCTGTCAGCGATCCTCAGCCTGTCATAACAACGTGCCTGTCATCTCCTCTCACAGTCAACCGACTCAAGAGCAAGAGCGGTCTTAAACTTATGAATGCACATTCCCAGCACACAATAGGCAACTATGGTGAAGCGTAGCATCATTCTCTTCACCCTTTTTACATCCCGTTTAAAAATCCCAACTGTGGTGTCTGACCAATCAAAAATAATTGAAATACAAGCATCGCCATAGCACACAGCAAGTCGCCTCATCTAACTTCCGCCTTGTAACAACTGGGATAACTCATGCAGAGAGTTATCCTAAAAGGCATTACAATTCCTTTACTAGCTGAGACATAATTCCAATTAGCCGGTCAAATGGTTTTTGTCCCTGTATGCAAGTGTATAACTACGAGACTACAATAACTACAAGACTGGCTAAAAAACAGGCAAATTATTGCTCAACTGAAGGCCTTCCAGCTCACATTAAAAAACACTACACTGCATTACATCAGACAACTGCTGCTTATTGTTTAATGTTGTTCCCATTTAAATATTTTATATTATATTTTCATCAGCACTTAGGCAGTAGACCCACAGAGGTGCACATATCTGAGTAACAGATGGACCAATCAACCAAATGTGTATGAACCCAGAAGCAGCAACTGCGCCTTATTACTGCTGATGCAGCACAACAAGTCTTAAATGGACCATCACACACCGAGAGTCAAACATACAATTCTGCGCATACATTCCTCTCTCTCTCGTGTCTTCTTGCGATGCCATATGCTTGTACTGACTAGCTGGGGCCGTACCTCCACTTCCACTTCAAATGAAATATCTGACCTTTTGTTAAACTCCAATACTCTTTGCAACTCTGCAAAATTACTGAACCTCACCAAACTGCGTAGTGAAATTATTTTCACAATCTTTATTTTACAACTAGACCGCAGTTACCACAGGGCAAAATTTCCTGCCTTTATGTTTTTTTGTGTGTTTTATGTAAGTCAATAAGCAGCACCGTAAACATCTAACGGTTTTTATTTGGAGGAAAAACCAGGAGTTGCTGCCAAGAGGCTGACAGTAAGAAAACTACACCTGAACAAATGATGCCATTTTAAAGCCATAGTTTGCTCCTAGGAAAAAACATAATATGCTATTACATTTAAATTCCATTACATTTTAAACATTTCAAACACAACAAAACCATAACAAGTAACTGTTCATGCACTAAATTTAAAGATAAATTCACAGGTATTGTGGACAGGGATACTATGCTTTCTTATTGGGCAAAGTTGGTGTTTGTCCTGGTAATATGAACATACGGCTTCTTATATACTATACACTACTGAACCATAGAAACTCTCAAGCTGTAAAATACCTGATACAGAAAAGGAGAGATGGCAGAACAGTCACAGAGTAGCTTGGTCTTATATTTGCACCATGTCAAGCAATATAATCAATTTCAATCACTGTAGTTCTGTCAGTTCATAACTTAAGCAACACTGCATTATGGATACTGTTAATATATGCTTTACCTTAATATGGATGCCCACACAAAATTAAAAAAAAAAAACTGTCATCTGATTCTGACCAATCGGTAGTCAAGAGTAATCTATAACAACAACACCTGAACTACATAAAATATGAGTGTATGGGTCTTTGTTCCTGACTGTTTTTTTAATCCTGTGGTGGGTGCTGGGAATATAGAATTCCACACGAGGCTTTGCCCCCCTTTACAACAAGAGGAGAAAATAAATCAGAGCTTCTTTTGTGAAGCCATGTGAAGCGTTTCGCTCTCAACTCCGAGGGTGGCTCCGACGGCCAACGCGCTCCTGAGCTTGATTTCTGCTCTTACGCCATCACCCCCGTCACCGCCACCACAACGTGACATGGACCTCAGACATGGCGACTCAAAAGAGGGGAGGGTGGGGGTGGGCAGTGAAGGAATGGCAGAGCCAGACGCACAAGTGGCACTTAAAGCCTGAAGAGAGTGCCATGAATCCAGCACAAAGTCACTGGACTGGAGCTCAATAGGCAGGGAAAGTGAGTGGGTTGTAATGAATTGATTCCACCAAGTCAACCTCAAGGAATGATTCCATGGGCAGAATTACGCCCAGTCTAGTCCGCTCAGTGCTGCTGGAACAGGACAATGTCCATCACCCACCCACAAGGGGGAGAAAGAGCAGAGGGACCCATCAATCCTTCTCTCTTTTTTTCCCATCCAGGGCAAATTTATACCATGTGGTAGTAGCAGGGATGGCAGAGAGAGAACACGTTTTAGACGTGTTTGATTGATAATTGACTGATGCAGAGTTCTGAGGTGTCTGCAGTCAATTCCACCTTCTAAACAGCACCCCCTGCAAAGAGGGCTTAAAAACAACTGAGAAACAGACTCGTAAAAAATCGATCATTTATTTTAAAAGCACAAGCATGGGTTGTTAGTGGCACACTCAACATGCCCCACTTCACGGGGCTTCCAGTGTGTCTTCCAAGAGCCCCTTCAGTTCTTTGGTTATCTTTGTTAAATTATTATTTTCACGAAACATGAAGATGGACGCACAGCACGGGTTCTGCATTTTCTTCGTTTCAGCGTGCCTGTGATCTTTCATGTCAGGGAGCTTGTTTGTGTCGGGAGAGCGGCCGCGGCGTGAAAGGGCATGAGAGCCCATTGATCATCAGAATCTCAAACCACATCGCTGCCACTTCAGCGCAACTGCAGGTCTGTTCCTCCTGACTAAAACATACCAGGCTGCAGAACACTCCACAAGCTGTACCACCACAAAACCAGAACAAAGAGAAGCCACACAATTAGCATTCAGAAAGGAAGAAAAAGAAGTCAAACACTGAGGGCCATTGATGAGATTGCCTCAATATGATGTGACTATGAAAACAATGAAATTATCACTCATGTAAACTTAAAAGCAAAGGCCGTTGTCAAAGCTGTTAATTTGGCACCACTAATTAGCAGAAATACCGCCTCAATTTCTTGCATTATGCAACACTCAAGCTCTGAACGTTTCTGTTAAGTGATTGGCATGGAAACATGCTGAACATGAGTTTGCAAAGAGGTTTGACTGAATCAGTGAGAGAAATCCCTCCCTGTCAAAAGAATGTGACTGCTTCATTTGTCCCTTTTTTGTTGAAAAAGCTGTGCTGTCCACCTATCAGCGGGAGGTAAAATACAGCAGAAGCACATCACTTTCCTGCTTCTGTAATGCCTGTTTTCACCTGGGATTTATGCTTTGCTGTTTCATTTCATAAAATCCGTCCCTACCTCTTTCATAATTCTGCCCATCAGCGTCTCATTACTGTGAGAGTAAATCCAGATGCTGTCCATTATTGTAATCCTTATTTTAGACTAAAACAGTCATGATGTGGATAAAAGGCCTGTCACTGGAAAATGTGTCCTCTGAAGGAATTAACATGGATATCAATGGACACTAATGTTTAAACGGATTAATGATGGAATAAATTTGTATTCTGCAACTCTAAGAATACCACATCATAGTGGTGTATTGTCCATAGGTGTTGCCACACACTGGTGAATGTTTGAGATATGTTCCCATCCTTGAACTACTTACAGAACGTCTAAGACATGGTGTATGGGGACCACATACAGTTGCATTCACAAGACTCTAAAATGCATGCTTCATTTCACCTCTTTCTCTCCCTCCCCCATTATCACTAATTATTCAAGACTGAGATTCCCCTGTTAAACCTACATTTTTAATTAAGGGCTCTCTGCAACGCTACACATTACATCAGCCACAGAACCAGCCAGGGAGAGAAAAACTATAAATGTTTAACAGAAACCTCAAAATGCTGTCATATGATGCTCTCTTACTCTGTTATTTTAAAGGCATCTTTCCTTTCAATGTGTGTATTAACTGTGAGAGGAATGACTTTTGAGTTTAACTGCTCTTGTCCACCCTCAGTCAAAGGGGAATCTGATCTTTGTGTGTGTGTGTGTGTGTGTGTGTGTGTGTGTGTGTGTGTGTGTGTGTGTGTGTGTGTGTGTGTGTGTGATTTTGAGACATCCGCAACTGTGCATTCAAAATGCAAAATTTCTAACCTTTTTCTAATGGTAATTCTTAATTTATTTTTATTGCATTTGTATGCATTGCATTTAAATGATGATGCTTGCCCTGTGGTTGCTGTAACTCATTCAGAAGTAGATTTTGGCTATAATACAAAATGGACATTTTTGCAATACTTTATAGTTTGTAGTTTAATAAAAAATAAAAAAGAATAATTCTTGGATGCAATCTCCACATAGCTGGAGTCTCTTCAGTTGTTGACTGTTAATGTTGTACATACTTTAAAGACCCCTCACCTAAACAAATATTCAAGTCAAGTGTACAAAGTCCTTTGGTTTATTTTGAAACTATGTACACTGTACACTAGATATGAAGATCAAAGGACAAGGAATACACCAAAATCAACATACTGTCAGTTCTTCTACATGGTTTGGTCCAAAATGTAACACATTTGTTGTGGTATTGAAATATTGTTTTTTTTTTTTTTTTCACTGTTAGCTAATCAATGGCCCAGGTCCCTTTAAGGTATGTGTATGCTTGGCACATTATAGCAAGAACCTTTGTGTAAAAACAGTTAAATGACAGCTGCACCTGGCTGTCACTTTCTTGCGTTCAGCAAACACAAACCCCATATGAGCCCTGGGGCAATTACAACAGGGAAAGTTAAAAAAGAGAGAGTGGACCAGACAACTCTAAAACTGCACCTCAGCAAGCTTTTACAGGCATGAGTCAAATAAATTGGCACCAAGAGACATTTGTGCTCTCTTTTTCTCTGTGTGTGATTTGTGTGTGTGTGTGTGTGTGTGTGTGTGTAAGTGCACAATGATAGTTTGAAGTGTCCCTGATTTAATTAAGTGATAATTAAGTGGAATCTAAACCAAACTTGCATTTTATCATTTTGCTTTTATTGTGACGAAAATCAAGATAAACTGGTATGTATCTCTGTCGGAACATGTTTATTTTAATAGGAGATTTGATTGTTGTCTTAGAGGTGCGTTTTCTAAAACCGCATGGTGTCTAAATTGCGGCGATGCAATGTCGTGATTTGGTCTCTTGAACCAATAGATTACGTCACTTTGGCTTGATGTTGAAATGAGTATGACGGCAGCATTGATGTGTATGAATACTGTATGTTTACGTGGGTGGGTGAGTCGAGTTCAAAATCTACTTTTGGCCACCTACGTTTGTTTCGGCATAACAGCTGATTTCAGCTGGACTGTATTTTTTTAACGACATCAATTACATAAGACGCCACTTCACTGTTTTGCATTGTTGATATTTGTTCGACGCTGAACCTTGTTTCGCATCACCAGGACTTCAATTCACGCTTCAGATACATCGTAAGCTGTCTTGTGCTGTTATCAGAATACATGAACCGTTTTACTCCAGCATGAATTAGAAATCCAAACGACTAACTGTGATATTTATTTCAGCCGCTAACTTCTGAACGATGTTGAATAGTCACAACAAATTCCCCTTCCACAAACCTATGCAAAATCTCCTAAATACAGGCTTTTCCTGAAAGTTTACCTTTTAATTATAGAACTCCTCCATCCGCAGTATTTCAGCTACGGCAACTTTCAAGTGCCAAAGCCCACTTCAGTGCATCGTCACTGCATTTTGCGCGTTCGCTCCAAATGTGTAAGGGCTTCTTGTTTTACACATTACAAACGTCTTTAACAACTTCATATAGCCGACGAGAGGTAAGAGTCACAATATGTGATTAAATACCTAAATATGGCGGCTACTTGGAGGGTGATTAACAAGCTGATTAGCAAACATATTCCCATTTTGCATTAAGTTATACCATTCACATAAACAATAAGCAGATATTCTGAAAATCTGACACTTTTTATAGGAGTAAAGAAAAGTTGAGTAAAGAAAAGGTAAATATGAACAAATTTCTTAAAATCCAGTGAACCTGTGCCCAGTTTTTACACTTTATTTAAGTGATATAGTATAATAATAATAATAGAATAGATATAGAATAATAATAATAATAATAATAATCTTTAAATTCCTTTATTCACATAACATTTGCTCGTTTACATCAACAATTTAAGGGGTACTACACTACTGATATAGCATGCACTGGCAAGGCAAGACCAGAGTAAATTAATTCCCCTGTTAAGACCGCATTACTTAGATAAACGCAGTTGTGGTTCGGCATCACAGACTAACCTTACCCGTCTAGATTATGAGGAATGTAGGTGTTATTTGATGATTGTCAACAAATATTACTGAATCTCTCAAGAGGCACTGCATTTTCCTTTCACGCGCAGACAGCTGATTAATTTGAGATGCTACAATAACGAAATGCATTCAAATTTAAAGCGCGATGCCATTTTACAGGAGAAAATTAAAATACACTGTAATCCCAAAACTTACCTATAACAAACCAAAAAAATACATGTCTCGATGTCACTGACGTGCATTCCAGCGCCATGGTCTTCTATAAGGAAGGAATGTTCAATGACAAAAGTTTAAGAGTTTAATAGGGTACTTGTTTCAGAAAGCGCAGAGGCCAGGATTCCACTTATCTTATGGTGTATCCGATCTTAAGCAATGTCTTTTGAAACATACATACGACACCCAGCCAAAAAACAACAAAGTAAATAAAAGCGTATTCAGTGTTTTCCTCCAACGAAAGCTGAAGGATTGCGAGTGCTCTGACAGTTCATTTCACCTTGCGTAAACCCTCGCAGAGGAAGTACTTAGGGCAGTTTGCTCTCGACGCTCCATAAATAATAGTCCCAATATCTTTTAACGTGGTCCACACGGAGTTTATTTCCGATAGTGCTGTCACATTAGAGACACAAATCCAAAAGAAACGCACGCGAAGCCCTGTTGTTAGTAGAGACAACTACAAGTGCGCGCACGCCGCGCAGACGTACAGTAAACGCTGCAGCCTGAGAGCCCTGAGGACTACATGAGCGCGAACCGGAGTGCTGGCAGAACACAACCAGACTGACTGAGCCGCTGGATCAGTGTCAAACTATCCCAGTGGGGGTGTGGGGGCGTCTCTCGCTGGAGGAGGGACCAGTGATAGTTGAATGTATGTATTTCACATCCTGACATTGGGGAAAAGGTAGAAATGCATATGCCTGTTCACGCACAATGAAACCAAACCCCGTGTTGTACACACTGTAATGCAAATCCGTTGGACCATTTGCATGGTTTAACATTCATGGTAAACTCTTACAAAGCCAAATTTGCGTTTCATGGCAATAGCTCTTATCTGTAAATGTCTGAATATATTCAGTGTAAATTATTAATATCGTTAAATCGAGCGAATAGTATCACTGTATTTGAGCTGTGGTCAAAGTAAAAAAGTACAGAAATTAAACGATTCCAGCTTGGCTGTTGAAAACCCTCGAGTCACAGCTTTACCTTTACCGTTCAGAAACCTCCCCAACATTTCAGTTTAAAAAAAAAAACAGTTTCAACAACTGACCCAGATTAAGATGTACAATGTCTTGCACTGGGCCCTTTGTGCCCCTCACTCAGTTAGTATTATAGTAGAAGCAGTCTATTGAATAAAATGGACTTTGGGTGTTAGCGCCCCCAATTGCACACCAGAATTTACCATTTGATTTTAAGGGAATTCACCGTATCATGGGCTGAGGAAGCTGTTCTAATGCCACCGAATAGATTTAGTAGCATGCTCAAAAGCGAGCATCGTCAAGGTTCACACAGGCTCGGAGTCACGAGGTGACATAGTCCGGCCAGAGGATGTTTTTCTTACCTGTCCGGTGTGTTTAGATGCAGCTCTGTTAATGCTTCATCTGCAATATTGCACTGTATAGATGAACTTATGATCCAGTTTCAGTCACTCTAAAAGTATGGCGTGCTGGCGCATGCACTTGTTTTTGATTATCACCCATGTTTTCAGAGCAATGAAAAGCTGCTTGGCCACTTTTCTCGCAAAAGCCATTGATTGAATTACATGGTAGGAATGTCCTGCATGGCCTACTGACATTCTCACAAAACTTGGCGAGAGTCCCGGAGGTTATTCTCTTCTTTTCTTTAGCACCACTCACGTGTAATTAATATTTCATACAGGTGATCTCTGAGGGAGAGTCCGGTAACACCCCTTGGGTTAAAAAAGGTGTTGATTAAACTCTGTTATTGCTTACAGCTTTAGTGTTTAGCTCGGTCTATTTTTGGTGCTCTTACATCACCATCGAGTTGCTTCTGCGTTCTTCTTTACCCCAACGAATAAGGAGCGTCATATACTGTGTAATTTTTACCTATTACTGTTTGTGTTCACAGTACGAAACAAGTCATTGTTGAGGGCTTTTACATTATTTTAGCTGCCACATTAAATCTCGAATAAAATGACGTCATATTGTGTTTGCGTTTCCCTCATTACGACTAACTAGCAAAATATGAATGGAAGTTTTCAAATTAGCCCTGATACTGACCTCTACTGTGCGTATTTGGTAATGCAGAACTGAGTTTCACATCTACTTGCTTCAGAATGTTGACAATAACAAATTGTTTGTTTGTTTGTTTAACATGAAAGCCTTTCAAAAACCACTGTGCATGAAACAATAGAGTAGCATGTTTTAACTTTTGCATTTTCAAGAAAATGATTAAAATTGATTCACCATATACAGTTCGTGGCATTACATGTGGTCTGCAGACATTTTCATTTAGATAGATATTATGGAACTATGATATGTATATTATGAACATTTTTTGTGCAATGGTTCAGATGTAATATCTACCTGGGTGTGTTCACAAATGAATGTCTTACCATGACTGCACTCTGCTCTTCCTCAGATTATTTTTCAGACTGTCTGTTCACTCCTTAAATTGGATTAAATCGATTTGACAGCTATTACCATAACTTAAGGAATGGATGCCCTCTACTCTGCTGCAGTCTATGGTACATTATAAAGTGACACAATTTTATTTTTGACTTCAAAGGCCACTGCAGATACACATGTGCATTTAGGCCATACAGCTGTATATAAATATTGGAATTGTAAAATTAAAAAAAAAAACTTGGTCACACAACACATTATACAGTGAGGGGGTGATGTACCCACAAAGTTCAAAATTAAAATAATTAAGGCATATATAAAGATCAAAATAAAATTCTCAAAGATTTTCTTAAACAGTATGTAACTGCAGGAAAAATCAGCAAGGATTACGTAGTGTATAGTTTTTTAAACATAGTTTTTAAATTACTTCTCTAAATTAAGAGAATGTACATATTTAAAAATAAATCTAGAATCACGAATCAGAGGGGTCCCTTCTCAAATTGGACACACAGTCCCATGTTTGAGGAGGTCTTTGTAACTGTCTAGAATTTTTTT
This sequence comes from Albula goreensis, assembly GCA_022829145.1. Lineage (NCBI taxonomy): Eukaryota > Metazoa > Chordata > Actinopteri > Albuliformes > Albulidae > Albula > Albula goreensis. The sequence continues at coordinate 19,721,771 of CM040761.1, read as the reverse complement.
CATTTTGTTGTACTGGAATTAGAAATTCCTGTTTTATGGAAGAGGGAAATTACTTAGTCAATACTAACTGGTAGGACTTGGCCATTCTTTGCTCTTCCTCTTTGAAAATAATACTTTGGACTCATCAGTCTTCTGACATTTCCTCACCTTTCTGAGTATTTGCTTTCTTTTATTTCTTTCCCCCTTTCTCTGCAGCTGGTATATCTCTTGCCCTCTCTCTTCAATCTCTAGCTGTAGCTCTTGCTCACTTTGTTCAGCTTGATTTCCACTTCTGTTTCAGAAGTGGATTTCATCTTCCTTTAGCTGACACACCATAATAAACTCTTCAGTCTTGATCCTGCATGAGTTCCTCTTCTTTTTCCATGGAGTCTTCACAGGTTGATCTAAATTAGTCCGTCTCTGACTCAGTTTCATACCCCTTTTGGATGAGGTTGTCGATCTCAGCTTCCTTATCCACACATTTCTGCCGCAGTAGTTAAACCTCGTCCTCTCTCTTCTCCTCCACATGAAATGATTGAAAAACCAGATTAATGTAACAGGAACTAGTGCAGCAAAACTAAATAACCAATCAAAGGCAGGTCCTGCAAGCGTTCTTTATAACTTGGCAAGAGCATTCAAGGGACAGATCTGGGAAATGGAGAGACGTTTATGGCAGGAATGTTACATTACATTATAGTCGTTTAGCTGACGCATTTATCCAAAGTGACTTACAGTTGATTAGGCTAACCAAGGGCCGGTCCCCCTGGGAGCAATGTGGGGTTAAGGGCCTTGCTCAAGGGCCTAACAGCAACAATGTTCTTGCTGGGCTAGACTGGGGCTTGAACCACCAACCTCAGGGGTCCCAGGCATGTACCTGCCCCATGTCTGATGTTTACCATAACTTTAAAAAATCTGGTATGTACAGTCCATCAAACATGTAATAATGGTAGATATAATTGCATTAATATCCCAAAATGCATCAGTCAAGGGTTTGCAGTCAGAGCGGTCTCCTGCTTTATTCATATCCTGTTTCAAAAGAAATTGAAATGAAATAAATTCAGTGCAAGTGCAACCAAAAGAAGATTGGTGTTTCATATTTAATAACGCATCTGCTAAAAATGTTTATGTGTATGAAATATTCATGTGGATTAACACTCCAGTGCTCACAAGCCTCCTCTCAATATTATGTTGAGCTAAAGGTGGAACTCAGAGCATTTTTGCTCTCAGTTTGGGCAGAGCTCCACTTGAGTCCACCCTCACTGACCATTCTTACAGTCTCTACCATTTTCACATTAAGTACCTTTATTTGCCTTAATAAACAATAAAGGGTCAAATGTAGGAGGTAGTAGCCAACCCCAAATTAATATTTTATGTTCCTTTCAACAGTTAAGAAACTAACTACCTACAAGCAAGGCTTTGGTCACCATTTTGTACCAAGTTTCAGTCTTTCTGCTGTCACTCAATGTCTTTTGAGCAGTATCTGCTCCCAAGAGGAATCTGTTGGTTGACTCTGAATTTACATGACATAAAACATAGAAACACAGATCTCTTTGTGCTCACAGTAAGGCTACTAATACAAAAGAAGAATATCAAGCATCAGCAGATACAATGTAAGTTTTCAAAGAGGGAAGCAGATTAATGCAGCTCTGGATATAAGGGAAGGATTACCACTGAATCAAACCTGATGGCCACACTATTTCATGAGAGACATGAGAGTGAGTGGTTGTCGTCAGGTTGGAGAAAGCACAGCAACCATGTCCCCCAACACCTATTTTCCTCTGGGATTGAATGTACTGACCCATTTCCATTCATCTGAAAACACAATATGATGGGCAATTCAGCCGACTGAGCAGTAAATCCATAGGAATGATTAATGGAAATGAGAATTATTACACAACAATAGAGTATATTCAAATTAACTTGAGCTGTCAAGGTGAAAATAGAATCATATCCAGTGGACACAGTTGTTTATAGAAACTGCTTGCTTTATTGACCACATGGAAAATGGATGCATGCTTTGGGGTGGGGGTGGGGGGTTGACTTGGTAAAAGGTCATTGGTTGTCCTGGCTGTAGGTCACGCCCACCTGCCTTCTGGTTTCATCCATTATTTCTGCCAACAGTGCGGAGTCTGACAGTGTCATCCGGGCGCTCTCTTTAAGTCCTGGAGGAGAGACTGTGACGTCACCTCAAAAGTAACTGTCCACACTATTTAACATAAACACATGTTTAGGTTATAGACACATATCTGTTTAAAATAAAAAATAACTTCAAAAGTGTTTCAATGGAATGACGTCTGCCAACATTAACAGCCTTCCTCTTATTAAGTACAAGAGAATCCTGGCGTGTGGTGATTTGTGAGGGAAGACATACAGGCTCCCTCTAGTGGCTGTTTATCGCAACTAGGTATATTTAAGAAGTGTCACTCAACCAGCAAGGCCGACTTTCATGTCCACAAAGAGGCACTCACCCCACCCGGTGGCCAGCGCTCACAAAGCTGTACAAGCCTTTACTGTCATTGAATTACAGAGATGCGACTGATATCATTCATAAAGGCAACAATAGAGGAAACAATGCTGGAGGTGCGGCCGTACCTTTGAGCAGGCACTGCCTCACTTCCTCGGCCTCGTAGCTCAGCCCGGTGCTGTGGAGGAAGTTGAGTGACTGCCCAGGCTCCGGCAGACAGTACTGTGTCTCTTTCCCATTCACCACTAGAGTGGTGGGGCACCACATGTTAGATGGGACCTGGGAAATCACAAGTGCAGTGGCAGGTGGGGAAGGAAAAAATTATTACTGACAGAAAGGGAGAAATTGGCAGACAGACAGACTTACTGACAGACAGGCATTGTGCCCACAACCACAAAGTCCCTAACAAACATTTGCAACATTGCCATAACTTCAGTTTCTGTCAATTTTGCTGACGTACCCTGATGGTCCCCTTGCTGCCCACTATCATGGCGTCGTTCGTCAGCTCCATGGTGATGGAGCAGGTGCAAATGGCCATTCTGTTCCGGGAGAATCTCAGGGATATAACCACGGTCCCATCAACCCCTAGAGTAAACACAATTACCACCGTCAGCATCACTCTCAGCCACTACTGCAGCTGTGGAGTGCACGGGTTGGGGTGGCCCAGGGTGACTGGGACACTGCCTTTGTTCCACTGAGCAGGGTACTTGACCCAAATTGCTTCAGTAAACATCCAGCTGTATGACTGCATTGTGAATGTAAACTGTGCAAGCTATTCTGGATAAGAGCACCTGCTAAACACCTAATATAAATGTATTGCACTCTGTTGAGTCAGCATGACATTTGCATCTATTGAGTAAGCAGTACAAGGAAAGGACAAACTTTAATTTCAGTGTTTCGATTCAATCTTCTCTATTTTACTGTCGGACGGGAAAGATTATATATGCACACAGCTTGAAAAATGAGCTGCCAATGAGAACATACAGCACTTTACCTGATGACTCATCCTATGCTTCGGCTGCAGAGACATTTTCCATCTCTGAACCAAACTCCAGCACATTTAGCACAAGCTAATAAAGAGATAGCCTGCACATCACATTTTCCATTCTCTTGAACCAAACTCCAGCACATTTAGCACAAGCTTTTTTAAGATACTTGGGGAAGTGTTTTATCTAATCAGCCTGCTTCTCATTGAAGTTTTAAATGCATCAAAACATTACAAAACACATTCCAGCGCCTGACCAGACTCTCTGCCACGCTTGAATACCAGAGTTAACACTTTTTCCTTAGCTGTGTAGAGCAGTATTTCTCTGTCTGTGTTCAGGCAGTCATTGCACCTCACATTCCATAAATAAAGACACAGTTCCATCAATCACTGACTTTTGCAATCTTGTTGTCTATCTAAAGAAAAACAATGATTTTCAAAGATGCCACTGATTATGGGGCCTATTTTTTCCCAAGGATTCTCCCATCACTACTTCTGACCCCTCCCTGTTTTATCTAATCATTGACATGCTAATCAGACAAAGCCGATCAGGCTCACCCACTGCACAATTTAATGAAACCAGACATTTACTGCACACACATTTGCATGGTTTCCTTAGCACTGATCAACATTAAAATAAAAACAGGCAATAATCAAATTGTGCTGCAGTTTCTGAGGAATTGTATTTGTCTCAAGAGGATCCAGAAACTAGCCCTCTGGCCTTACTGCCTCATTTTCCTTGGGGTTTAGAGGTCATTGTTAGAACGTTTCAGGTCACTGACAAATACATTTCTTCCTGAGCATAGGGCCAATATTTCATTACATTTTATGTGGAAGTGATTATGTAACATTTACAAACAGTGATTATGTAACAGTCACATAAATGATGCAGGTTATGCTCTTACCTCATCAAATTGCAACTGAGCGGATCAAATTTTGAGGGTGACCCCAGTGTCAATGAACTTGTCCCGTGACCACAGTGTGAATTTCCTTTTATAAGCACACTGTGGAATAATCAATACAATATTTTTATACTCTTATATGATACAGAGACAGTCTCTTGGGTAAGGTAAACATGAGTCTAAGAAGTGAGATATTACTACAAACCCAAAACAAAAGAGGAAATATCACCCAATGGGTGGAAGTGTTTCTTGTGAAAAGATGTCTGTGAGACATTTGGCAAAGTGGTTTGACCCTTTTCTTTTGCCACTGTGTGTGTGTACCTCAGGCAATGTAAAGCAAGGAGATAGGCACGCCTGCCAAGTGACTAAATAAACAAATAAGGTACTGAGTGCAGTGTCCCCATACTGTCACGTAAGCTCTGTGGATCTGAGAGGCATCAACAGATCAACAGCAGCTGATTTTAAAAAGCAAAAGATGAAAACATGCACATTTTTACAGTTAGCTTCGATTTCATCGGGGTTGCTTTTACATAAAACATAATAGGCTGCACATGGGTTTAGTGAAACACGCTATTTAAATAATTATAATTCGTTTTTATTGCTATTAATGTTAACTTTTACAATATTATAAGAACTACTTAAAAAGCATTTTTCATATAATTTAGTTGCAGCCTAAAATACTTCATATAAGAACAGCACTGATGTTTTTTTTAGCTCAGTACCTGTGTCTAGTTTCACCCCATTGGCCTGGATAGACTCTGGCTTCTCCCCACCGAATGCCAAGCACACAAACTGCAGGCAGTAGATTCCGAGGTCCAGCACTGCACCGCCCCCCAGGTCCCTCTCTGCCAGGCGGGGTATGTGGATGAGGGGGGCACCCAGGTCTGCCCTCACCATCAGTACCTCCCCCATCTCCCCCTGGGACAGCAGCCTGGACACCTCCAGAGACACGGGGAAGAACCGGGTCCACACGGCCTGCATGGGGGCAGAGGGGAACAGGAGGAGTGCAGGAAGGGGACTGTGACATTTTTCGGTGAGTGTAACAGACATGCTGTCTGGTCTAAGAGGGCACAGATGACGTTTATGTTTGTGTATCAGAGCATAATGTCTGGATGTGCCTGGAAAAGTCCCTCTAACAAGGCTGTATCCGGCCCAGTGTTTCTCCCCCTGAGGGTGACTCTATGTAAATGTGACTTTTATCTGCACGAAACTGCCTTGTAGCTGTTGACTTTTAACCACATTGCATCTTTGGAGCTGTTGAGCGTTTGGTAACATGCCTGTGTGCCCATTGCTGACTGAGTAATTAAACTTTGTGCCCTCAGAACATCGGACCAGTCTCGTCATCAGCACACTGCTTATTTTTCACCACTTAGTTCTTAGAATGTTTCAGGTAAACCATATGACATTCAACACCACATGCAAATATGTTGTGACATTAAGATTAGTTTATTCAATCATCATATGGGGATTATGAAATTTATGAAACACTCTCCTGTCACTCCAGCACTGCTGATGTCTTAGTGTGCCAGAAGTATGACTGGAATACTTGAACTGCCAGTAATTTAATACTTGTATGAAGTCACTGAAGTACATGTTCACTGATTTTCTCATTTGAGCTGGTCTTGGTTTTATGATGACTGTATGTGTATAATTTGCCTTTTGGACCAGAGATGAATGTCATTGTCCATTGTATTAGCTGGTAGCACATGTGCTTGGCCCGGTGCCCTGACTCCTGTACCTCCATCAGGAAGACATTGTTCTTCCTGGCTGTGGCAGTGAGCTCCTGCACCTCTCTGAGGTTCATAGCCATGGGCTTCTCACACAGAACACCCTTCCCTGCATTCATGAAAAGTGTGCCCGCAGTCAAGTGGTAGGGGTGAATGGTGCCCACGTACACCACATCTGGAAGGAAACAGAGAGGCAGATGTTGAATAGTAACAACTGGGTCCCCCAGTAGCTCAAGCGCATAAGGCCAAGGCCATACCACAGTGGCCCAGGTTTGACTCCAGCCTGGGCCCCTTGCTGCATGTCTTCCCCTGTCTCTCTTCAGCACTTCCTGTCTATCTCTCCAATGTAACTGTCAAGCAAAGTGGGAAATGCCAAAAAATAATCTTAAAAAGAATAGTAACAGCCAATAGCAATGGAGAAGGGGCTCACTGAACTCTATCACCAGAATGTCTACAGTTCTAAGATTTCACCAATGAATCCCTGATGACATCACCATACGCAATGTAGCATGACTCAGCAAAAAAAACAAAACCCAGCCCATTACCAATGGCAGTGCTACTCTGTGCATAATTAACTCTCATTGTCTAAATATTACAACAGAATATAGCAGTGCCCATGGAATAATAGGTACGGTCTGGGCTCTGGACTTGTTAGTTGTTGTTTTGAATCCAAGGTGGATTGCTACACTATCACCTATGAATAACACTGCCTAAATTGCCCTGTTAAAGGTCTAATTTAACTGTACAATTCTTTATTAAATATTTATGTTGTGGTGGTACTTGAAATTAATTGTTTGCTGGAAAAAGCCAATGAGACTTTGAAAATGAACCCCAGGGAAATTATGTGGATAGTGTACCCAGCACACTGTCAGCAAACCTTCTCTTAGGTCTGTTTTCAAAGAAAACTCCTAGGAGATATTTTTTAGACATTAATATAAAATCTTTCTATCCTTTATTAAAGGAGCCCTGGCTCAATATGAAAAAGTGTGTGATATGAATGTAAATGGAATAAAAGTGTTATTGAACAAGGGTTGATGTTGTGAAATTATGGATGTATGATGTCATTCACTGCTTACCATCTGTGTTGAAATCTAAGACAATGTACTCAACTAAACTGATGTTTCGAAAGGTTCAGTTATTACAACACAGTTATAAGAATCAGAGTTAAAATACCAGGGGGAATTATGAGGTCTTAAATGAACTCGAACAAACCGATCTCTGGGTCGTCGGAAAGCTCCTGGTAGCTTCCATATGCTCGAGGGATGCTGTGCTTCTGGGCGAACTCCTGCGCGTGCTGCAGATCGCGAGCTGCCACTGCCACAACCTGGGAGAGGTTCGCTCAATTAATACTGGAGTCGCTGAAGACAGACACGCACTCGCAGCACCAATAAACTGCCCCTTGATTAATCCCTGAAGCAGAGGTGCACAGCTCCGTTCCCAGAGGAGTGCTTTGTACGCTGATTTTGGTGTGTTTCAGCAGTTACGTGCTTAATGTAAATCACTGATTGCTTTAACAGTCCACTCGCCATGTTTCCAGGACTGGGCCTAAATGGGAGCCGGTTTAAAGGAAATAATAATAATAAAAATAACTACGACAGGGTCTCCCTCCCCTCGCGAAAACGGAGCAGAGCGTCCTTTAAAATGCAAAGAAGGGTTATTATATCATAGACACGCTCCGAAAATTGAAAGTTAACTTTTGCGTGCTCTGCTTTTATGCTTAAGCGGCATTGCAGTCTGACTTTTTTTGCAAACAGACCCACCTTAACGTTTCAAATGCACCGAGTTGCAACTGCGCCTCTACTAAGTACACTACGGTCCGACAGTTTTACGCAACGTCGTAAGTTAAATGGTTGGATAACTTGTGCAACACGTGAAAGTCTTCAAGAGTACTTTTCGTTTTACAAGAAATCTGACCTGTAAATTGCATTCCATATCGATAAACCATAATTTGTGCTTTAGATAATTGAACCTGCTCGCACAGCAACACTCGAACAATGATACTGAGTCAACTTACTTTAAAATGCAGATTAACAATAAATAAATAAAAATAAAATGCAAAGTGGTGTTGCCTGTTGTTTGATGTCACAAGTTTTCGCTTGATGGAAAAACCTGGTGTAATGGAAAAACCTGGTGTAATGAGACATACAACTTGAAAGTTAGGAGGAACATTTAAATTTTGCGTGCACAGTACATTGGTGTTTTCTCGGCTCCAGTGACATCATAGCCAACAGGTACCTAGTCATACTCGTTACCTGATGGTCGCCAGGTGGAAGCGTCCTTAAGGCCACAGTGAAGTCGTGGCTGATCTTCCCCGCGCTGCAGATTCCCCACCTGACTGCCATAATGTTCTCGGTTTTGGTCCGTGAGTTCAGCCCACCAAACAATGCGAGAAAAGGATCCCAGTTGTTGCTGGAAATAGTCGCCTGTAGGTGGCGACAGTTTTACAATAAATAGAGTATAAAATACGACGCAACTGTTTTTGTATCCATTAGATGGCGGCAATACACCATTACTGGATTAGGTAAACTGGAAAAAAACTGGGCCAGTACATTACAACTTCAACAATAGGACATACTTTTGTCTTTTAATAAATGGTTTCGGTCATTTAGAATTCATTTAGTTTACACCCTGCATCTAACAGGTAAATTGGAATTTACATTACATTACCAAATTATGTGATTTCATTTTCCTGTGACTGTACAACTAAGAACTCAACAGTAGCCGTTGTCAACCTTGGATCAATTACTGAGCCAAAACTGCACCTTTGTTGTTCAGCAGATTTATGTTCAAGGCCTCTGGACAAGGGCTTTACATTTTGAGTCCAACACCACAGTCAATTTGTGTCGAGCAGGATGTAAACGGAACCAGTGAGAGGAAAACGTCCTGGCTTAGTGTCCACCTTTTAGGCATCAGGATTGGATGTGCAGAGTATGTGCAGAATGAAGCTGATTTGGTACAACTGTGTTGGGACCTGTTTTCCTGCCCTGCTTGTGTCAAAATTGTAATGGCAAACACAGGGAAGGACATATTCAGTGACTCAGATAATTGAAATAAGTAGGATTATCTATCTGGATGTCATCTTGAACTTCATGTAATCTGAGCCAAAAAAAAAAAAAAAAACTGCCAATCTACCCTGGCATGGATGTGTAGCCTGCATGGTGTGTGTTTTTTGGGCGCCCTTGGACTGGGTTACTTTGCCTGAGCTGATCAGAATATATTGACACTGATTAAGAAATTGCCCTTGAAAATGGTGCCTACAAGCTCGGCAAATAAATGAAACGGAGACACTAGAAGCCAGAATCTTCAACGAGGCAGATCAAATCTCTTTTCTTCGAAGTCACGACAGTCATGTGTTGTGCAGAAACTGCCTCAGCTATTAAGCTAACCCATCCTACTCCACGGATCCGTACGGTTGGTAGAAATAAGGAACGGCTCCGCCCGCCCAGTGTACTTTGCCCGAGGGGGGATTGGTTCCCATTTTAAAAAGCCACATCACTGCAGATTGCTGGCCTGTGGAAAAGCCACTCCTTGCAGAGATTTGTCATTTTGAGCGGAGGGCAGAGTGTGAGGCTGGACCCCACCTCCCCACCCCACCCCCGTTCCCCTCCCCCTGAAGACCCCCGGGGTCCGCGGGAGTTTGGGGCTCCTCCTTCCTTTCCCAGCCGGCCGGACGGTGGGAACCTCTCGTAGGAACGGGCCGTAATTGAGGGGCTATTTTTAATCGTTGCGCGCAGTCTGCCGAGAGGCCGCTCCCCCGGGACGGCCTGCAGGCAGTCCTCGTGAGGCAGAGGAATTTAACCCCGCACAACTCTCCAGATGTGATGGAAAACATCTGGGCAGCTGTGATCTGATGCCCCCCCCATCCCCACGCACCCCCCACTCCTTCGGTCAAACTAATGAACCGAGGAGCTAAAAGACACAGGCCCTGGAATGCAATATGCATTAAGGCAACATCACATCACTTGGATCTTGATGGAAGGGGGCAAGGGATTAAGATTCACGCAGCAGGACCTTTTCTTCTTCAAAGCATGTCTGTTTATCGCTGGAACGGATACAGCACCTTCCAAACCAAATGGGTGGCAGTGTAGGATAAGGGCTACAGGGCTTGGCTTGATGGATTCATTCCCTGGTAAAACAAAACAGTGTCATTGCGCTCTAGACCAAGGCCCTTCACCTGAACCGTTTCAAATATCCGGCTGTATAGCTGGATAATATACAGTCCCTCTGGCGAGTATGCCTGCTGACTGTGCACGATGCAAATGAAAATCTTAAAACGCTTTTTAGTGTGGATGGAGAGACTGGGGGCACACTTCATCACCCGTTTACTTGAGGGCCACTTTGTGACGATGAGATGTGCGGAGGCTCAACAGCATTCCACTGAGGTCTGACAGCTACACGCTTCAGGCTCACGTGTTCCCAACCACCTTCAGACAGTTTAGATTTCATAACATTCTTTCACCACCAACAGTCACAAAGGATAGCCAAACTAATTTATTACCTGCTTTGTTTAATTTAAAAAAGATTAATTGCAATTTGTTACACAATTCTATTGAAACACTTCCATGTTCTCTGTCTTGCAATACAGGTTACATTAGGCACACAGAAAGAATGCATACAACATTTGCTTTTTTTATCTCAAATACACAGGAGAGAGAAAAAGGTCATCAATAGCTTACTGCATTGAAGTTCAAACTGTACGGAATCAAAAAGCACAAAAAAGGTGGCTTTGACGGAGCTTGACTTTCCTTTACATCTCCCAGTAGAAAATACTCCTTAATTTTACCAGTTTTCAGATGAATTACAACAAGGGAAAAAAGATTCAAATTAGGGTACATCCTCAGAAAAATCAAGCTACACTTGCAGAAGCGAGGAATTTGTTTATGAATGGTTTGGCTGTGCTGTACGTTTTCCATAGCGTCATCAGAGAACAACTTATTCTTTGAAATCAAAAGTACAAAAAAAAAAGAAAACGAATAAAACATTCGGAAAGAGAATACCATATTAAATATACTTCAATATATAACAATCACTTTTCAGAGCAGTGACGCAAGACAGCTGTGTATTTATACTGCAAGTAAGATTTGAATAGGAGCAGAGCAAAGCGCAAAACTGAGTTGGTGGACTGGCTAGCTGTTGACATAGGCAGATAGTCATTTGAGTCTGGAGCAGCTCGGATCAGGCCCAAGGAAAACACTAAAATATTATTAGCCTATGAGGGGGCAGCTAAAAATACAACAGCTCCACATTCTGATGAAAGAAACCTATAGATTTTCCAAAATGCAGCGACAAGCTAATGAGAGAGGTCACCCCGACACGCTTCCTCGAAAACGGGCTAAGCCTTTGTACAGTTGATAGATATTAGTTACAACGAGTCAGACGGTTTTATCCCACAGTATATGGAGCTATGCCTTTCTGGCAAGCTCATGGGTCAGTCTCTCCTGCATACTGTATGTCCTACGAGTAAAGAAGCTATTCGATACTTCCGCCATGCAGCCGCTTGTTAACCTTAACCATGACGTTAAATCGAGTCTTCCTTCAGGAAACAGGTCAGACTTCCTTAAATACACAAGGTCCACAACTGAGAGAACCTCAGCCGAGCAGCCAAAGAAAATGGTAGTTTGAGTTCCACTCTAGGTTTGGTGAGGGAAAATGTAGCTAGCACACTAGCCCTAGACACATATGGTGTTCCAATTATGGTCCTTCTAAAGGCAAAAGGCCTAAAAGGTGCATACTGTAAGCACAGCATGTGTGGAAGTCGTTACAGAAATCCCCGGAGACAGGGGTTGCCTTCACTTCCTGTCACTGTAAGCCTTTTTGACTTTGTCCATCATCCTGGTCACATCCACACGAAGAGTAATCATGACATGAATATGAGAGTAACCAAGAGACTAGTCTGAGCAAACTTGAGGTAAACAAAAAAAAAATAAGCATTGGAAATTCATATTAATTAACGGAGCGATCTTAAGCTTCCATTTTGTGCTCAGCATGCTGTCAGGCAGACAGTATGAAAGACCTCAATTAGTGTTTTTTTGGCATTCATGCCAGAGAAATTAAGAGGACCAGTCTTTGCAAATAATTCAATTTTTGGCTTTCTGACAGGTTCCTCCAAACTCCCTGGTCTTGGACATCACACAGCCGCATGTTTAACATGTCAAAATTGTATGGCAAAACGTGAGCACAAAGAAAATGGCATTAAGAAGGATTAATAATACGGACATGGAACTATAATACAATCATATGTGAAGTTATTGATGTGTCACTTGTAGTCAGTATGTCTGCACTGTGTGCAAGAAAAGCAACTGCCCACAGCCAAGCACAATCTTAAAAACAAACAAAAAAACTATTCAACTTTCAGCCCCCTTTACAAACTCAGGTGAATACAACAAGTGCCATCATTCAATTTTTAACCTCTTACTGATCAACTCTAAGCCTAAAACATCCATTTCTCTGCATGTTTGCCTCTTCAGTCCTGCTTGGATTCCATTCCGCTAAAGTAATGTCCAAAAGCACTCTTCTGAGGGCTTCAAACTCTAAGGATGGGTGCGGCTCAGTGGACTGTACCATACGGCAGCGTTTCGGGGGGCAGGTGCATGCTGGGAAATAACATTATTTTTACCATCTTCATTTGTGTGATCATCACCATCACGGCTATCAAACTGGAAACCATCTGCGCTCCAACAAAGAGGAAAGCACATCTTTACTGTCATCACCCCAACTTTAAAATAAAAAATGTAAAACATTGTCCTTTCTTTTCTTGAAAATCCACTTCCTGCTGCTTCCCCCCTCCCCCATGGCATGCTGGTCCTGGATTTGTGGTGGTGCTGGAGGTGGAGGTGGAGGTGGAGGTGGGGGGGTCCATTTGGCATCACCGCAGAGAAGGAGATGGCAACGTGATTTTCATTATTTGAAATCAGAGGAAAGAAAGAATTGCACAGTAATCGGGGTGGAAATGGGGGGGGGCGGGTTGAGCAGTCCCAGAGTTGGCACAGGGAGAACAGGGGAAGGATAAGGGGAGGGGGGGTCCACAGAGGCGTCTCTATGGAGAGGGAACGGACACCTCCAGCAGGCGGTTGTTCTTGCGCTTGCAGGTGACACTGTTCCCGTTCTTGGGCCCCCTGGGATGAACTTTACGCACACCTTGTCCTGTTTGAACTGCACAAGGAACCTGTAGGGTGAGGAAGAGACAGAACAAACAGCTGACATCACATCCTGTTTACCCTGAGGATCATGGGACATACTTGAGTGTTTGTATTATCCGATGCACCATACATGGATTTAGTCATTCCTGGGAGTGTGCTGTCTGTCACTCAAACATACAGAGAAATACACTCCATTTGTGTGTATGTGTATGTACTGATGGTGGCATCAGAACCACCTATAGCATCAACCTTTCAGCAATTAGGCTGAATTTGTGAGAAAAACCCGAAGGCAGGAAAAAGACGCACTCGTCTGAGATGTCGACGTTGATCTGCTCTCTCTCTGCAGCGGCAGTGCCGCTGCGGTGCAGCTTGGTGATGATCTCGATCAGGCGGTCGCTGCTCAGCAGGAAGTCCCCCTTGGATGCGGAAGCAGTGCCCTGTGGGTAAGGAGGGCCAATAAGAGCAGGTGAGAGGAGGCACCACTGTTTGCACAGCACTGTGTGAACGCAGTCTCTATCCTGTCATGTGGTGTAAACCCTTACCAAAACCATTGTATTACCATACATCTCATGCATTTAAACTTTCACACCGTTGTACCAGTTACAGCCTGTTAAATTAACTGTCTTTATCAGCTGGATACGAGCAGTACCGCATTATGAACACAGTGTTCTGAGCTGTGTAACAGGGATCGGGAATTCTCTTACCTCTTTCAGCCGGAGGGCGAAGAAGCCATCACTTTGGGTGCTGACCGACACGCTGGTCAGGTCTGGCAGGGGCACGCTAGCTTTGATCTGACCAGACTTCTGGTCAGCCAGGACAAAGTTGCTCTTGGTCAGAAGGAAAATGCGAGGGGCTCCCTGTGAAAAAGAGGAGAAAGTCAGCCCACACTGACTCTTTCATTACTACAGACAGCACAGCGCAAACAGCTGTGGGCTGGCCATTCAAGGCAGAACACTCATTTGCTGCCAACTTGCAGCTTAACTCAAGTCAACGATGCAAGTAAAACTGTGTATGCTGTTAACAAATAACACTCATTGGATCATATACTTTGAATATTTCTGTGTTTTTTTATTTTAATTTGTGATCTACATTATGAAAATGTAGCCTTTTGGGGAGAATAAAAGCACTGTATTGTATTCTGGTTTGCCGTGTGTACTTCAGGAGGTGGAGGTGGGAAGGCATGGACTTAGCCACTGCTTGTGGAAGTAACAGACTGAGTGATGTCGTTATGGTCCATTGCAGTCCCACTATGGCTGAGAAGGCTCCTGGCACTGTTAACTTGCCTTGCCGTTTGCCCGGTTGATCTTGTTGACCACGTCTGCCAGGATGACCTTCTCCTCCACCAGACTGTTGAGTTTTTGGTACTTGGGGTTCTTGTTTATCTCCAGGTAGTCACCTTTGAACGGCTGCGCGACACTGAAAAACAAAGACTGAAGTCTGAAACCTTTCCTCACAACACCTACTTCAAAGACACGCTCTAGTGGTGACCATGAACATACCTGACATATCAAAAAAATGTATTTTCATTTTTCAGACACACAATTTTACAACATATTCTGCAATATAAACATTTCGCATACCAACCATTTTTAATAACTAACAGGTGTTCAAAACAATGAATGTGCCATCTATTACATACATTCTTGATTCTATCAACTGATAATTAACAGTTGATGCCAAAAGATGTGCCCATGCTGAAGTATGTGTGACTCACTCATTTGAAATGCTTAAAGCAACCCTGAATCAGCATGAGGTAAGAGCGTCCAGTACATCCAGCCGTGCTCCCACAGCAGCAGAACTGATATCTCACTAATGTGTCATCCATAGGACATGTGAAATGGCCAATATTTAAACATATTACACAAAACAATATGAATATAATCATCTGCATGTTACTGTATGGAATCTGAACAATGGTTTGTGATACAAAGTAAGTGAAAGACTGCAAGGAAAAGAAAAATGGTTGCAAGCTTTTGCTCAAAATATGTATTAGCTAAAGCAATGTGTATGAAGTTTCCTTTCTGTAAAATGAATCCTAGAAGAATGAGGATGAGCGCATACAGTGATCTTGCTTCCCTCTCGAGTATGTTTACCTGCTGGGGTAAAGAGTCTTTTTGTCCTTGAAGATCTCACTGGCCTCCAGCTTCTCCTCAAAGATGGCCTTCTTCTGCTCGGTGAACTGGCCTCGGTATTTCTTGCACTGGTCATCAGAACAGTCATTGATTAAACCAAACATGGATGAAGACAACCCATATGACAGCTATATTGAAGACCTTTCCCACAAATTTAAAAGCATGTAACAAATCAAGTTCCTTATGGACATGTGGCGTAGGAGGACGAATGAGTGCAGAACCACATACCGAGATTTCTCATGCCACAAAGGTTCACATTTTTCTATGAAATATTCTGCAAGTGAAGTAACTGGGAATGCATGTATCCTACAATTCTATGCCATTACAGTTTTGTTGGGCATTACAGCTGAGAGTCGATTTAATTATTTTCAACTTTATATTTAGGTATATGGCATTCCATGTCCACTGAAATAAAAGTTGAAAATCACAAATCTGAAGGCACCAAGTGTACACTATGGCTCCATCAAGCATACACTATGGCTCCACCAAGTGTACACAATGGCTCCACCAAGTGTACACTATGGCTCCATCAAGCATACACTATGGCTCCATCAAGCATACACTATGGCTCTACCAAGTGTACACTATAACATGAGCGCACTTATGGAAAGTGGGCCAGTGCTGCATTAGTCATGGACTGACCCTCCACAGATGGAAGATCCTCTTCAGCTCTTTGTCGGCTTCATCCAAGAACGTGTACGGCCGGGTGGGCCAGCTTTTGTCGATGGGGGACATGGAAGGCATTGTGTTTTTCAGACCCAGGAAGTACTTCTGCATCTGGAGAGAGGAGGACATATTCTGCATCACTTCCTTTTCCTGTACAAATCAATTTCTAAGTGACTGAAACTGTTTACAGTAACAGTGGCTGTGGAGTGATATATCAACTGAGTAAAGCTATTATACCGGTTAAAAAGTCATTATCAGAAAATTCTACACTGATATACAGAATGCAGACATTATGAACCATTCTCGCTTTTTGCCAAGTAGCAGCCACATCAAAAGTAACGGCCGTGTTGTGGACACCCTTTGGATCTAAGAGGCATTTTAGAGGTATGAAAATTACGTGTTTATCCCACAAATATAATTCAATTGCCTGGCGTTTTTCACATGAGAATTTTCAGGAGATTTGTACTGGCACACAGACCACACAGCATATCAAGTTTATAGGCAGACAAAAAGCTGTATGGGTATTTCGTAATTTCTGAAATGAAATCAGTCTGGGAACTGTGCAGGTCTGGGAGCATTTCAGCCTGGCTGGATTAAAACCATGCAATGCAAACCTGCCTTTTAAGTCCTGTGATGAATGTCAGTTGCAGCAATAAGAAACAGTGCTGGGGGCAAAAGTATCATTTCTGCTGGCGGAGAGCCAGATAAGATAGCATTGGTGTGAACTCTTTAAAACGTGTGTGTGTGTGTGTGTGGAGGGGGGTTGGGGGAGAGACAGGTAAAGAGTTGTGTCAGAAACGCAGGTCAGGTTTTAGGTAGATTCAAGCACTCCATATCTGACCAACTCATCCATGACACCATTGGTTAGTAATGAGTACTGTATTTAAATTGCAGCTCAATAGAAGCTCACTACAGAGATGCTAACACAACCTTAAGGCTAGCAGTGGCTCCACTGTCTGCACACCCCAAGCCATGAGAACAACCTTAAGAGGTTTCGGTCTCACTCAGTGCTGCCTTACCAGGCATTTAGCCATTGTTCAGTTTACAACAGGAAAAAATACTTCTGAGTGCCTCATCTCTTGGGCACTCAAAGAATTTAAACAGAGGCAGAGGGAGCTAGTGAAAGTGCAGAGGTCTTCAGTAATAAATATTGCCAAAGTTATTTTTATTGCTCTAGCAAACTGTCTTTTCATTTAAAGATGTTTTATTACAGGGCAGACGGCATAAAGATAATATCCACCCATTTAACAACCTTAGAGTTGACTTTTTTTCTCTGAGTAAGATAAGATAAGATAAGCCTTTATTGTCTCTTAGAGAAATTTGTCTTGGACATTCAAGAGTTGCTACCATTTCATACACTTCACACACTCATGCACACTTTATATATGTAACCACTGGCTTCTCCTGTATTGGTAGGTTACAGAAACAGATACATGGACAGAAACTCTTCTCTTAGGTTCCTGGTTCACTGCTCTCTTGTCTAGGTTACAAAAGTGGAAAAATCACTCATCGTGTGCCACTCACAATCCTCTGGATGGTGAAGTCGTAGATCTTCTTGCCAGCATTGGCCCTGAAGAACTTTCTATACTCCCGGCGGACCTGTAAAAACAAAACGGGAGGAGGTCAGTCTCGTAATCTTTGGGTGTCCTGATGCAGGCCCAAACCCAAAGGGCGAGTCTGGACGATGACCGCGGTGAAACAGCAATGGCAGGGACCGCCCACAAACACACAGGACACTGAAGCAGTGGACACTGCATGGTTAGTCACAAGTGTTCCTCTTCTCAGGAAAAACAACTATATTGAACAAACAGGATTAAACAGGAGAAATAAAAACATGTTAAAAGCATCTGGGGACAGCTGATGGGTGCTTTTCCAAGAGTTTGATAGAAGTGCACTTTCCCAAAGACCCGAGAGACTCCCTGGAGAATTTTAAAACAGTAAATGTGCTTGTAGAGGCACAACGGTACAAACATTTGCTACAGTAAGGTCACACACAGGAAACCCATAATACAACAGTAACAACACCCCAAAAAGGTGAGAGTCATAATCCTACCTGTTTTACTGCAATTTTCTGGCTAAATTTGAATGATTGTTAGAGGTGAAGGTTTGTTAGTAAGGAACTGTTAATCTCAGACAGATTATGAAAGCTTTACTGCCTCATTACTCTAATGGCAGGACAGTGGAGCTTACGGGAGCGATTGGGATGAGAGTTTCTGAATGCAGCCTGGAAAAACACCCACCGGCATTTCCACCTGGATTTAAACAGTGGCACAGTAATGCAGCGAGCTAGCTGTGGAGCTGACATGTATAAAAAAACGTACAGGATGCAAAACAATGCGGCGCTCGACTGGACACTTCCGAGGGGACAAACAGGACACCAGGACACCGTGGACACAGGCCAGACAGCCACAGAGGGACACATTGGAGGCATGTCGGATGTGACACACGGGCAACCAATGACAAGAGCGAGCCGCGGGAACAGCTGTTCTCAGGATGCAGTGGGCACGACAGACAGACAGACGGACAGATGGACAGAACGACAGGCAGCCTCGGATAGGTCAGTCAGGGTCACCGATTTCAACCTCGCTGCCGAAAAGCGGCGGTCTTCGGTGGAGGAGGTAAAAAAGCAGCTGTCACTCAATTATCCAGAGTTGGATTATCTAAAGCCTTGGATTATCCAAGAGGATTTGATTCCGCTTTATACGGTCGGAGTGATGTTCCACCCCATGGAAAATCTGAAACCGCAGACTGTTGTGTATAAATAACAAAATGTGTGTCACAGCAAAGGAGTTAGGGAAAGAGGGCAGGAAAAAGGTTCCTCCCCCCTTTTTTCCCAATAGGCCCAGTCAGGTGTCAATCATCCCCACCCCACATTGTGATTTTGAACTAGTGAGTGACAGAGGTGGATTTGACCCTGACATAGACACGCACACACAAACACACACAGGTTGGCTGTGAGCGCATGCTTGCCCCCCTTTCTCCTCCCCTCCCCTCCCCTCCAGGTAAGGGGGTGGGGACGTGAGGGACAGAGTGGGTGGGGAGGTACCTTAAGTCCCAACCAGTAGGCCCAAATGACGGCAACGGCGTGCTTACGCCTGGCCTCCTCCTTCAGTCGCCTCAGCTCCCTGCGTGCCTGGAGGAGGGGGAAGGGGGGGATACGGGAGAAAATGGGGAGGGTGATGTGAGAATGGGGGGCGGCGTCGCTATGCAGTCCAGGTGTGTGCACAACAATCGCCACGACCCATTCCAGCAGTCACAGACCAGCAGACACTACGAGCAATCGAGATATTCACCACACAATCAATATGTTTATCCAAGATGATATCCTCTCCATGCCTCCATGTTAACTCACTTGGTATTCAAACATCCTCACTTTAAGTATTGATTCCAGTGAGGATATTTAACTCATCTGTTATGAAACCCTCTTTTCTCTCAATTCCACATCTATTTTCCCTGTCTGTTTGTCTGTATGTCTCTCAGTCTCTCATTGAGATATATACAATAGTTACAATATTACAGGCATCATGCTGCACTTGTTTGGTAAACTGTGCTTTGCACTAAAATTGCAGTTTGTATACTAAACTACATCAGCCTGTGCCAAGTGCAGCTCTATACTGTAATACCCCCTGCGGTTTAATAAAGAATAAAAACAATGGTATCCACAAAAGCTTGACCTCCCTGATCCATGCTGCCAGCTGAGAAATTTGCTGAATAAGAGGCTTGCGGTCAGCAGTCTTTTTGTGGAAGCTGTGCCTGACTGGAAGGACTACAGGACCAGATGTATCTGATGAGAAACGCCTGCACTGTAAAACCTCTTATATTCCCTGGCACTAGTCTCAGGGGAGATTGAAGTAGTCACGTCTCCTGGAAGCACTAATCCAAACACCGCAGGTCCTCTTAAGCCTTTTAATACAGTATTTTAGATTTTACAGTAGGTGGTGGCCCTCAGAGAACGACGTTCAGTCTCACTGAGGCTTAATTAGAAGGCAGAGGATGATCGCTGTGGGCCCGTGATTGACCCATCCTGAAAAGCAGGTTAATTCCAAACTTCAAAAAGGCACGTTTGGCGGTACGAGGGGAAAAACACAGACACAACGCTACTGCAAGGCTACGACAATGCAGGAAGACGGCACATGCATCGACAAGGCATGCGGACGGACGGGCATGCGACAGTGGAGAATGGCATGCATGCATGCAGGAGCTACAATGAAACGTTTGAAAATGACGGCCGGCTGGACAAACGAGGCGGAGACCTGGAAGACAGGAGGACACGTGAGCCACTGACTCTACTGCACCGGAGAGGGGCGTTGGGTGGGGCGGGGGGGTGAGGATAAATCGGGTCGCCTGGCAGTAAAGCGGGCACTGTGCCTAGCAAAGCCACGCCCGCTGTTCCACGTTACAGCCCTCTCTGCCTCCTGGCCCCCGTCTGGATCAGCTGTAATCCATTGCTGGCGGGAGGCAAAGAGGCTTAGGTGGCGATTTAGACCGTATCGCCCTCTCCGTGTCTGGAGTGGAGGGGTCAGCATGACTATGGACAAACTACAAAACCACAAAAAAAAATAATCATAAAAAAATCATAAGTCCAGGGATGCATCCTTTCGGGCAAGGGGGAGGGGGTGCATTTTTTTCCACAGGCTTCCATGCACAGTCCATGCAAAACGAATGGGTCCGAACTACACAGGTGGAGCATGCACTGGATGGTGGTGATGGTATGGTGATGCATTGTGGGAATGATGGGGGTGGGCGGTCAGTTCCAGTCCTGAGGTTTGCTTTAGGGACAGACATGGATGGGGATGGCAGGGCTGGGACGGG
This sequence comes from Albula goreensis, assembly GCA_022829145.1. Classification (NCBI taxonomy): domain Eukaryota; kingdom Metazoa; phylum Chordata; class Actinopteri; order Albuliformes; family Albulidae; genus Albula; species Albula goreensis. The sequence continues at coordinate 19,700,965 of CM040761.1, read as the reverse complement.
CAGCAGGCTTCCCAAATACCTTAGTCCCCTGCCAGGAGGCCCAAATGACAGACACTGCGTGTTTGTTCCGCGCCTCCTCCTTAAGGCGCCTCAGTTCCTTACGTGCCTGGGGGTGTTTTTTTTTGTTTCGGGAAGGGGGGCAGAAAAAGTGCATGAAGAGTAGAAGTGAGCAGCAGAAGTCTCAAAGAGACAGAAAGATAACACTGATGAAGCCATAGACAAGATAGACACAAAGACCTCAGGAGAGCAGCATTAAGGCTAGGGTCAGAGATCGCCCTGATCACAAAACTCCAAAAAATGATAACCTCGACCTAAATATTGACAAACACTGATATTAAGGGTTCAGATTGTTCCAGATTTTATTTACAAATTAATAAGGAAATGCTTGGTTGTGTCATAAACATGCATCAAGCACCCCTGCACTGTTTGACAGCTGATTGCCAGACAGAATACTCAGCAACGAATCCAAAGTTTTGTACTGTAGTCACTCCAGACATTTAGGGTTTTGCATTTCCTGATTACTCAGGAAAACTCTATAAAAATCACATCCCTGCATATTACTGTACATTTGGATGCCTCAAATGAATGGCAATGAATACTTCGGTCTACTGCTGTACTGGGGCATGGTACTAAACTGTTTGGCCTGGTTTAGACACAACATGGTGGCCATGCTGTGTCACAGACTGCTAATCCAAAAACACAATAACACTGACAATACACACTGTCAGAGAGAGACAGACAGCACTGCTTACAGAGTCTTGTGACATGCTGCCGAACACAGCAGGACTGAGGTAATTTGTTCATTAAGAAGCTTATGATGTTCATAAGGGTTTTGATATGTTAAATTACAGAGCAGTCACAGAGATGTAAGATAACGTGTTGCTGAAAGGGAAAACATTGAATTTTGTCATGATACTGATAACATTGGCTCAGTTTACCACTTTGTTTCCAATTGGATTATTTCTACAACCTTGTGGACTGTGTTAAAATGAATTGCTGTGCATTGGTTTGGACTAGATTCAGTCATACTGTACCGCATACTGTATGTACAGAGCTATCAAATGACAGAATATTTTTGCCTTAAGCAGAACGATTTTAAAATAAGTTTATAAAAAAAGGGGACATATGCAAGCATTCCATTCTAAATATAACCTCAACATATGGACAGTGACCCTGTGACCATACATTACGCTGCGATTCAACGCTGTTTGTTTTCTGTCATTGCTGGATAAACAGGCCAGCTCTCTGCTTCTGTAGAACTAAAGCGATTCACGCCCATCAAGTCAGGGTCTTAACTGTCATAAAGCTGGACAAGGAAGCAGAAGTGACGCTGTTTAAAATCCCCTTCTGTCTATGCGGCATGATGATTGTACCCTGACTGTAGGGATAGGTTTTACCGCACTGTAAACATTATATTTGAATACTTCTTGTATTCCTGAATAAAAAGGCAGTGGTGACATAATCAGACAAGAATAATCAGAATGCAGGAAACTAAATCTACAATACAAAATAAGTCATATACAAAAGAAATGTTAGTATTTGAGAAATTAAATTAGAAGTTAGGTGTAAATAAAAACAAAGTGGTTAGGTAGGCACCCTCTGAGCAGATTTCCTCCCACATTGAAACCTGGAAGTGCAAAACTGTTTGGTTATAACCGTGGGCACAAGGAGTTAGTGAGTCGTTAGACAAAGGAGGGGAAGGAGAAGTACACAGGGTCTCATTAGTTGTTTGAAGGGAGAGGGGCGGGACAAGGGGGCTGACGGACAACTGGGATGGCGAAACGTGACGGCAGGCGTCAAAAATACCTTAGTCCCCTGCCAGTAGGCCCAAATGACAGTGACTGCGTGTTTGTTCCGCGCCTCCTCCTTTAGGCGGCGCAATTCCCTCCGTGCCTAGGGAGGGGAGGAGGGGGTGTGGGTGGAGTCGCAGCGAGAGGGCGGAGATTAGAGCAAAGAGAGGGGAAACAAAGAGAGAGAGAGAGAAGCAGCGGTCAGATGTGGAAGCTCTCAGCCAGAGTGAAACAGACAAGGTGAAGGAAAAAAAAAAAGCTGTGAAAATGTAGCTTTCCTGGTAAATGTGGACTGAGCCTTTCAATTGTATAGTTAGCTATTCCAAATCCACCTTTGGTAACTGCTAACAATACAGAAATGCACACCTTCTTTGTGATAACCACTCATTACCTTCCCCATGAGAGATCATACTCTGCTGCTACTGGCTATTGGGCTTCAAGGAGCAGCTATCATGTGTTGAGGTTCATTGACAAGTTGATCGATTTGAGCCAATCAGTGTTTGTTGCTGCAAAGTGAAAGGTGATTTGATTGTGCAAATTGGTAAACCAATAACGCATGGCAGCTCCACTCATTAAGTGCTTTATGAAGCCTCACTTGTCCATTACTACTACCACAGTCCACCCTTGGCAAACTTTCACCAGCAGCATGAAACTATGTGCTCGTACTCAGAACAAAATGGCAGCGGCATTTTGTGGAAGCAAAACATTTTTTGAATTTAATTACTTAAATCTTTCAAATTAAACCATCAGAATAGCAGCATTACCCTACATCAAATTGAATCAAACCCATCACAAATCTGGGATACCTACTACCAACTTTATTTGAATACGAGCAAAGTTATGGTTTAAAGACCCAATTAATTATTAATTAATAAATTAATGACCAATTGGTTTTACCCTAAAAAGAGTTTGCTTTTTAATGAAGCAGCTGGTGAAAATGGCAAAGGGCCAGGAAAAGCTCAGGGAAAACACACATGCTACTGGAACAGATAGCCATGTGATGGCTTAGCTATAGTGTTGCAGCAGTGTGAAAACTTGCTGAATCAGTGACAGTTTGCGGGCAGAAGCCGTCCTGGATCAGAGCTATCCTGATGCTAGGCCTCTTCTGTCCTGAGCGCTGTTGTGGAGAGTGCCGTCCCTGCTGTGTGAATAGAGATCGGTATTACGCCTCCATTTTACCTGGGTCCCATGCCAGTACGCAGCAATAGTGGTCACTGCCTCCTTGCACCGCTTCTGGTACTTCAGCTCGCGCAGGATCTTTCGGGCCTACGGGCGAGAACAGGCAAATGCATGTCACCATAAAGCTGGCTGACACATTGGGAATTATGCCACAGAATTCACAGTAAACGTCATTTACTCTGATGTAATTTCCAACAAAATGGCACTCGTTTTTCCATTTTAAGTCATGTTAAGGAGTAGTCCAGGTGATTTTCTGGCCTACCTTCCATCCCCTAGTAAAGGACTGCATCACAATGGTGGAGCTCTTGATCTGCTGATATTTCTTTTGTTGCTGCAAAACAAACACAAAGAATAAATAACAGGAGCAACAACCAAATTAGGTTCTGTGCTTCCCACAGAAGCTTCAAAGTCATGTTCTGCTTGATAGTAAGATGCATCTTTCGCCAGGACACACCTGCTACACCAGTGTGACAAAATTGATAGTGACATTCAGTGTTGATGCATTATTTTCTGCATCAGTTGACTCACCGCGTATCTACGGTACCAGGCCGCAACGACGACCTGGCTCTTCTTCATGAGCAGGAAGTGGGTGCGGCACTTCCAGCCGCGGTAGATCTTCTGGATGAGGGTGGCCAGGTCCTCGAGGCACTGCCTCCTCCTCTCCTCCAGAGTGAAGAGCTGAGGACGGAGCAGACATGGACAGGTTCATCAGGTGAGGAGCCCGGGAAGGGAAGAGCACCAGTGGAGACATGGCACATGGACATGGGAAAGCCCATGGGGCAGAGATGCTCAGAACTGGTCAAGCCAAGATCAAATGGGAAAATTATGCAGGGTGCACTACCAGCTGGGAACACAACCACTTCGGCACATAATATGGGAACACTAATCACTTTACATGGAATAACACATGCTGGAGACATTGATAGTAATATCTATATGGGCTAATACCAGAGAACATAAACAAGGGTGTACTGGCAGACAGGAGGGGGACCAGGCCTCTGCTACACTCTGCTACCTCTGGCATGATCCATCACAGAAACAACATGCCACAGAGCCTATTCAAGCCTCCAACTTGTCTAAAACTAGTTTGTTCCAGTAGCACTTATCTGTCTTCATTCCTTTATTCTTGCTATATTCATCCTCCCCTCCCTCTCTACCACTCTTCAATTTCTTTCCATTCATTTCTTTCTATTTCTGTCTCTCCATTTCTCTGTCCCTCTCCTCTCTCTCTCTCCTCTCTCTCACAGACAGCAGACGTTTGCAGACAAAACCTATGACTTCACTGGCAAATTGGAATGTTGGACTCTAATGAATAAGATCCAGCATTGATAAATCTATCACTATACCATTGTGTGTTGCAGCAGTTAGGAATTTACAAAGATAAGAGTGAGTGGTGCGTCTTCAAAGGTTACTGCAGCGATTGTCTGGGCTTGATAGCAGATAGAGATTAGTGACACATACTGCATCTGTTCCTCCCATCAGGGACTCAGACATTTAAACCTCTTTACATTAAACATTGTTTTACTTTGGAGAGGGAGACAACTGCAAAGCACATTTTCCCCTGCAGAGCTTAAGGGAGGAAATCAAATCGGGGTGATCTCACTCTGAAATCACAAGAGTTATGAATGTTGCAACCAACTTAAAATAAACCATTCCTATTTATGTCAGAGGATAAAGTGGTTCACTGCACACACAAAGGCAATATGACACACTACCACACATTAGGGGATGATAGCTGTTGTGAGCATGAATACCACTCAGAAAGGAGGCCTACATTTGTTTCCCCCTTCCACAGAGTAATAAATACTACAAAACCTTCTAAATCTGTAACTTTAAAAATGGATCAACAGGGACTGTACAGGTCACACTACAAGGATGTCTTAGTCCCTCTTCAGTCCCCTGAAACTGGGAGTAAGGATGACTTAGTCTCAAATTCAACACTACATGGGCAGTTTGTGGAGGCTACCATTACATTACCACCAACGTAAAAACACTCTTGACCTTTGCTGTTTGAAGGGAGTTGAGAAGGTCACTACAGCATTAAAGCATGAGGAACTCAGAGAGGTTGACTGTGAATAAGAGCACTGCGGCCCTGGTACCGTTCTGGGGTTTCTGATGAAGATCTTGGAGCGTCCGTAGGCAAACTCCTCCGCCGGGACCTGCAGGTCGTTCAGCAGCACCTCGACTCCCTGCCTGCAGAGACCAAACCGCAAGCCAGTCAGTCCCACAGAACATGCTGGCCTGTTATGTAAGCTTGGGGGAAAGGACAACTTTTATATGAATACATCAGCCAGGATTCAATCAACATTAGTCCTAGACTTGTAACTAGTATTTTGTTCTTCCCTCACAATACACAGTTTGGTGAAGCCAGCAATGGCAAACATTGACATCACCTAGGCATCAACAGGGAACACATGATTAACAAAGGAGAAAATTCCCATCACATAGAAGGAAATGCACAAATCTCCTTCAGGCCTGTGCACGGAGGGATTTTGAGGATAAAGATACCAGCATAGATATCCAGGATGTTTCTCCCATCTGTGTCTCACACAAATAAATACCTTATCAGCTGTGCGAAACACATAAGACATACACGGAGACTGTAGCGATAAGGGCCATCTCTGCCTCGGCATGTTTAGCGAGAGGATTTTCTGGGTTTCTGCTCTGTGTTGATGGGGACAGTGCCTCAGTCACACAGACAGGCAGAGCAGGTGAACCATCAGAGATCACGGTCATCACCACCAGCCTGTCTGATGATCTCCCCCAGCAAACAGATAGCCATCTAGGACCCTGCGGCTGAGACGAGGCTAACAGGACCCAGCTTGTCAGCTCAGACACAAAACCAGCTTCGCAGTGGCTTTTAATGTTGAATACCCTCAGGGCTTTCACAGAGGGTTATAGCTAGTGTGTTAGGCCTCACTGCTGGAACATTCAGTAGATTTAGTGGCTCTGGTCACTTCCACAGAAGACACCTGAGCGGATTTACTTTCTTCCTAAGGCACAGGATGTGTTTAACGGAGGCCGCTGACAAGTCAGACCCGGTCAAAGCAGATTGTAAGCAGTCTTTTCAGATGTGTTTTTATGTCTATTCGGAGGTTTAGTGCTTTTTTAAACCACCGGTTATGGTCAAATTGATATCAGAAAAGTTGCTTTAAGCCATTTAACCCTGCTATTATCATTCAACATTTTCCATAATTTGGCCCATAAGTACCATGTGACCAATCAGGACCAAAATCAGGTGAATGTTTTAAGTATTTACACACACACCACTTTTTCTTAAGGACATGGTGAAACAAAGAGATGGAGGAGGCAAATTGTAACTGGACTAGTCATTCCTCCTTCCTCATGTATTCCACAGGGCAGTTTTACCTGGCAGGACCCCTCCAGTGTGGCCATGTCTGTTTGCAGAGCATCTTGTAGCGCTCCAGGCAGGGCTCGTAGGCCTGGCGGAAGGCGTAGCCGGCCCGCCTCACCCGCACGTTCTCCATCAGCCCCAGGTAACGCGCCTGGTGGCACACCAGCGATTCCGTAAAGATGTGGGCCGCCTTCTTGTCATTGGGCTTGATGCATCTGAGGGAGGAAGAGCCGCCATTTTATGAGTGGAGTTGGCTGAACTGAGAAGGGCTACATTAGAGTGAGGCCATCCCCTTAGCCTGTCCCAAGGCATTACCACGTTCACTTAACCCTTTGTCTTAAGGTCACTTCATTGCAGATAAGCAATAGACAGGAGGATCAAAGCAGCCCATTCCTAAACTTGGACATGTTCACCCTGCACAGTATTACATTAATGTCCCATGCACCAACGCAAAGGTCAAATATCAGAACACGGTGCACAAGAAACCCATTATTAATCTGATCATTTTAAACCCATTATTAATCTGATCATTTTAAATCAAATTCACGTCCTCTGCATTTGTCTCACTGCAGTCTTACACTATCCTGTGTGGAGGGGGCAGATGAAGCCAAACCAGAGCAGAAACACACTGTAATTAAGGGCAGCCAAGACACAAAAATAAGACTGAAAAATAGATATTGACTGCTTAGTGATGATAGGCTATGGAAGAGTATCTGACAGCTTCACTGGAAAGGTAGTACTATCAAAAACTCTGTGATTCACCTTCACCACAGCCATGGAGTTAGTTTACTCTTGTCATCCAATACAATGTGTACATTTTTCAAAATCTGATATGGACAGATAATGCTGGGTGGTTTGAAAACATGTGGGTGACCAGGCAGGGTTTTAATTATGCAGGTTGACATACTTTCCTCCGTAAACCTTACACATGTACATCTCTGGTTAGCCCAGACACTCAACACAGTTTCTCTGTTCCCAATCAACAGCAGATGATAAATAGAAGGAAACCCTAGTATAGTGAGGGTTATTTTTTTACTTGATCTGTTCGGGGGTTCAGGTATACCTGATGTAGTTGGGATTCTTGGTCTGAAGGTTCTTCATGAGCGTGGCCACCGAGGCCTTGAACTGGCAGCCAGCAGTGGGCGGCCTCTTCAGGTTGACCTTGGCTGGGTTCCCCTCGGGAAAGAGAGCCTTCATCAGGCTGTGATTGGCCTTGTACATGGCCTGAGAGAGGTCACGGTAGAGCAGGTCATTGTTCTTGTCCACGAAGCCCTCCACACGATACAGCACCTACAATGCAAATATAACATTCAATGTCATTCAAAGTCATTTCATACTACTGTTTACAACTCACTATAGTCCATTCATTCATCCCAACTCTTCCCTTTGCAAAAGGACATAATACACCATACCTATAGTATCTAACAAGAGGAATAAACAAAGTCGGCATATCCACTGACCATAAAGACTTACTGCAACACTGGAGGTGAGTGACATTTGACACTGCTGTCAGTTTAATTAATGAACAACTAGTGAACAATTACACTAATAGTCTGAAGCTGCATGTGAACAATTGAGATTAGAGGGTGATTAAGGATTATGCATATTGATTGGTCCTGGTATGAGGGACATGCTGCCCTTCAGGTAATGCTCTTAGTGAACCCATATTTTTACATGTAATGATTTTAATAATCTCCCAGTTTATTCACGTGTGCTCAGTTCCTATAGCATTGTTTTACTGGTGTGTCTCCACCTACATTTACAGTCTGCGAGATTAATATGCCCTAATACATCCTCCACATGCCCTTAAGAAATCTCCCATGTGCAACCTTTAAATGTGTCCCCCTTGAACAATTCCCAGATGTATCTAGTATAGGCACTGTATGAGCCCCACTGGCACATTTTTGGAAGATGCCCCCTTAAGGTGGTAACATGTCACCTCTAATCTATTTATGCCTGTCCCACAATGAAATGTTTCAGTAACATCAATAACTGTATAAATGGACAGTGTGTAAAAATGCAAACTGTGTAATTCACTCTGGATAAGATCAAGATCTCAAGATCTGCCCTTCTGGATTCTGAGACTGTTCAGAGCCTCCCCCACCCCCACCCATCCGTCCCAGGTGTGGTACCTTTCCGGCGTAGTGCTGGATGCGGAAGCAGCTGTGCGGCAGGCTGTGGTCGGTCAGGAACTTTTGGTTCTTGCTTAGGCGGCTCTCGAAGTGCTGGTGTTCGGCACAGATGGTGTTGAGCTTGTCCAGGAAGGTCTCGTCCGTCACCGTCCCGGGCCTCAGGCACTCCTCGTCCAGCATGGCCAGGATCCCGTTCGTGTTCTGAGCGGAGAGGTGGAGAGGGCGGGAGGCCCAGCGGGAGCATCATCAGCCTGTCTGCCGTTTGTACGCTTCCTTCACAACATTTAAAACTTTGCACGTCCATTTTTGGGTTTGATAAAAGAGTGAACGGCTTGCCATCATCAGCTCTGCGCTGTCAATGTAAATAACACTGTGGCAAAGTTTATATAAAATACATTGTGGAAATCATCTTGCATAATGTATGGCAGGTCTGACTTATGTCCTGAGAAGTGAGTCTTTTTGAGGATGCAACACGTTTTGCAGCACTGACAAACTGATATTTGCATGTAAATTGGTTTTTAAATCAAATATATTTGACATTAAGAAGCAGCGAGGGCTAAAGTCTGCCAATATGTCATCATTCCGGAGCGATAAGAATGACACTATGCTACATTATTATGAACCATAACCAAATACAATAACTTTAGGCAATGTTGAGTTATTATTTAGGACTATCCAAAAAAAAAAAAAAAAACACATTATGTTCTCAAGCTGAATATATTAGAAAGGCGACATGGAAATACACAGTAATACCACTTTATATTGAATGTTTGCCGGAGAAACTAAATACTGAACTGGATATTTTTCTACATGGAAGAAAATAAATTGGACACATTTGGACTTACTACAAGGCCTTGGGCACTGAAACGACATTGATCTTGCCAATGACCTGTCATATTTTAAACAGATTACTGCGTGTAGTGAAAGTGGCAGGCACGATCCGAGCAGCTTGCCAAAATGAGAATAACATTTGCACAACTTACATTCTCGATGAGGTCGCAGATGATGGCATTGTTGAAATAGTCGATGTTGGTCCACTCGATCCCCTGCGATAAAGAGGAGGGAACAGAAATATTGAAAAGGTGACAATTTCCTGCTTTGCTGCCAGCTTTCGTGAGCTCAAAAAGAGTTGGTGATCAGTGAAAACATAGTACTGTAATCCTAGCTATCAGATAAGGATAGGGATGAGGACGAGGCATGCAGGCAATATAGGAGATTTACCCCAGTCATTCTTTGCACCACAGATAAGAGCATTCGACTGAGAGAATTTGGTATAGGGTGATCCACAGCTCACAAACCAGTACAATTCCTCCCATGGCATTCCCTTTGCACGCTACAGCGAAAGCTGCCATTACTGTCACCATGCTTTAGGGTTCTCAGCATTCAAATTTACCTCCTGATTTTACTCAAAGAAACAATCACACAACTGAAGCAGTGAGGGATGTAGGTGGTCTCAAAGCAGGTCACCATACATTTAAGAAATAAAGTATTACAAAAAAGCAGGTTCACTTGCAGCTAAATTGTGCCTTCTGTAAAAGCACACTCACTTTTCAAAACTGTTCATGGAGACACACAGAGTCAGTGGTAGTCTCGGATTTTGTTGCTCCAAAGGACTTCTAGCCACAGTTGGCACTAGAATAGTCATGCTTTGTTCCAGACCATAGGGATGAACTCACTAATTTCAAATATTTTCAACAAAATGTACATGAATCTCTACTGGGAGAAAAGGCCCAAATGGAACGATAAGCAGAGATGAGTTCATATGTCATGACAAAGGACACATACTCACTTTGTTGATACACAACTAGACAGATGAAAGTATTTACAAACAATGGTTTTGAAATGCATGAAATTTACTTGCGTCTACATGTCTGCCATTTTACATATTCACATTATGTCCAATTGTGTCCCCTTTCATGTAGTTTATACAATTTTGTTTTATATGCTTTGGATTTGTGTCAATAAAGCTCATTTGCATTTGACTTTACTAAGACCAGCCTGTTTGAATTATCGATATCCTTTTTTAGCCAAGGACTCTTGCATTAGACAGGCACTCCTTCCGCGTTTTTTGGTTGTTTAAGTCATAGCGCGCACCACTGGTGCACGATGCGATGACTGATATCGACCTTTGTGTCAGAACATTCATACACTAGGGACACACCCACATGCCCCACTTTCCACAAGCACTGTATGAGATTTGGTTAAATTCCATACATTGCTGCCTGCAGCACTGAACCTAGATCAGACTTGGCTTAATTTTCATGTGACGGTCACTGATGATATTAGGGTTGAGTGAGCTGATCTCGGGTCAGTGCTTTGTGGCACTGCTTGGGTATGAGGCACAGACCTGACGGAAAGAACACCACATGAACGCCCATGATAACAGATTAGACTGAGATGTAGGCAGCGTCTGAAATGGGCTGAGAAATTGCTCCTGGGTGGATTGTGTGAACGGAGAATCGGACGAGGGGGGAGAGGGGCGGAGCAAAGGAGTGGGACTTAACGATCGGGACTGCTGATTGGATTTTCTCTCAGCTACCTCCCCCCCAGCCCTCCCCTCCATCCCCCAAAACCAAAAACTTGGTCTCCTGGGCCATGCTAGTTTCCCATGCACTCCTTTGGAAGGGGGCCAGGAAGTGGAATATGGCAGAGAGGAGGTCAGGGGTGGCTCAGGATGCATTCTTGGAGGTTTGAAAGCAAACAGAGTGTGGCCCCTTCGCCAAGAGCCCAGGGCTGGGGGTGGGGGGGGGGGGCAGAATGTTTACCCCAGCTGGATTACGGGATCACCTCCGTCCCCCGTCCCACAGGAGGAAGGGACTGAGGGAGAGGCAAAAAGAGAAACTGCAGAAGGAGCCAGCAAGAGAGAAGTGGATGGAGAAAATAGGAATGACTGGGGAGGAGGGAGGGGGAAGACAGAGGGGAAGAACAAGATTGAGGGCTGGAAGACCTCGACCTTTGGTGTCAGAGATACTTTACAACAGTATAAGAGTCAGATGTCTTTCTAAACTGTAGCGCATTTGGGGTATAACTATTCTTGCTCGCTGGGTCAAGTTAACCATCAATGCAAATGACAGAGAAAGGTGTTTCCAGTGTGGAGGAAGGGAACCATCCCCAACTCAAGTTGAGAGGATTGAAGACATGCAATACATATTTTGTGAATCATGATGTGCTCATGTGTGCAGATATTTTGTGGCTCATGTGTGCAGGCCCTTTGACCTCCATGCCAGTAGAGGGCGCTGGTGATGTCATACGCAGTCCCCTCACCTCTCGGACATACTCCTCCTGTTCCTCCCGCAGCGTCAGCTCGATGAAGATCTGCTGCAGTTTCTCGTTGCAGTAATTGATGATGAACTGTTCAAAGCTGTTGTCCTGTGAGGAGAAACTCTGCATTAGACTCCCATCCAACCCTTTAAACCTGCCATAAACTGATTTCACACCACATAACACTCAAACAGCACTAACACCACTCTCCACTGCTTTTATATTTCTCCCATAAGAAGGCTAATAATAAACTCTTTTATCTCCATCTGTTTTTGTGACATGAAACTTTATCCACTTGTTAAGTAGCTGCCCAACTCTTCCCCTACCATACTCCCTCAATACCCTTACAATTACCATATGGAGAACAGACTTCTGAAACTTTCTCTGCTTTAATGTCAGCCAGAACAAAGATAATAATCTCATAACATGGACAGACTTTAATCTCCCTCTGACACACAGGGACAGATTTAAGTTCTTCAGACTTCTGAGTCAAACAGAAATACTAAAACAGGTCTCTGTTCAATGGCCACTCCTCGCAATTATGAAAACCCACTTTCACATACGATTTACATAGTGAAAAGATTGAAAATACAATTGAATATACAATTGACCATTTTCCAAAATCTCATTTTAAGATCTCCCTCTGTATGAATCCCCTCCCCCCTGGCTCTCAATTATGAGCAGCTGTGTTAAGGGATGCTCATTGGCTTAAGGATCTTGTTGGTTAGGTTAGGTGACACTCATTCGCTTATGGTACACAGGTTAGGATTGCATCTCTACAGCAGTTCTACTGGGACAGCATGAGGGATGGAAGTACTGGTAGATCTGTCAGAAGGAGAGAGGGCGAAGGGTTTGATTCAAAGACAGGGCACCACTGTTGTGCCCCTTAGCAAGGTGTTCTACCTGATTTCCTTTTTTAAAGTTCTGGATAATGTAACATGATGAAAATAAAGGTCTCTGAACATGCCATAACCTTCTCAGTACAGCCACTTAGATCCTACAGAGCTGTACTGCAGTGTGTCGGAAAACAATCACTGCTTTAGGGCGGTATGGAAATTAAGTGAGTGTTTTGTGCTCAAAAGCACCATGACAATGTCAGTTCAGTGCCATCCAATCGGATGAGATGTACAATGTGGAAAGTCTGCTTGATGATGTAGCTGAAGTCTGCTAGATGTGGTTAACTGTGTCGAAGCCTTGCAAGGAACCAGACCAGGGGCACCACATCCCCTTACCCTGAGAAGCTAAGTGAGGCTCTGCTCATACGTTCTTTAGCTCTCCATCGTGTACCAGACCAGTGGACCTCCATCCCCCTGACAAAAAGCCACGGCAAACGCCAACACGTCTGATGCGTCTAAGCACCAGGGAAGCTTGCAGCCAACTCCAAAGGGTGACAGCCAGATGCACTACTGAGAGGCACCAGTCCTACCCTCTGCTCCTGGGCACTGCCCATACCACCAGATCTCACTGCTCCTCAGCGCCACCACAAGGTGGGAGGCCATATTAACGCTACTTCTTAAATGGTTAACAAGGCACTTCCCAGAATGCACTACTGTCCTTGGAACAGAGGGTGGTGGCACAAGGGGTTGAGTACCTATCAAATGGCGGCCACCAAACTGATGCAAAACGTTCCCAAAATGTTGCTGTGATCACTGACGTCGCAACATTAAATGCATTTTGTGCGAACGTTGCGCAGCAGCTGGATGTGAAAGCCACTCCCGTAGCTGGGTTCACATTTAAGTCATGAGACAGTTAAATTAGGACTAGAATTAAGGGCTAGATTGCAGCATGCCTTCACTCTTGCACTGCACATCCTTTGTACTTACTCCATTCTGTCGAACACAAACAAGGACATTCAGGAGAGGGAGAGAGATGGTCAGACTGTGGTACATGCATAGTTAAAACCAAAATTGGGTCTCATTGTTATTGGACAGATACTTACTGTTCACGCTAGCTGGAAAACCGAAAACAAATTTAGCGGTAAGTGATGCAACTTGCACAAAAAAACGTATTGTTAGGGATGGCGGAGGTATTTACAGAAAGGGCTGAGTCACTGGGAAAGGCAGATAGAGAGACGTGGGAAGATTTCCACACAGCATGCAGGGCTCAGGCAGCATGGAGGAAAATATTGCACAGTGTGTTGAGTTGTAAGAGATAAATATCAACCACCAAAGCCACATGTGATGTACTACACAGAAACATTCAAGCTCCACTCACAGTATTAAAACACTAATACAAAAACCCAAGAGACAAATTCAAATTTACCTAAGATCTTTTGACTTGCTAACGCTACTGCACAAACAAAATGTAAATGGGCAGAAAAACAAACAAAAAAAAACAGGACAGTAAGAGGAATTAAATGGTACAGAGACATCACTCAAACTGCAACTTTGACTACTCTACAGTCCTGGTGATTGTAACTGTGAGCTGCTTTTATCTGAAATGAGACTCAATGATATATGTGCTATTAGCTTCCTGGAGCCGGTTCAGACAGACCTCTCTCTCTCCCTCTGTGTTATGGTCACAGTGGCCAGGTCTTTGAACTGGAAGTCCCAGCATAGGTTTCACTCTGGGTCAGTGCTGTTTTTCCCAGGGTTGTTGAGAGGTCTTGCTCCTTCAGCTACTGCACCCTCAGCACCATTCATCAGGATACCAGTGCGTGTTTAGCTCTAAATTCCTACCGCAGCTAACACCTCCCGCCTCCCCATCTCTCTACTCTGCATCACATGTGCATTACACTGTTGTGGCTAGCCCTGCCACAGAAATAGGGAGACAGACAGGCAAGATAGACACTGTACTCCTGTGCGGTTCTGTAGGGCCTAGCTTAGGCGGTCTGTCTGCTCTCAAAACAGAAGCGGTATAGGCATATTTCCAAAAACAGAAAGTTGCCAGATGGACCAACTTCTGCCAATACTGTGCCATTTTTTGAGAGTTTTTTTTTTATAGGACGGCCACTTCTCTGGCCACTGCTTCTGACACCACTGACATGCAGTTCTAGGTCACAGCTCTGGCAGCCGCCTGTAATCTCTTAAAATGCTGCTAAACCAGGAAACAAATCTGCAAAGTTGGCATAGCTGCAGTGAGTCAGTGGGGGTGTGTTTTTTTCATGGGAAAGGGCATGCGTCGGTACAAGGACCATATGAAAGAGCTTTCTGGCAATTCCCTCTTCAGAGTGTGTTGTCTTGTCTAACCAAATCCAACAAATGTCCTACAGGGAAATTAATGAGTTACTGCAAAAAAAATCCCACAGCTAACCTCACTGTGAGTCAGAGGCAAAGTCCTATAATCTATAGACTTCAAGACTGACTCACTCAACCAGGATGCATCTGTTGACTGGTAGTATTACAGGCCAAGAAGAGTAGATCATGTGAGAAACAATGAAATACAAACTTTTGGGACTGTGTTTGACAATATGTGTGAGAATATGCATATGTGTAAGCAAGTGTGTGCCACAGAGAAGAAGACTGGCAGTGACTCTGGTCCAGCGCCTGGCCTGGATAACACTTAGCCCAGACAGAGCTCCTCCAACAAAGAACAAGGAACCCCAGACTATAAAACAGCTCAATCATGATAGTCAGGCATGCACCCTCACAAATCTGTGCAGCTAAAACTGTAGGCACTGTGATGTGAAAATGTACTAGTTTCACAGGTATAATTCTGGATACTGTGTCTGCATGTACTGCATTTGAGTCTCTCAGCATCATGCAGATGGGTTGCTTGTATCTGCCTGTGTGCATGTGTCATTTCCTCATGTACCTGTGTGTGCACGTGTGAGTGCATGCGTGAGCGCATGCATGTGCCATTTGCCAGAATGTGTGTGTGTGTGTGTGTGTGTGTGTGTGTGTGTGTGTGTGCGTGTGTGCAGTGAGCACATGTATGTGACAGGGGTGGTGTGCAGGGCTCTGTGAGCCAGTCCTGCTCACAGATCATGAGGAATGCAGGACTGAAAAGCAGCTGTGATCAGACCAGTCCTGTAACTATTACACCAGAAACGAAACAAGCCCCAACAGCGCACGAGGAGCTCGAAACCCCACGGCCAGAACTGGGGCTTTATCAGGCGTACTTTGATTCATCCTGAAAACATCTCTCCTCACTGTTACCACACTCATACCACCTTTGTTTACCTTGGCTGGTTTTCCAGCAGTGAGGCATTTACTATCTGCTTATTTTGAGGGAAAATGATTTTACTCCCTGTCAAGTGTATAAATAAAATACATGACAGCATGCAAAGACCTTAAAATTATTCTACATACTACACTGTCCACCAGGAACACACATCACCCCCTGATCTTTTAATCCCAACCATTCAGCTTTCCATTGTGGCATGAATACAGTGATGGAAAGGGTCATTTGACTTTTAATTTGCCATTAAAAGGTCAAAAAATGAGACATGAATCAAAGAACCACCACAATGGTGGCAGTCTGTGTGTATGAACGTCATGTGAATTTAGTGTGAGATATTGCATAACAGAGTAAAGGACAAGACAATTTATGGCAACAGAATGGCACTTGGGGTAAGTCATCGAAGTGGTGAGCCTCACCTCAAAAATTTCAAATCCATAGATGTCCAAGACGCCCATCACCTTCTTACGTGTTTTGGTTTGCGCCTGGGGGGAAGAAGAAGAAGGCTAGATTGAATAAGCCTGCATTTAAAGTGGATGCACGTGAACCCTTCACCATTAGTTCAGCTCTCATTAGACCATCTGTATTCACACAGAGGTCAAGCCTGCCTTTCGGCAGTCCATTTATACCTTTTGACCCAAGCCTGCTTGTGGTCTCAAACAAAAAGGTCTGGATCTCCTTCAGAAAGGCTGTGGCCTGCAGGGAGAGCAGCTCCAGTTTGGGCCGCAGCCAGCATTTCCAAACCAGGGCTCATATTCACAAAGCGTCTCATTCTGAGAGTGCTGATCTAGGATCAGCATACCCCATCTACATCCTAAACTTATCCATGGTGAAGTAACAGGAAAAACTGATCTTAGATCAGCAGCGATCCTTTTTAAATCTTAAAGGATGTTCACACTGCAGGTAATGCTAATTCCCATTGGACGGGAGAAGTCTAAGTAGCTGAGAAAAGAGGGAACTGAGAGCTGAGGAGTGTACCTTGATGCTCTCGTTGATCCGGTTCACCAGCCAGCTGAACATACGACTGTACAGGTTTTTGGCCAGGGCATCACGGGCGTAATAGGCCTGGAAGAAACAGAAGACAAAAACATCACTCCCTTGTACAAACCTGGCATAGATACAGCTGGGTAGATAAACAGGTAGGTAGCATTAGTAGGTAGGGCAAAATGCATGTACCCACACCATGTGATTTTCAAAGACAGCACATAAATTTAGCCAGTAGGTTATTTAAAGGATAGGTTTGGCTGTATCTAAATGGTTGGGTTTGGTATATTGTATTTGATTTTCCGACATAGTGACTGCCTTCCCAGTTGGGAGAAAAATCACTTGGAAAGAAAAGATGTTTTTTTTTGCTATTCCCAAGCTAATTCAAAAAAATTGCCCATTGTTAGGTATTAACGTTTGGACCAAAAACAAAGCACACTTGAAAGAGGGTGTCCTCAAATGCAGAGTCATGATGGAGTAACCCAGTAAAACCATCGTGTAAACTTGGCAAACGAACGGAGCAAAACAAATGGAAGAAAGTGAACTTTTGGCGACATCCGGCCTGCTCAGCTTCGAGGGGCGCCACCGGGCACAACCCCACGGACCACCGCGCGCACGCGCTGGCGACACTCAGACAGGCCGCGCGCTGGGACTCCGCTGATATTCCGAGGATACTTTCCGGAAGCTCCAGAGGCCGAGCTGTACTCCTGATCTATTGCTGGCTCTTCTTTTGTTACTTTTGTTTGTTTTAACCAGCCGGATGTTTGTAATTGGGGGTGGGGGGTGGGGGTCTGGGCTGTATATTGGCTCCACTGACCTCTGGAAACGCTCTTCTCTAAACTGTGTAAATCCACATTGGTAAAAAACAGCAGATCCCAGCCCTCCCGCAAAGCTTAGGATATACATCAGGATTTGGTGACGGACACTAGTGTCAGCACGGTAACGCCAACTGGACTTTTGAACTGTGGTTAAGTCAAGGGCATACGTAAGACATAAGTTACGGAGTATACCTCCCTGAACTTCTGAGGATATAAAGTATACCCAACTATTAGCCTTATCACCATTAATACATAACTGCTTTGAAGTTATTGTATGGCCACCTGCTAAGACGGTATACTCTACTCATCTGTTACCTCTCCACCACATATTATGAACAGTTGGTTGCAGGTTCAAGGCCTAAGGGGTAAAAGCTCGCTGTTGTGTCTATGAGCGAGGCGCTTAACCTTTCTGCTTTAGTCAACACTGGGGACGAGGGGAGCCACTGAGCCAATAAATAATGCACTTTAATGTCATCCTTCACAGCCTTAAAATTTCTGCCTTGCTAAAGGTCGCAAATGTGCCCTACTTTTCTGGTTTCCGGTAGAGCCGCACTCATCTATAATTGATAGGTTACTGGGGAGAAAAAAATCCACCACCAATGAAAATCTTTCAGGATTTCTGCGAAGGTTAACTCTGTTTCTAAGGACACTTATGTTTGCTGTGGAATCTACAGAAGCATGACTGAAACAATAAAGAAGGTTAACACAGACAGAGGCGCAAAAATAATCTGGTCAAAAAAAAAAAACTTAAAGCATCAACTAATAAGGGTGAGAAATTAGACCATTAAAAAGCCAGACAACACAATTACTGGGGAACATTCACCTTTGAAATTTGGAAAGCATGTTTTTATACTGATAGCAAAAGTAGTGAAAAATGAAAAGGCAAAAAAAAAAAAGAAACATCACAACCAATTGCCCTTATAATCACAGTGCAAAGTGCTAACATCTGTTGCAACATAATTAGAACCAGCAGGAGTTTGTGAAATGAAGTTGTTTTTGCTTTTGGGTTTCACAGTATTCATTCCCTAGATCAGTGCTGTCAGACCTGGAGGGCCACACAGTGTGAGGGATTGTGAGGTTTCTTTTCAATCAGCAGCCATTTTAGGCCCTGGAATCATGGCGTGTGGACTCTTCAGCCAATCAATGACTTTAATGAACCACTTAAGCACTGAAACACACCAGAAACCAGAAGATCCCCTCATTTCAAGGGCAATTTAGGCTTTGGAAACAAGATCTGTGGAATCCTTTGCCGATCGATGACTCAAATTAAGCGCTGAAATGCACCAGAGAGCAGCAGATATTGTGGCCATCCAGGAGTAGAGCTTTAGACAACAGCCCTGCCCTTGACTGAGGGCCTGGGGCTCGGCAGCCTCACCTGGGCCACGTTCAGGTGGTGGACACCTTCTCCATCTTGGCCTCCACGGTTCGGAAGCTGAAGGCTCGCTCCAGCACCGACTGCTCGATCCCCAGCAGTTCGCACATCTCCTTCAGGTCTGTTCACAGCGAGAAATGCATCATGCACGAAAGTGAGATGGAGACAAGTTACATTACATTACAGTCATTTAACTTTTATCCAAAGCGACTTGCAGTTTATTAAGCTGCCCCTGTGACAAGTGACACTGTAATTACAACACAATGTAGTCTTCAATGCCAACAGCTTTAAGGATTTCCTCAAACTTATGTTGCATCACATCGAAGCCACTCTACCTGTAGTGAACCAAATTAGCTGCTAAGACGACAGGCTTATCCATGATGACATTATGCTCTCTACTTTGTTTAGCCAGATAGTCCTATTGTCTGCTGTGGTCAGAACAGTGAAAGAAACTTACTGACAGAATCAAAGCCATACTGTTTTCTTAAAAGTCTAGGCTTGGTTTAAGGCGTAGCATGCTATCGTATAACCGCATAGTATTCTCAATGGGACATACCGTAATCTGTAAAAATAATCACATAACAAGCTAAGCAAACATTTGACTGCTTCTGAGGCAGGGAACATACCACACATTTCCTTACTATAATAACTCACAATACATATCTACGTGGCTATCAATCACATAGAGGGCCAAAATTTATTTCACAGGGTGGAATGAGAGCTATGGGTTTGGGTGATAATGGCTGCATTGTTGCCACTGGCATTACTAAATGCTTCCAGATCTCTGCAAAGAAGCACTAGCACACACCCAACAGTAGATGGCAGTGGTGTTCAACCAGGTAAGCTCTAAACAGGTTCTCACAATGGCACAGACTGGGGGCTGAAGGCTTTGTGTTTGGGTAGTCCAGTAAAGTCATGTATGTTAAGCAAAGACATACTGTAGATATAAATAAAGAGTTTAAGAGATCCATCCTACTGCAACACTGCAGCTTGCATTTATTATCCAGTGGAGTGCAACAGAGGGAAAATAGAAATAATCAGGGGAAATACTAGGAAATTCAGTGAAAGATGAATGAGAAATGTAGTTTTGCATTGTTTTCAACTGCCCTCTGTTGGTATTAAGCATTGCTAACAAAATAAATTTGAAAAGGCTGATGTTCTATAGTGCCCAAATGTGTGTTATGACAAAAAATGTGGCCTGTCAGGTTTTTCCAAAACACTCCAAAAATATACTGCAACCTTGCAGTCCTTGTGGATCCTGTACCAGCAAACACAAAACATGTTCCATTCTGACTCCCAGCACTGGGATCAAAGTCCCTCAAACCCAGGTTTACCCAAACAGGAAGTGACCTCACCATTCTTGTCTTTGACCCGGCTCTCGTCGAACCCATTCACGCGGGACTCAGGTTTGAACTCAATGTTCCCCAGCTTCAGCACAGCGGCAACCAGCTCCAGAACCGACTGCACCTCATCCTCCATGAAGCCCACAATCTGCATGGCATTCTGGGATAGAAATGACAGCATGTAAGTGACGGGCAGCTAGAGAAAAGCTACACAGTGGTAAATCTGGTGGCTCCTGCCCTAAGAGATTCAGAGATTAAGAGGGACAGGCAGGTGGTCTCAGCAGAGCACACCAAAACAGCTGCATAAGGGCTATACTGCAAGGAATTCTGGGAATAAACGAAGGAGGGAAAGACAGGGTTGTTGTACCGTATGACACACCATTGAGGAAAGAGGGTGAGGGGGTGTTTGGGCAAGACCACCCAAATATCACAACCTCTATACTGAGGACATTCACTGACAGCAAAGCACCCAACCTAAAACCAAACACACACTCGCAGTAATGCACACCACAGCCTGGACAGACATGATCGAGTGGCAAGGACAGAGGGGGTGGAGGTCCAATATCAAAGCAGAAGTCAGGAGTTCCAGACAAAGTGATTTCCCCTGTAATCAGGCCCATAATGATGGGAGTCTGATGGAGCAAAGAAGAAAGAGAAAAACCTTGTTTCATGCTAAGCTCCTCTAACGTGACACAGCCCATTGCTTCAATAAGGTTATGGACTGAGAGGGAGGGCTGGCATGGGCCTTGGTGATGGGAAGCTGCTCTGCTGTGCTGTGCTGGCTCTCTCCAGCGGCCCAGGGGCCGCTTCAGCAGTTCTGTGCCTCCTCCACAGATCGCTGAGCGAGATGTAAACAGAGTGCGCTGTGAGAGTGCCGTGTGTGCGGGAGGCGGGCACGTGGGCGAGGACAGCGAGGGCCCCTGAAACGGCCCACTCTTTTCAGCGTGGAGGATGGATGCTAATTTACAGACCGCACCGGTGAGCGAGGCAAAGAGGGAGCCAAGAGGGGGTGGGAGAGCCAGACAGAGAGAGAGAGCCCACAAGAAAAAGAAATAATGTTTGTAGCTACCTGCCATAGCCTGAGGGGAAACAAGAAATGCAAAAGGAACAAAAGCAATTCACCAATAATTTTAAACATCTATACTTTAATTATGTATTTCACCTTTGCAATGCCCACTGCAGATTGCAGATTCAGTAAGTGAATCTTTAATTTTCTTTTTTATGTATGCTAGTTATTATTTTGTTGGACTGAATGGTGAAAACAATGGGAAGAATCTAACATCAGCAGTACTGCAGAGGGAGAAAATAACGAGGAAAGGAAGATAGAGGGATACAGGGCAAGTGAGAGTGAGAGAGTGAGAGAACTCTCCTCTCCCATTAGCAGGCTTCAGTGCTGACAGGCATCTCCAAGGGGAGAGACTTGTTGTGAACCTGGTCATGTCTTCTTGTGCACGCACCGTTTTCTTCAATCAAATGCAAGCTCAATTGCATCAGAGACCCTGTGGCCTACTTTCAGAGAGTGGCAGCTGGCAGTCGAGCAGAGGAATTCTGTCAGCCTGATGGTTCTGAGATTTTTAAAACTGGGACATTGCTGTTAGCACATGCACTTACATCTCTTAAAACGCTTTAAATAGTTTTCATGACAAAACTTAAGTCTGACTAGATTTGCCAAATTCATATGAGCGGGATGTTTTCATTCCGACCTTAAGTCTCTATTGATCATCACTGCAGGTGAGGGACGTTTAGACTGCAAAATCAACCAACAGGCTTGAAACATACCAACAGGCCAGTTGACCTTTAACCTCTGAACTGTTGGCTGACTGTAAGTGTATGAAATGCCAGAGGAATCCTCAGCATCTGTCAGCGCCTTAATGATGATGGATGGTACAGTGCTTGGCGAGCAGCAGGCTTTTAGACATTTCAACGATCAGTCTTGAGCAAATGGTTCTTCATCAGTGCATTCACCTCTCTGATTACTGCTGAAACACGATACACAGTTTACCTGACGATGCTTCAGAGTTTACATTTAATTTTTGTCTTTTTCTTTAAAATAATTGTATCTAATTATTTTGATTAAGAACTGAGTATTTACTGTTGGTTCCCTTTATTGAAGTACAAATGGAGACAAAACACCTTTACAGAAACAACAAAAAGCCCCCATAAAAGTGCGTAAGAATACGAGAAAGAAAAAAAAACAAAACAAAAAGAGGAGAAAGAGAGATAAAGAGAGAAAAGAAAGAGAGAGAGAGAGAGAGAGAGAGAGAGAGAAAGAGAGATAGAGAAAAGAGAAGAGAGAGAGAGAGAACGGGAGGGAGAGGCACGAACACCTGCGGAGGCCTGTGGCTCTGGCACCATCAGTGGGACAGGATTCGGGCCTGTGAGGCTCATTGTTCAGAGGGACTGGACTCCATTGTGTGGCGTGTACAGTAGCAGCACAGCGCAGTGTTTATTTGTCTGGACCAGCAGCTGTGCGGTGGCCACTCAGACAGGAAGGACTGGGGAAATGAGAAGCTATTACCGGGAATCAGGAGAGGGAGCATGCTAGCAGGAGGGCCAGGCTGTGGCCAATGTCCACTCAACGCATACTATGGGGGGTTCATACAGGACCACAACACCACCAAACAACCATTTCCACCAAAAAGTCTCAGTATACAGGGTTTTTCCACCGGTGAAGTAACTGAGCCATGTATTTATTTTTTTAAAACTCCATTGTCCATTCACCAGTTAGGATGTGTACATCAAGAGGAGGCGGCAGAGGAAGGTCAGATTGTGTGTTTCCGTACACTATACAAAACTGTTCTTTTATTTTAGTTTTGGTATCATTTTCATATTTTTGTCTTACAGTTTCTTTCCTTTAGTGATTACTCATTTGTTATGAATCGTTTGCTTTTGTTTTGGAATTTCATTTACGTATTCACATCAGCCAGGACTAGATGACGTAGTTCTAGCTGCGCTTTTAAAAAAAAAAAAAAAAAAAAAAGATCCAAATAACCTAAATAAAGGGTACGTGCTAACGGGAGCCCCAGCAGTGACAGGGTTTAGGTGGCTGAGGTTTGAATGATGTTGCTTTTCTGTTTGCCGTGCAAGCGCTGCAGTTGCAGGAAGCTCTATTGGACCATTTCCTCATCATATCAGCCCAAGAGAGCTGCATTAAGTGGGATTCCTACTTTACTCACAACATCCTAAACCTACTCCTGTTCCAAAGCCGGGTCTGGGAACTCAGCCCTGGGGGGTTATAATTAAAAGACTTTGATTTCTGCAATGTGGCCGAAATCCAAGGAGCACGGGCGGGGGTTAACGTAATACAGTTAAGTGGCTAATTAATTTCACCAATGATTAAAAGCTCAGGGGCCTATATTTATTTGTAATATGTCTCAGAGTCAGACTACTGATCCAGGATCAGTTTAGCCTTTTGGCTAATAATAGATAAAGTCAGGATACAACTAGGGGAGACATGATCCTAGATCAGTACTTCCTCTCTGAGATGTATTGTAAAAAAAGTCACTTCCTGACCTTATGCTATGGACTTCTGTCCCTTCAGAGGGGCAGTCTGACAGACACCGTTAAGAGTGCTGATTGGATATCCACTCACAACTTCCTAATAGGCTGCACTCGAGCTCTCAGCCCAACTCACCCTGACTGTCCGGAAGCTGGCTGCATCGTCCAGTCCATTGACCACTGCAGAGTCCAGGCTCAGGTAGTTGTACTTGCTGAAGTCTCTGTCCAGCTTTAGCTTCTCTGAAGGGAAAAAAAAAAAACAGACAAACAGTCATACAGATAGGCATGTGGTCAGGTGGCACTGCCTGGCATGATGTGCCGATGCAGGTGTGTCTGTGTCTGTGTGTGTGTGTGTGTGTGTGTGTGTGTGTGTGTGTGTGTGTGTGTGTGTGTGTGTGTGTGTGTGTGTGTGTGTGTGTGTGTGTGTGTGTGTGTGTGTGTGTGTGTGTGCGCAATCAGCAGGCGGTGGAGAATTTATGACCCTCGCTCCAGGGGATTTGCATTCTTAGGCAAACACAAACCATGTAAAATGACTGTGTGAGACTTTATCAGTGCAACTGCCACTGCAACTTGCGAGAACCACAATGGAACCAAATTCAAGATCAAAAGATGCAGAAGTGGATCAATTATATTACAATGAACATGACCAGGTAGTGTTGAGAGGATGTGGTCAGAATTTAAGTTGTCACAGGAAGCTGTCAGAATAACAGGGGTGGACAGGGATTGGAGAGGGTGGGCTGTCACTCACTCAGAGTGTCCTCCGAGGCTCCGGACAGGAGCTGGTAGAAGATGTGGAAGTTCCTTTCTCCGCGGGGCTGTTTCACCACGCGCGATTTCTCCAAGAGATCTGCAAGAGAGCCGGGGGTGGGATGTTAACACACACATGTGAGAACTGCAGTTTATGTGACAACAGCACTGTAGAGAGACCACCCACCCCTGAGAAAAAGCCCCTGACTCTCAGATACAGGTTGTGTTTATGCAAGGGTGGTGCAAACTAAAGGGACAGAAATGCATCTCTTATAATTCCCAATACTGGTACAAAAGAATATTTGACAGTTTTGTCCATGTCTCATTTCTAGACAGTGCTAGTATTTATAGGACAGTACAACAAACCAGAACCTTGGGGGGGAAATCTTTAGTTCTATGTCCATATCCTAATGTACTGTATCACTCAAAAGGTTGAACATCAAAAAGTCAACACATTTCATTTGGCATTAAGGGGGTGGTTTTTGATTTTACTGCACTATACGTGAGAATCTAAATCACAAACTGCTTTTGTTTTTAAGATCTTTATCCATATTTTAAGTCAAGATTTTGTTCTCTATTTATTGTAAAAAACACTAGAATGGGATAAGCATTGGATGTTTTGTGCCAGGTGGCACGCAGCATTCCATAGGTGGGGTTTAAGATTGGCTTGACCTGCTGATTTGCTAGAGTTTAAGGTAAAAAAAAAAAAAATCAGTCATGGAAACTATGAGTTGAAGCAGCTACAGATAAATTCATGACATTTTATAGAATCCCCTTATGTGTAAGATGGATATATTTCAATATTTCACTGCACACAACAGTCCTGAGAAAATTTTGTTTTACAATGATTTTTTTTCTGTCCCATAACATTCATTAGGATGGGTGGAATCTCATCTCAATCTCTATGAATCTCGTTTTCTTTAATTGCACTCAAATTTTAAACAGCTTTAATACTAGTTGCTGTATGAGCCAGAGAGTAACACACCCATGAATTGATTTCCCGCAATTCACTGGAGATCAGATAAAGCTTTATTAAGCTGGCTCGAATATCCAAGCTCAGAATACATGGCCATCTTGTCAAGCTTGAACAGCTGCCATATAAAAAAAAAAAAAAAAAAAAAAAAAAACATCCCTTTTACAGCTGAATATCTGAGTTGCTATGGTGATGGCACTTAACTCTGCTTGTTGAGTGCTAGTGAGACAGAAGGTCACAAAGAGCAAAAACCAAGGGAGGTGAGAGGACAGGAAAGGAAAAGTCCACCCCTTGGACACTAATGGACCAATCAGGAGAAACTCTTGAGATAAGGTGATCAGTAAAAGGTTTGCACCGTCAACAAATAGTGATGCTGAGTACAGAACTTACAATCAGTATGAAGATCTATGTATCAGTTTGTCATTGTCTTTATTAACCGGTTTTATCTTAAGCAGCTCTCGTGGATTGCTTTCGTAGGTGTGTGTAGAGATACTGTGGCAGGTGAGGTACTTTGCTCAAGGCTACGACAGGTACGTTTAATCTGGAATTTTCCTACACTATGCTGACCACCGGCAGGAACATGCACTCATAGACAGACCTGTGACTGATACATTATAGGGGTAGCAATGAGAGTACAAAAGCGGAAGTACAAAAGTATAATGGGTTCAGATAAAACGGTTGCATTTAAATGTTTCAGAGCAGATAAGGATACAATTATACAATTTTATGGTATCCAGGAGAAAATTTTGTGTATGTGCTTGTGGAAAACCTTGAGCCAATGCAGTATTTGGAGAGAAGTGATAAGGTGAATGCAGGAGATGGCTGTGTCCCCCAAGGGGTATTTGAACCTGTGACTACCCAACCAAAACAAGAGAGTTCTTCAGAACTCCGAACAAGCACACACAGTTTGAGCACACAGCAACAGCACGCCCCTCCCCTCCCCACTTTCCTCCCATCAGATTCTCTGGTCCTGAGCCCCAGAGATGGAGGAATCGTTACCCCCGAGGCAGTGGGGAGCCTGTGCGGGTCACGCCTCGCTGCTGCCTGGATAAACACATCCTGATAAAGAGCTCATCAATAATAGCTACGTCCCTGAAAGCGCTTCCCCCTCTCGCCTTTGTGTAGCCTCTTCTCCAGCGTGGTCCCTGAGCTGTGATCAAGATTACGATGGAGGCGCGCACAGAGAAGGGCCTCTCTATTGTTTTGAAGTGCCTGAAAACACCTTTTCGCCCCTCCGTTGGTCACGCTGCTTCCTCTCACAGGATGAAATTAGACACGAGTGGGGTGTGGGGGGGGTGTTTGGGTGTGTGAGATTTACAGTGTCCGCGGGTCTTTCCCATGGGGTGGGCATGGGGAGGGTCGAGTCCCGACCCTTAACCTTTTGTACACTGCAACATGATGAGTGATAGCATTGTTGCCTGGTATGCCAAAAGAACATGAAACAGCTATATACTTATGCCCATTCAATTCACTTTCTACTGTACTTTATCAAAAACCTTATAATATAAAAAAACATAAAAATGTACACTGGAGTTCATCCATCTGAAAGCCCATCTGTTATGTGAAGGCAGCATTCAGAAGATGCCTCAAAACATGAATAAATGGAAAGAGATGATGGCATTCTGTGGGTGACGGAGGGAACGGGCCCAATCCTCTTTTGAGGTTTTCATAAAATTTGGAATTGCAAATATTTCTGTGAATGTGCAGTTTGACCGCTGAGTGTGTCTCAGAGAGAGAGAGGAAAAGTGAGAGAAGGTGTGTGTGTGTGTGTGTGTGTGTGTGCGCATGTGGTTACATTTCCTTTCTCTAACATCTCCACATCTTCCAGACTGGCTCTGCAGGATGTTAAATTAGCCTGGGCACGGAAGAGCCGAGCACATCACTGGAGCGCGCGGAACTGTCAGATCTCCAGTCAGGCCCCCTCGGGCTCCGTGGGAGCCAATTACAGCCCATCAAAGGCTCCACAGTGCTGCATCCCTCTGCAGCAGCCTCTTGGCTCCGAGACCCTCGAGGCTTTGAAAAGAGCTCTGTGCTCGGCCGTCCCCTAAGAAAAGGTGCTGTCGGGTGGTAGTTACAGATCAGAGGTACTCATCGGGAAGTTTCGCTTTGAGGACTGCATGGGTAACGTAACGCCAATTGACCCATTACACACTTTAGGTTACTTACACAAAGGAAAAAAAAAAAATTCAACCTCAACGCCTATAATAATAATGAAATACTGCTGGGAAATACAAGGCACATCAGTCAACAACAAGACATCACTGAACATGGATGGCATTCCGATGCTGTCACTTTAAGCTCATTTATTATTTTTAAGAGAAAGATTTGTGTTCATTTTCTTATGAAGTATGGGGATGCCCTTCAAACACAAGATAAGCCAAACGGTCCTTTTCAGTTAACCCTGATAGGACACCACAGGACTGTCTGAAGCAGTGCCTGAATTTCATTTCCTGGTGCTTTATGTAGAGGAGCCAGGAATGTGATGCCAATTTTGTACTTCATAGGATTCACTTTGAAAATGTACTTATATATTTTTTTAATTTTATGTTTAAAAAAAGATCATAGGAGAGCAGCAGGTGCATAGCATTAACCTATGAAACTGATGTATGTACTATTATTGAGTTTATGGATTTTGAATTTATGAGATTATGACACTGGAATTATAGTATATATATCCTGAACAAACACTGAATGGTACACCACATACACAGTAAACAAAGCTACCCTCCAGAAGAGTGGAAAGAGGCTATGGTGGGTTATGTTGTGACCATTATTTCTTTTATGTGCCTGAAGTCAACTGTATATGCCACAAGCCCCAAGCTTCTATCAACTAAAGCAGGACCATTCACACACTGAAACACACACACACACACACACGCGCACGCACACACTCTCAAAGCCATTTCCTTCAGGTGACGGCCCCTCACAAAGATCCTTTCTTGTTTTGCCTCCTGTAATCTGTTGGAATCCATGTAGACAAAACAAAACAGAGAGCAGTGTGCAAAAACAAAAACGGTGAAGGCTACAGTCAGATGGTCTGTGGAACCATGTCAATGACAAACAATAGCGACGCATTCATTCTCTCTGGAGCACCACAAAAGGACCGCTGCACTTGTGGCCGGAGCTTTGCAGGTTCACCTGGCAGCAGAAGATGGCTGAGCCAAAGCGCAAAGTCCCACCCCAACTTCTTTACTGTATATCCCTTTCCACGAAAAATTGTATGCAAATCCTGTGTTTAGAGAATCTCCTAAACAAATAGTTCTACTTTGCATACTGGTCTGAGAACATATAGCTGCTGGACAAGGATGGAACATCTTCTATTTTCATACTAATTTGAGATAAGCCATACCATGTCTGCAGTTATAGATTGATGCCTGATAAATACATCTAGGACTGAGACTAACTCAGCAGTAAAGAAGTGCATAAAAATACCTTTATTCACTACTGTTTACTAATATTTACTGTTACAAACTACATTTGTGTATTAACTACTGTTAAATACACAAATGTTCTTGTGGCACGTTATAATGTGTCCCCATGGAAACTGATCACATATGCATTTAGTTCCATGGCTGTGGATATTTTAATATGTTGGGGCCTATGGGTGGCAGGCATGCATAAAATTCTATCCTGCCCTTATAAACTTTACTGACAGCAAGAAATTCTTGGCTTGCCCCCACCCATCAAAAAATGCCGTCACTGACGAGCATTAAAATGAGTCTAGTGGACTATGTCTGGTTATAGCCTTGTATTGGGTGATTGAGAAATCTTTTCAGAGCTTGAAAAAGAGCCATTTTTTTGTTTTTCCTCAAACAGCAGGAGTTAGAGTAAGTATGGGAAGGGAAATAAACACAACAAGAACAAGAGTTCAAGTGACCTTTTGGTAAATGAGACTTTTGGGATCGGTGCACCCCGCCCCCTCACACCCACACCTCAACCCCTCGTTTCATTGGTGAAACAGAATGTCGACAGGTTTGAAGAGCTTGAATAATTCATTGGCAGAGGCTTGAAAACAGCGGAAAAAGTGCTGCCCACATACAGGTTGCCTGCTCAACCTTGGTTATGTAACCCATACAAGGGAAAAGCATTGAAATGAATCAAACAAACTAGCTGTTGAGACCAGAACTGTTAAAGAGACAGAGCCTATAATGAGAACTCTGTGCTGAGTCGAAACGTCGCAGATTACAGGAGCAAATAAAGTCTGAAGTCGTAACTACTCATTATAGTGCCACATGTGGGGATCTGTAAGCTTGTTGACTCTATGTTGTGATGCCGAAGTCGAAGCAAGTGCAAACATCACAGTATTGATCGGGCGTTTGCTCAGATGGCCGGGCGGCTCTGCAAGGACCCCCACGTGGGGACATATGCGGCCTGCTCTAAAATCGATACACCCTTCCTTGCGGCATGCGACACTCTGTAGGCGGGTGATTGAGCATGGACTGAAAGGGAGACGGCCCAGTGACGGCAGGGCTCATGGGTGACATCACAAAGGGCAGGGGGTCTGATTTGTGGTTCTGCGACTACACCCCATGGCATTGTGGGTTACAGCGATCTATCGGAGTGAGCTTGCATGCAACATGGCAGACTGCATGCAATCTAAAATACAGCTGAAGCTGAGGAAATTTCATGCTGAGAAGGACAACCCCCCCCCCCTTTTTTTTTTTTTTTTTTTTTTTAAAAAATGCTTGCACTATTTAACTGATGCCAGTTATGTAATTGAAAAGGCTATTTTTTTCCAAGTATGCACACAGAGTGCTTAGAGTGGAGTTATTTGTTCTCTGGGGAAATGAGCCCTGTGATTAGGATGGGTATTGACAGAACAGCTTGCGGTCAAGTTGGAGGAGTGGAAGCTGAGGGCTTGGGGCTTATACGCAAGTAGGCCCTTGCCGCTAGATGTATGGGAAAACTTATTCAGCTCAATTACGCACAAGTAAAACAAACAAAAATCCCTCAGTATATTCATTCAAGAAACTTGGATATAGGCATGGGCCAGAACAGTATTTTCTTATAAAAGCCTTTTGAGTGGCATATTGGTCTTCTTGAAGGAGAACTCCACGGCGTTGGAATGTGCGAGAGTTCATCCGGGAGGGCTACAAAGGGGCGGAACTGAACCGTGGTTTCTAAAAATCATCACTGCGACCACAGAGATTCGGAAAGGGAACAGCGTTCAACATTAATTCCGAGCTGGGAATATGGATATTCTTTGGCATAGGAGAGACTGACATCCTCATAAGTTGACTCCTCCCGGATGTGTGCGCTCAAAGAGTCTTAATATGGAAGGATTGCATAGCCACGGCATAATACTCACAGTTGCTGATGACTCCGCCCAAGGGGTCGCCTTTGAAGTCAAACTCGATGTCCATGTACTTGCCCTAAGGAGAAGACAAAACTTAGAAATGCTGGAAGTTCAACAGATAGCACTAAGGAGAGGAGGCATGCAAATGGATTTGCACCAGTGGAAGGGAGATGAATGAAGTGCACCACTTTCCGTTACTCTGATCAAATACTGTGCTTCACTATAATCAACATTCTGCCCTCACATTCAATAACTGCAGCTCTAGCAGAAAAATAGTTCCTGTAGACCAAAGAACAGAGATGAGGGACTACATCCTCCTGCCATCTTGGCTTACGCCAACAGCATGAAGCACAGCCTGCCGAGGGCAAAAGTCTAATTGGTGACTGTGTGGAGCAATATGAAAGAACAGGGACTCAGTGGTGTGAGTATATACCTCAGAAACAGCGACCATTCACATTACCAGTGACAATATGAGAGACGACAGTGCAGCGTGAGGGAACAAGATTTCACTTAGAACATTTACGATCACTCTTCCTCCCATAGCCACCTGTCTATCAGAGGCTACGGAGAAGGAAATCTCTCTTTCCATCTCTCTTGCTTTTTCTCAGTGGTGAAACAAACACCCTGCTCTCAGTCTCTGCAAGACGTTAAGGGCACAAACTGTTAGCAGAAGAGCCAAACGTTATGGAGCCAGCCTTGATTTTTATTTATAGCCAGCGGTTTCTGAAACAAACTCTGGCAGGGAGGCAAAGACACAGCCCAATTTCAATCACACACCAGATTTTTTCTTAAAGGGCAGAGAGAACGTACGAAAGCGCCCGTGTCGTAACTGCCTGCTCGTAACTGAGCGCTAGCTTTCCCGAAAGGGAGAGGCCCGTGACTCTAGGCCTCGGCCTTGGCCCGGGCCTGGGCAGACTGGGGGTATGCCTGTTTCAGCCTCAACGGGGAAACCTGTGGAAATGTGATGACATTACACAGGAATCTGAAAAAGGCAGGGGCTGCCAGGTCGCTTTTTATTTCCACTCCTGGAGGGGGGGGGGGGGTCATCAGAAAGTTTGTGCAACGACTGCATAGCCCACAGCTCAGGCACCCAAAAGGGATGCCCCTCTCTGCATCTCTACTCCACACAGGAAAATGTCTTTTTAGATTGGTGGCCAAGGCAAGGAGGAGAAAGAGAAACAGAGAGAGAAAGCATGAGAGCTAACAAGTTACAACTTTCGGTGGGCTTTTGATTTTATCTGAAAAAGAATGCTCGTTCTGTGCCAGGAAACTAAATATAAAAACCTGCACCCCATAAAGAAAGTGTGAGTTTCCATGACAGCGAGTCCCTGAATGCAATTGCGCAGTAATTTAAAATGTGCTCAGCTGTTTTTTTTTTTTTTTTTTTTTTTTTTTTTTTTTACTGGTGTTACAGTAAGATTGACTTCCATGTGTTACAGAACACTCCTGAAAAGCAGACACACTAAATGATAAAGCCAAGGAAATCTAGATATATTTCACATGTACTCCCAGTACAGTGTATGTTTTGTGTCAGGGAACAGGTAAGATGTAGGTCAAAGGTCAGACAAATGGAAGGGTAAGAGAGATCACATTTCTTTCCAGTAAGTGGCAAAGCTGCTCCTTCTTTGAGCCAGATACATGCAGCTTTGCACTTAGTGACCCGTTCACTGTGACCTTTAACAGCGCAATGATGGAGTCTGCAGGTTGGCTGCCATTCCTCCTCTCCCCCATAGGAAACCAACACAGAAGCTCCCTGACAAGCTTGAGTGTCCCAAACAAAAGAATCTTGGCAGAGGAGCTGGCAGACATGTCGAGCCAGCTGCCAAGGCGTTCCGCTAACTTGCATTTAGTTTCAATCTCGCATTTTCTCGTAACGGTAATTCACTCACTGTAGCGTCGGATGGAGGAGGGGTTGTTGGGGGGGTGTGTGGGGGTGGCCTAGCCCAGAGTCCAGATGCCAGTCTGCAGGAGTGCTCTTAAATACAGGCCACACCCGTTCCTCTCTGCTAACATAAAGCTGTAATCTCAGCCTACACCTGCTGTACTACCGGGAAGTGGCATACGCTTTCATAACATCATAGCGCATCTTCCCTTGCAGGAGGAGGGAGAAGAGTGGGTGGGAGGGGCCTGGTACGTTTTCCTGGATCAAAGGTCTATGAGTCCTAAAACTACTAGAAACACTTCCTTGTCAAACAAGAGAGTCGAAAATACATAAACTTTCGCCAGCGAGAGCAATACTCACAAATCGAGAGGAGTTGTCATTCCGCACTGTTTTGGCGTTCCCAAAAGCTGAGGAGGGGGAAAAGACAGAAGGAATTATGTCAGCTATGGGAGTGTACTTCTGTGCCGACTCTGTGTTTGTTTATGTACAGAGAGACCCAGAGTGATTGAGTAGCACTCATGTGGCTGTGGAATCCATCTTCGCTATTACACTCTGTGTTACACAATGTACCCGTCTGCCAGCTGGGGGCCGAACTCAGCTCCAACCTCAGCTTCAACCTTATAAATACTGGCATACGCTTATTTTTAATAATTTTTGTTTGTTCCTTTTTTTTTTTTTACAATTCCTAAGGTAACAAGTATGCAAGGCATTTAGCCTTTACTTTAATATGGATAGTTTTATTCTGATGTCTTACAATTTTCATTTAAATTCCAATTTCCTTTGGATAAAGCAGGGATTCTCTAGTGTATTGTGCAGTGCTATGAATAACACTGTCTATTCAAAAACAATAGCAACAAAAACAACAGCAACAACAATAACAATTATATTTGCAAAGTTGGCATTTTCCCACTAGCAATTACACAGGCCAACATGTCTCTAAATCAAACTCAGCTCAGTCACAAAACAAACACTGGCTACATTGCTATTTCATTCAATTAAGCTAAACAAACAAGTAATTAATGGGGTTTATTTTTTATGTGTTGAGGAGTTTACAGTTCTTTTTTAAGGTATTCAGGAGATGCTCCATTTTCAATATCTAGGAGGTCAAAGCAAGATGTCCAAAAACCCAGATATATTACTATATAACAGTGCACTAATAAATAAACATACCCACGCTGTTCATCTTTCAGTATATGTTTCTATTTAACAGCTAATTTATTTTTCTCTGGAAAAGCTGATGAATAGTTAGCAAATAACCAGGGGAAGTGCTTAACCCAGGGGAAGTAGAGGATAGACCAAATCAAAGCTCCTTAGAAAGCAGATTTGTTAAAAGCCATTTTGTCCAAATGAAGGCTTTCCCTGGGTTTTTCTGTTCTAATAGAAAGCTCCCTGGGTGGTTCCAAGTGCTTTGGGCGATGGAATGTGGAACACAGCGCGGACCCGCTTGGCGATGGAGCTCCCTGGCGTAGTTTGAGCTGGGCCCCGTCCCGTCATGGGTATGTGGGAGCAGCGAATGGGCCTGTTTTGGGGGACGGCTGGGGTGGGGGAGGGGGCTAATGAGAGCCCAGGGGAAGGAGTGAGGCTGCCTTTCCCAGTGCGGGGCAGGAAGTCTGCACTGCCTCTACCTCATGGGTCGCTGAAACCAGCCGTTAAACTCTTACAGATGTGGTGCGCCAACGTGATGGGGGCGGGGGAGGGGGCGCTCGGGCACAGTGCTGGGCACCTTTTCCCTCAGCGTATGCTGGCATTTCCTGTCCGTGGCCCCCAGTTAAAATACAGCTGTCTGCATGCCAGCAGCAAGGTTTTTGCTTATTTGTTTTTCCTCAGTTTAACGCCTAAAGGTACAGAAGTTGAGACACAGGCAGGAATCTAACTGGAAAGAAATTAATAAGGAAAAAAACAGACTGTGTGTGGGGGCTGTTCGGGGTCTGATTTTATCATTCTCTGTGTGGATATTGTTTCCTCTCAAGAGAAGTTTTGGATTAAAAGCAGAGAAGTAGACCTATATTTAACCTATAGAACATGTGGGCGGGGCTAGTACACTCCTTTGCACTGGGTGAATGTGGGCGTGGCTAGGACTCACCTTCTAGCACAGGATTGGACTGCAGCAGCTGCTCCTTCACCTTGTTGACTTCCTGGCCTTTGCCACATACTGCCGCTACATATGACATCACCAGCTTGCTGGCCTCTGGAACACACAGTGAGAAAGGAGGGGTCAGGCCTGCACTGCTCCAGACAGGGTGGAGTGGGGGGTAGATGTAGACGCACCCCAAAATCCCCCTTACATCACTGTCAGCCCCAGTCCCGTAGAGACCGGGCTGGGCTGCCCGTTTTCTGCCTGTTCTTTCTCACGCCTGGATGCAAGGGAGGAGGACTCGGGTTCACACAGTCCGAAAGCTCACACCATGCGATGGCTATGGTCTGAGTATTTGCTTTTGATGATTAGTCAGCCACACATTCAGAGTATTTCTCAACCAGACGCTAACATAAACTCACAATGTATGTGCATACTGCTGGAGCGTTATCTTTTGAGGACACAAATGTATGCATGTTTTTGAATTATTTAAGTGATATGAGAACGACATTTTGCATGCCTAAATAATTAAGAAGAAAAATAAAGTTCACAATTAACCTTAAAATTGTTAATTCCTGATGCAATTTTGGAACAAAAGTTGGTCTGGGTTGTTAAGAAAAATACCTGTCCATGAGGTGCCATTTTATATTAATTATGAACTCTATTAATGTTTTAATTCTGCTATAAAATCAAACATAACTTTGATAATAAAGCTTCCTGTCAACAGGTATACTGAAGAAGAACAGCACGGTTCCTGCAGAAGATATTTTGATACTTCAGCAGTATGTCAAACCAGCAGACATTCTGCAGATTACATCAGCCGCAGCACCTCAACATGACCCTGTGCACAGACGGAACCAAGACGGGCTTGCATGATTGATTTTTAAATGAGTTATTCATGACTGAACTGAGGACAGGCTGTACTTGGGCAGGTCTCGGAGTGCACCAGTATTAAAAATGTCCAGCGTGTGTGTCTTGAGGGATGCTTTGCCCCACTTGCAAGATTCAGGCACACTGCAACGGTGGCTCTTCAATCTCCCATCATGCCCCGCTGCCTGCAGTTTTGTTTTGTATCTGTGCGTTGCAGACAGAAGGCTGCAGTGATGCCAGAATCTGATTCAGGGAATCTGTAAGACGACCAGTGACACAGCGTTGGCGTTTGAGATTGGCGTGACGTGCTTGCCCCAGGACACAGGGAGAGATTGGGTGAGGACAGGGGAGAGAGAGCAGAGAGAATCACAAAGAGAGAGAGAGACAGAGGAAAAAAGGGAGACAGAAAGAAAGGGGAGACAGCAAACTACACTGCAGTCTTCAGCATTCTCAAGCTACAGTACAGTACAGTCGGGTCAAACAATTTGCATCATTCTGCATCTAAACCCACTATGTGAACATGCTGAATGAAAACTTGAGATCAACTACACTATTCAATGTAGCAAATCCTTTTCTAGCACCCAAATATTAAACATTAAATGGTCTTTTATTAAAACCTTTGGCAGTGAACAACAGCAGCACAACCTCGCCCACCAAACCAATAAAGCAGGAAACGTGACCAGGGTGGTATCCAGTAACACCTGTTGTCATGGATATCAATTCTGAGCACAGAGCATTGTTTGGAAGGCAGGGATTAGTCCACATTATGCAGAGGACTGGCTGTGCGGAGAGCAGGGCTGAAACACAAGGAGACCGTCATCCACAGTGAGTGTGCTAATCACAGTCCCGCTTCACCCCTCTCACACTCTACGGCCTGCAAGCAGAACAGTGAAGGCTTCTGTGGAGGAGCAGCCTACAGAAAGCGCAGAGTCCTCTGAGGAGCACTGATCTGACAGCTGAGAAGTTAATGTTGTGGCTGGGAGAGAAGCGAGACCCACAATCAGTTTGGGGGTGGGATTGGGGGGGTGGGGAAGAGTCGAATGCAAAACTTTTCCCCATTACCACCGCCTTTTCAGATGTGTAACGTTTTGTGAATGCTGCGCCTTGGCTTGGCTTGGCTTGGCTTGGCGAGCCAAAAAAAAAAAAAAAATGTTAAAAGTGAAAGAGGGATGAGGAATGAAAGCTCCTGAGAGAGAGAGAGAGAAAGAGAGAGAGAGAAGCCTCACCCTATGCCCACTTCAACCCCCCACCCCCCACTCCGCAGTTAATACGTTGTCACAACATTCTACCAGCATTCCCACAAGCATCATTATCACAGGAATACAACAGCACAGCAACATTGCGAGAACATTTTGTGCTAGCTCCAGGCTGCCCTGAGAACAGACGTACAGGAACAGAGTAATGGTCGTTCCTGGGGCAGCGAGGGAAAGGGAGGTTTGTGGGGGTTATGTCTGCATCCCCGCTAAACTACGACATTATCACAACATCCCTGCAATGTTGAGGAAACATTATTGCGTCACCGCAAGGGCTGGGTAACACTGACGGGAACGCCGCTGTGTACGGTCTGCAGTGCTCCGCTCAGAGAGGGTGGCAGGGTTGAGGGACACAGACTCCCTAGGGAGCGTCAGAGAGGAGGGTGTGGAGAGGGTGTGACTGACAGGTCTTTAATTAACACCGTGGCTCCAGTTTAAGGCCCTCTGAGGGACGGGGGAGGGAGGGAGGGAGGGAGGGAGGGAGGGAGCTGGAGGCTGGGGCTGCTGTAGGCCGAGAAAGCCTAGGGTTAGCACCAGGCCATTACTCCGCTTCTGAGTGAGCGAGAACATTAACACAACTGAGGCCTATGAGAGAAAAGTTTAGGAAGAGGGTGTTCACTGTGGAACTGAATCCAACCGCATTTAGGTCATTGGAAAGGGAGTGTTTAAACTGTTTTTCATATGTGCTTGATTGAAGAAAGAGCTGGCTACAATGAAAACTAATGTTACATTTTATCAAAGACAGAAAAACCGATTTCTTATAGCGTTTGCCATTTTCAAACATGCGCTGTATCAAGAACACAGTGGAAAGCTGTTCTGGATTTTGGGGGAAAAGCATGGAATGTACATGTTGTGGTTCAGATGTACTCTGGCTTTGCTCAGTCCTGTTTATCCTTAGATTTTAATTTCTGTCCAATGCATAACTTCAAGCTACATTTTTTAAAAACTAAAACGTGACATTTAATCACACGGCATGTCAATGCCATAGAAGTTGCAGGCATGTCATTGAATAAAAGCACATCATCAGCTCATATACCAGTAGGTCGTTTTAGCACCAGACATTTTAGATTAATAGACAAATCTCCTCTTAATATTGCAGCCCTCTACCCTTTCCAAAAATACCTATTTCCATCAGCCTCTAAACCCACAGAAATGATGAGGAGATTACCAAAATCCCAACTCATCCCTTTCGCATGGCTGCTCGGCTTCCTGGATCGGACTCTAAACCGATGAGCGGTTGTCACAATGATAATAGGGGAGGGAAAAACCCACCAGTATTTAAAATCCAAATTATTAACAGTTGCATGCTAATGTCAGCAGATTATAAATAGTGTGGTAAAATTTTGAACAATGCAGAATAAGGCATAAAAAACAAGCCATGGCAATAAATGAGAAACTCTGTGGTTAATAGTAACATAGAATTACAGTAACTTCAGTGGTAGATATGACCTAATAATCATGACCTAAAAAAAAAAAAAAAAAAAAATAAATAAAAATAGATAAATCATACTCAAGTACTCAATGATCAAGAAGATAAAACTGGTGTGGGAAGTGAACATGATTTAAAGGAATAACAATTCAAATTCAGATGAATTAGGTTGAAAAAACGTTTGTCTCATATCTTCAATATTTTAAACAATCATCTTGGAACCCGGCCGGTCAGATCTTGAGAGATCTCCAGCCATTCTCACCTCACCGCTTGGGAACCCCGCTAAATGAAGCTGTGAGAGGCATGCCAAAGAAATGCCAGATTTGACACTGGTTCTATGATAAAGGGACAGTTCACCGATGCATGTAGAATTTGGCACACAGTTTGAATGGATGCCATGACCTTTGACCCGCCATCACTGAGTTGATGTCATTGAAAAAAGTAGTTACACTCTGAAAAGCGGGCAGTCTTATCACGCAGAAATCACACTGCTTTCATCAAGCTCATAGTAGAGACGTACAGGCCTGGCTCGCGGGGCTATCTTGATAATTATCACATGTGTATGGTTTGGAAGTGGGCAGCAGGAAGTTTGGCTCATTTGATCCCTTCAGCTCCATTCCAGACAGCACGAGGCACCGTGAGGAAGTAGGGTGCTTGCCAGCCTAATGCGTAAAGGACGAAGTTGATGAGTCGAGTCCATTGATTCCCCCAACAAACCAGCACTCCCACAGCCTCCTTGTGAAGCCAGATACACAGAGAGTGGCCTAGTGCGCTAAAGTGGAGCATGCACACTTTTGTCACTTTGTTCCCACAGTGTCTGTCAATCGTCACGTCCTTTAAAGAATGACCTGGAACCAGGGGCAGTGGATGACAAGGCACTTCACAGTCAATTTGGTTTGCGGTCCATTCCAGCCAGCTATCGCTTCACAGCAGACACCCGCAAAGCCCACTGCGCAGCTACAATGCTAAGGTTTGATTTAATCTCACTGGTTTTCTGGGGAAAAGAGCCCTCAGCGTCACAGTGTTGAGCTTTTCCAGAGGTGCTTGAGTTGCAAGCTTGCCGTGAAGGGATATACACACCGCTAACACCAAAGCTGATCCTACCGCGGCTCCTCCAAGGAGCGGAAAGCCACGTGTAAAAAGATTAATGGGAAGCAGCTGGGGAGTCGATCGTATCGACACGGAACTCGTAAATCACAGAACGCCACGCATTTGAGCTCCTCGACTGGCAGACAGCTTCAGCAAAAAAAAAATAAAAATCCTCCCAGACTCAGCCTGTAAAAGAGCAGCTGATACCTAAAAAAACTCAGACAAGATTCCAATGCCAGTTCAAACTCAGAAACCGGATGCTACATTTGGATTAGTGGCAATAAATGTTTCTGTAATTTACTGGAAAAGTCCTGTTTAGACATCCCAGTACTGCGACACATCTAATGCAAGCCAGTTGGCCAGAATGAGAATCGCTGCCTTGACCCAAGGCAAGGGTTTTGGAATGTACCATGTTACATTTTTACATTTTCCAAACATGCGCGTCTGTGGGTGCATTTTATTCTTTTCAGTGACAGCAACAGGGCCGAAGGTGGCCTTTGTTCTTGTCATTTCCTTTTGGGTCTTGATTGGTTCTCATAAGCCTGGTCCTGGTGTACTCGGAAAGTTTGAACGTACAATAGTCCCATTCATGATCCCTTATAAAAACAGGCCGTAAAACTCTTTCAAACTCCTGTATCAGAGTTACTCTCGACACTGCCTCGTCCCTGCAGACTTAACTTATTACAGCGGAAATGAGAAAGCTGTAGAAAAAGGGTTGAAACCAATAAAAAAAGTAACACGAGTCCGCGCTCTGAGGTGGTGTCCTTTGACAGCACTGTTAACAGAGTAACATGAGAGGGCACAAGAGAGAGCAGAGATCATCCACACAGAGAGAGATGACACTCTGAGACAGGAAGTGCAGGTCCCCCCAGATGGAGGAAGAAGCAGGGGAAAGCGTACCAATCTGTGAAAATCTCAGCAGTTCCAACCATGTGGCCATCACCTGGGCGCGTCAAGTCCCCTGCCAAGGGTATAAAATGCCTATCCAGCAAATACCATCCGTCCCCATTTTGCAGTCTCTGCAAACTGATCGTGTGGATGGGACCACTCTGGAAACCACCACCGCGAGGATTTACAGTGATGAAAACTGAATTTGAAAACACTCCTTCAGCTCTGTGCCTGGAGAGGAATGCAGACTCTAGACTAATTGAGGACACTAATCTTTTTAAGTCATTTTAGGTGTGTTGCAAGCCAGGGCATGCTTTACCTACTGCAACGAACACTGAAATGTTATTTACAAGAGGATGAAGGTAGGAAAAGAATTCATCTCTATACAGCTAAATGAGCATCTCATGCAGTCCTGATTTAATTATAGCCGCCGGGAGCATTTAGGTACAGTACCTGTCTTCCCGGCTCCACTCTCGCCAGTGATCAGGATGCACTGGTCTTTGTCCTGGTCTCGCAGCGAGCGGTAGGCCTCGTCCGCCAGGGCATAACTAAAACAGAGAGACAGAAGGCAGCCATTATTCAGAGCACAGTCTCACACAATTACACCACTATAAAAACACTGAGGGAAAGAGATAAAACCACATACAGAGCCTTACATTTCCATTTTGCAGAAGGTCTTACCCAGAGCGATTTACTCAGGTTATGTTTTTAAATATACATGCGGTCCTTTTAGGAGCTGGATACTTGCTGAAGCAGTTCAGCTCAAGCATCTTGCTCAAGGGGATATATTGCACCACTTGGGATTTGAACCCACAACCTCTGAATTACAAGCCATGGCCATTACCATTATACTACATAGCCAACCTCACTTAGCCATTACCTCACACATTTGTGAACAGACATGAGCATGAGCAAAGGCTTTCTGAGCCAGGAAATAGGGCTGTTGAATGCCGTGGTTAAGTGGAAAGCGTTGTACGTGAACGTGCATCCGCTCCTTTACTTAGATTTACTGACGTACGTAAAATTCCCTGAGCGTGGTACTGCATCGGTGTCCAACTCCCCAGATAACGCCTAATAGGCAATTATTCCCCTCGCACTCACCCACGGAGGGAGGACGTTTCTCTCTGAGTGAGGGCCGGACGAGCCGAGCCAGATGACGGCTGATCAATTGCACGTGGCACTCGGTATTAAAACTGGGTCGCATCTGCAACACAATCCAGCTTGCCAATTTGTGGGTCAGTGTCACAGGGGTGTCACGCAGTTGAATTTATTTCTTTTTGTTAGGGGAGTCTTTGGCAGGTATTTTGGGCTGTGTGGTTACTGAAAGACTCCTCTGAGGTTTTCATTCAGGCCCTTGCCTATGTATGAGCATTGTTTCTGTGAGCCTTAAAGCCAAATAGATTTTTAGCCCTGCAAATCAGGGTGTGAAATGTTCCAGGGTACTCAGTGTTAAGTGCTAGGCTATCGATTGCTTGGTAGCGCTTAATGAACTGCTCTCAAACGCCCACCACTGCGCAACGTCACAGACGCTAAAATCCAATACCACAACAAGTCAAACAAGGTTAAAAACTGATCTAGAACTGTGACAAAAGTGCACCCCTTATATGTGCAATACTGTTCATATAGATTACTCTCACATGCTAAAAAAAGATGAAGAAAATCAAAAGCAAAATTTGAATTGGCCATCTTTTATTATTTGTTCAACAGTACCAAAAAATTCAGTGAAAAATGCTTCTTCTAAACCATAGCTGGGAGCATCACTATGGCCAACCCTAAAGCTTAAAGCATCCATTGTTCCCTGTGACAATGTGGAATGCTATGAGGATGAGACAACAAAGCAATAGCATCCAATGAGAATTCCACATCATCTCAAGGTTCCGTGAAATCAGTCACATGATGCACTCGTAAAACTGAACCCTGTTTTACATAAATTCCAGGACACTGAATGACTACAGGCACAGTTCGAAATCGGGTCACATGGTATAACCATATAGAGGTCATGTTTGGCTTTATTAACAAAGCTACGATTGTCATTGTTTGGGTAGGGTTCTAAAATAAACCAGACCGTCTCAGCGATCGAGACCAATGGGGGTGGGGCATATGAAGAAGCAGGGTGGTTGTTTCCGTGGCAATGCCCTTCTGCATTGGTGTCTGTTTGGGTGGGCTGAACCAAGCCTTTGGTGAGGTGGGCAGAGGATGCAGGATCACTTTTGGCAAGGAGTGGCACCTCATTGTGTCGCGCCCAGCCTAAAAACAGTGCCCCTACAACCACCCGCCCTGGTCCTCCACCAACAGCCCACGATGGCTCAAATTAGCCATCTCTGTAAGGCTGCCATTTTCCCTCTCTCTCTCTCTCTCTCTCTGT
Organism: Albula goreensis; assembly: GCA_022829145.1. NCBI lineage: Eukaryota > Metazoa > Chordata > Actinopteri > Albuliformes > Albulidae > Albula > Albula goreensis. The sequence continues at coordinate 19,658,248 of CM040761.1, read as the reverse complement.
CTCCCTCCCTGTGCTTCTATTACTTAGGAATTTTTCCTGAACCACAACTAATAATAGCTCTGATTGTGCAGTAAATGTTGCGTGCCATTACCCGCTCAAACCTCTACCCCAACCCCCATCCCCGTAATAAATATGTTGATGGAACGGTCCAAAAGGCAGGGGGAATGAACTCTGAAGTGCATTTATAGACCTCCAAGGGAATACTCTCCATGGTTCCCCCACCCCCTTTGGAATGGGAATGAGTGCTCCTTCCTCCAAACTATACAGCCCCCTGGTCACATTCTGCAGGAGCTGGGCGGGCTCCGCTGCCCCTCACTGCCTGATAGTCTCCAGTAACATTATATGGCGGCAATGCTCCTTAGAAATGATAAGATAAACAGTTTTACCTTTGTGACCATTAATCAAACTCTTAGTTCACATGTACAAGTTGCGCACTGGTATGTGTGAATATTTGGCATATAATGAGGAGGAATGCGTTGACATGGGCTACATGATGGTCTAATTTTAGATACCTGGGGGCTTCCAACCAAGACAGGGATTTCCACACAATCTGACCTACTTGGCTCACATGGGGAGGTTGAAGTGACTTAATTATGACAGTAATGCTTTTAATTACATCATTAGAAGAGCCGGGGTTACAGACAGTGAATCTCACACTACGCTGTCTCCAAAGAGCCAGTGCACACAGGTAACAGCAACGTTTTTTAAGCCAGTCTTAGCTTTGATGAAACTTTGTTGGGTTTATAGTAAGGCTTCTTTGCATCTTCCCAGCAAACTGAGACGTATTGGCAGTGTTATCTACATTCACATTCCAGGAAATAAAACAGAAAAGCAGTGGCTCGAAATTCAATAGGATTGCTCCAAAAGGGCAAGACTTAATAGGCTGAGTTGACTATAATGCAACATGACCATTCAATGTCCATTCTCATTTAATGCATTGAAACTACAGGGGTTCTGTGCTCCATCTAGATATTTAGATAAGGAAGGAGAATTTTCAGTGCATGGAGTGGTTTCCTAAACAATGATTTGCTCAAGTGCAAAATAACGAAAGAAGAACCTAAACGATTGGCAAGAGCAAGTCCTAAAGGACTAGTCTTCATTCAGTTTGTCTTTCGGACAGGACATGACCTCAGCAGACAGCGCAGAAGCCAGCAGGACTTTGTCCATCCATACTCCTAAACTAGGCCAAGCTAATGCACAAAATGTGTAACACTTGCTCATGTTTCCTGGAGGGAAAACAATGTCGTGAAGACAGCATGTCAACGTTGAGAAAACGTTGTATTGGCACGATCACGGTGGAGGAAAGTCCCATCAGAACAGAGCTCACATGGAGGAAGGGGGCTACGCCCGGGAGCCCGGCAGGGGCGGGGGTGGGGGTAGGGCTGGGGCAAGGGCGGGGCTTAGGGAGCACTGGTCTGACAATGCCAAGCCCAGCAGCGTTCTCAGGGAACGCCACAGGACATTACATCACTGCCGAAATGTTTGAGCCCCTCAGCAGATGTCTCAGCTTTGTAAAAACAGCCTCGCCGCCAGACGTGAGCTTGACAAAGGACAACCACCACAATTAACCGGTCCAGTGCAGGGGGGTAGGGGATGGGGGTGGGGGGAGGGTGCGTGTGTGTGCGCATTTGTGTGTCTAGGGGAGGGGGAATGGGGGTCAAGGTTTGGATTCATGCCAAATCACCAGCCCTCGCCTGATGTGACACGCAATGTCCTCGCAGCAGGAGGCCAGAGCTCCATTAATGAACCAGCTTGGCTGATATGAATATGAATGGGATTGATCACAATATGAATGGATTTAAAGCCAGACTGGAGGCTGGGGCTGCTCTCTAGAGAGCGGACGAGGGCCTGAAGCCGGAGACGAGCAGCCCCTCGACCCACAGGTTCCAGGGAGGGGGGCACGTGTCTGTCGGTCACCGTCCCTCAAACCTGGGGCTTCAATCTGAGCTGGAAGGGGGGGGGGGGGGTCAGGAAATCCCTTGGCTTTCTACTGTCTGTCGACACCATGTGCCTCTTCCACACCCCGGTCCACCAGAGGGAGGAAATTTGAAATAAAGTGAGAACATGTGCTGCTTAGCCGTTACTTGGCATAATCGAATAGATGATATAATCAAATGGGCAAAGAAAGGAAAAACAATCCTAGCCAAATACAACACCTTACACAATGAACCTCCCTTTCTAAAAAAAAACATACACACACACATACACAAAAAGAATAAAAAAGTGGGCGTTCTTTACAATCACAGCCCTCCCACTGATACCAAAGGCAGCATTAGAGACCGACTACAAAGAACCGTCAGGGACGGCGAAGTGGGCGGCCAGATTGCCGATGGGCTTTGGCCCTCCACATCTGAGCCTGCCCTGCCAGTGAGGAGGATAAATATAAGAGCACGGCCTCACGCTTCCAGATTGTGCAGTTTGGGAGTCTGAGATCTGTAATTTATACTTCCTCGCACCCGGGCCCAAAGCCACTCCGCCACATGAGGAAAGCTGCAGAAAATAGCCGCCGCCGCCTCACTCTCAAAGCGCCGACAAAGAGCATGAGGGAGGAAGAGAGGAACGTCTACAACCTCAGCCTGCCTTCCTCTTTGTAAGAGTTCCCCTGCAGACGTGATTCACGCAGTCATGGGCTAAGAGCTGCAATAAAAAGAAATCGCGTGAGCTGCCTCGCTAATAAAATCGGACATTCACATCCCCAGCTGCAAATTTTACATCATCTGTATGGGTTTTTAAATCGGCTGCTCCTGCTACATGCCTTGTTGTTGATCTCAACATCCAGCAGATGTTTGTTCTGTGTTTCCCCTTCAGTTCAACAGCGGTTAAATGCGGTACTTCAATTAAACTGTAATTGAGATGCTGAACAATTAGCAGATTAAACTTAATTTATCTGGTTGAGGTGGTGGATTAGTCTAAAAGCAAATAAGAATGCACTCGGTTTCAGCGTTTCATATAATTAAAATGGCAGAACTTTATACAGTAATTCACAGGGCTATTATGGCTACAGCTATGGCTATTAAAGAACCATAAGCTTACACAGAATGCCATCAACATTTGACTGTGAGGGCAAGGCATTAAAACAGATATAACGCCACGGAAACGGGTTCCAGAACTGCCCATATAAGGAGCTCTTGGTCTGACACATGTAGCGTCCGGGCCTAAGCGGACGTACGCGTGATAGCTTGGAGGAGTCCTCCATTTTCACCAATTGTCCTAGACAGGAAGTGGGCTTTCCTGCCTTCCCCTGAAGATGGTCCCAGGTGGTCAAGGGAAGCAGTGATGTCACAATAGGACAAGGGGCAGCCACGTCAGGAGTCACTGCGTGGCAATCTTCCCTCCAGCACGTGCTGGCAACCGCAGCACGTTAAACCATCTCAGCTGCTTCCTGCTTGCCCGGTTCTAAAGATCCTGGGGGTATTGTGTGCCGGACCTGACAGAAACTCTCACACCACAGCAACAATAAAATTGTAGGCAGCTGATGAAGAGAGAGAGCAAGTCCCACGGACACACTATGAACCTTTAACAAACACATCTTACTGAGGAAGCCGAGATAAGGCTGAGCTGCTACGGAACTCCAGGAGTGATCTGGGACTTGCTGCATCAGCATCACTCTATCCCACTCAGGCACAGAGCAGCTCAGCGTACCCAGCACCCCTGTGAAGGGTTACTGTCTTCTCTCTAGCCTCAGGCTAAAACATGAGGCACCCTCTAAAGCAACCTCCTTTAGAGAGCCTGCTGAGTGGTGCTGAGCCCCTCACATTTCTGATTGTGCAGAGCAAGGCTCCCTTCCTGAAGCCGTGATGGATTCCAGGAGGATTCTATTTGCAAAAATTGATTAATTTTCCCAGAAAACAAAGGGAAAAAAGTCAAATGTGTTAAAAAAGACACAATGGTGCTGACTAAAGTGATGACACGCCTAGGAAGATTGCATTGTATGCTCTGTAAAATGATACTCAAAAAGCCAGTCCTAGGCCTCTCGCTCCAATGCTAACAGAATAGTGTAAATGTATATGATTAAATCATTGTTATTAAGTATCTGATGTTAAGCTGAAAGTTTGGGTGTATTTAACACCTGAAGGAAGGGAACCATGTACCAAGCTTTTGTATAGAAAATAGTACCAGTTGAGGGCTTTCCTAACATGTGTTCTTGTGGGACAGTGCCCTCTGTTATTGTGCTTTGCTCAGGTGAGAAATATCTCAACAAAAGATTAAACAAACAATAATGATCAACAACAGCCATCTGGATATCTATGAGAATCATGCAGGATTTCCACCTTTGGGACTGACTCATGGAAACAATGCGGTTCGGCTTTTAAACCAGCACAATGGATTGTGCATGTTCCATAGTATCCCCCATCCCATGTGTGCGTCGTAGACCCAGTGGTCTGAGGGGACCCCCTGATAACCCCCCCACCATACACTCACACACACACACACAAACACACACCCACGCACGCCCACTTCCCCACATCCTTTGCGGACAGGAAGAGGAGAGCAGAGGGGGGCCATCAGACTGTTTTTAGACTCTCTGCACAGGATATCTTAACTGCTTCCCTGTCTGAGCTCTGAGCTCCAGGCACTGACTCAGCTCTCCTGGGTGACGTTGGGGCCCTGCCCTGCACAGCCTCTCCCTCAGACAGGGCACTGACCCAGAGACAGCGTCAGTTCTAAAAGCTAAAATGGGCAGGGTGAGGATTTGGGATTTAATTAACTGACTCTGGATCAGCCTAGTGTGGGAACATACCATTGGGCATGTAAAGGGAAAACCCCATCTCTCCCTCCCCCCACCCCTCCACCCCCCACCCCCCCCAACACACACTTGCACACTCTCACACACTCTCACACACTCTCACACACGCTCGCTCGCACGCACGCACGCACGCACGCACGCACGCACGCACGCACGCACGCACGCACGCACACAATCTCCAAACCCAAATACATCCACAGGAAGCGTCTGCCTGCAGTTCATTTACAATAGGAAGCACTCAGAGAGTAATGGAGGACCCCCCCTCTCATAATTTATTCTACTTACAGCTACAGACACCTTTCAGGAAGGATGTGGGAGAAGCTTTGCCTGGGTTATACCGTACTCTGCATGTCTCAGCAGTGGCCAGCATGTGTATTTATCTGGTGTGGTCCAATCTCAGGCCTATAAATAAATAATAAAGTTCTACCAGCCACACAGTATCCACTGTTTGCTATGTGTGTCTTAACTTCAGTACTGAAAGACACATAACCCCTAAGGGACCATATCAATGGCGGTGATTTAAACTGATGCATAGTTTAAATAAACTGTACTCTATAAACACATGAACACCACTATTGGATTGCTTATTAAAAACCCAAATGAGGTCATATTCATATGACTTCATACATTCTGATGAGATTCTGAGGGGCGGGCTATTGGTCGACAGGCTGCAGAACGAGAGGAAGTGAAGGTGGTTTCACGCATTGGCAGATGAATAGATCAGTATTGACCCTATTGAACTGATGGAGAATATTGCTGCAATGGGATAAGCCTACAAATCCAACCAGGCGTTCACTGTGACCTATATACAGCACCTCAGAGACAGGAGAGCAGGGTTTTCCTGTATCCCAGCAGCCTCTGCAGCATGGCCAGTGGGCGACAGTTACAAAAGAGGCCTATATCTCGCCATCTCTTGCCCCCCAGCGCAGGGAATCTGTCCAGGTGCCAGGGAGAGGATGAAAGACAGACGGACAGGAATGCCGGTCTCTGAGCACACAGTCCCCTCAGTGTTCGGTCATGCGAGCTCCCTCCAGGCCGCACATCCTCTCCTACCCATTCATTTATTTCCAGAGTTATCCCCAGAGAAGCAGCTGCTGTCCTCTTGAAAATTCAATTAGGTTTCAAAGTTTTTTTTTTTTCCTCTCACCATATTTGCTTCAGACTGGTGAAATCCAACAAGAGATACACACACACACACACACACACACACACACACACACACACACACACACACACACATACACACACAACCAAAATAATACGCTTACCCCTTTACATGCCATCTCCTCTACAGACACAAACACAGACACGCGCTTCACGCACATTGCCGAAACGGTGAAGGACAAAGACGGCCTCAGAGAGCGGCTTGTCGCGGATGAGAACGGCATCACTTGACACGTCTTGAAGGCCGCCGACCTTGACTTGACCCCCTCTGAGCCCGTTTCAGCCTCCAGTGTGACAGGCACACCACTGGCCTCCTCCAGACTACAGACGCCGCCATTGTGGCTCGGATCCGCGAGCTAGCTGCCCCCCTGGCTACACCCCTCCACACCCCCTCCCCCAGAAAAGACTGTTTACATAGCCCCACTCCAGGAAATGAGACAGAGGGTCTTGACACCAGGGGGCTGGGGGCAGGGGGGTCCCATAAATACAGCACACCAGCACAAACTCCAGCACATACTAAGTGTCGGGGGGCCACGGCATGCGCCAAAAAAGGTGATTATCACTTCGAGAGCCACACTTTAGGAAACTGTGACATTATACTTTATAGGTATATAAATGCAGATGCAGATCAGAGGATTGGACTTAGCCCAAGAGTTGGGATTCAAGATAATAAACACATAGGCAGAAGAATGAGGGAGGGATACTATGGCCTTCATGAACCTAATAGAAGTACATGAAACAGACCTTTGCTGTTTTCATCTGTGGTCTCGTCAGCAGAGCTGAGTACTGTAGGCAGTCAGTTTTACTGCTCTGATAAAAATCACAAGTCAAAGTTAACAAGCTGCAGTGGGTTAAAAGCCAAGGTTACATTAATGCTTATGATTGACATATGAAGTCACTTGTCAAACCACACAAGTCCCTACAAAGGAACGCAAGCTATGAAAAATACAGGGTCTGCAGAATTATGAAATAGATTGACTTTATCCAAAATGTTACTTTACCACTGTATGAAAAATTTATAACTCAATCGCAAAGATAAACATAAAAACAGGCTTTTAAAACACTGCAATTACATTTACATTTTTATTGCTTGATTAGATGGAGTTGATGTAATACCTAAAGACAACACAGGACGCCACTTTACTAGCTAGTTATAAACTACTCAGTAGAAACAGTCGGCTCAAACATTAAATGAGTATATTGTTCACTCTGGAAAGGAAGTAAATTTACTTTTTATTTACTTTTTATGCTCAAAACAAAGAAAATAATCTCTAATTTCTAATCTCAAAAATTAATATAGAAGATCTCCTATGCTTTAAAAAAAGCTTTATTTTAAATGTACTATGATTTTATTTCCCATGTACTCTTAAAAATGGACTTAAGGGACTCAATACTTAATATTGACCAGTCAAGACAATTTCATACCCTCAAGAAATTAAACATATGAATCATCTCTGCAGAGATGTAAAGCACATGACATTAACTTACTGAAAATTGTTTCACTGCAACAATGAGTACATGTGTGTGACAGTGAGAGAGAATTCTCCTGTGTATGTCTGCAAAGGAAGAGTGCCTGTCAAGACAACCACTGGGCTGTAAAGTAGCTGCTGATGTAGCATGTCCAGACTTGTGCACAATCTACTCAGATTATCAGTGACAGTAACTGAGAAAGTACAGGGTGGCTTTGACTGACAGCTAGATTTAATCGCCGCACTTAAAGTATACTCTAGCCTCTGCCTCCATGCACTCTTAAGTATAGTGATTCACATGGGTCTACACCTCACATAAATGCCACTTGCACAACAGACAACACTTATATTTGCTCTTCTGTTGCTTCAAACGGGAAGCATCGCCTACCCACGTAAAGAGGCCGCTGTTAGCTTGGGCACAACTCTTCTGAAACCATGGAAAAGCAAAGATTATCAGGCAAATACATCCACAGGCTTTTGTTCACATTAACCATTTTTCTCTTTGACCTATTGTATCGTACGGTTTTGTTAAATCGTTCAGAGGGGTACCGGCGAGCATGGAACTCTTTGTGTTGCAGTTCAAAGGTTACGAGGTAGGGAAGGGCTCGGGAGAATGGTAATCAATCCTGACGATTTCTTCCCAGCTCAGTCCCGCTGGCCCATGAGGTTACGCAATCTGCCCACACAGATAATGTTCATTGAGCATTGTTCAGGAGATGAATAGAAAGGTTTCACAAAACGCAAGCAATACAGGAATACCACAAACGTAAACATGAATGGTGAGGTTTTCCCTCAGGGCAAGGAAAACCTGAAGGGTGGATTACCATTTTATGCTTATTATATTACGTTAAATTGAAATATAGCTATGATGTACAAGGATTTATATATCATATTTATATAGAGGATTTGAGCTGCCTGTCCCCATTGGCACAGACTGACCAAATCAATCCTACTTTCCCTTTCAACATCCTCGATCATCTCTAGACTAACAACTGTTGATACGATCCTGGCACACATTCATGAAGCATCTCTGTGTGTGTCATTGCTGATCTAGGATCAGTATTACTTTTTTAGTCAATATGGATAAGTATGGGTATGGACAGGGAAACCTTACCCTGAATCAAGCGTTCATTCTGTAAGAAAGCATAGGGTGACACCACACATTCCTTTAAACCGTCCCACCACTGACTTAAATCTGGGATTTCTTATTAAATAAAAAAGGCATTTTATACTTTGGAGTTGTTGGAAAACCCCATTAAATAATTTAAATACCATATGTAATTATTTAATGACATCAAGAATGCATGACTGGTAATTTAAAACATCATGAACCATAAAATACGTCTTATAACTGACAATAAGGTGATTGTAAGTGAAAGTTTTTTTCTTCACTTGCTGTGTTAAGTTTTCTTTTACTTGAATTTACAGTGGTCATCATATGACAAATATTCTATATTACAGGGAAAAAACTGAGGGACACAGAAGTCAAGCTTCAAAAATAAGGCAAATGCACTAGTCTGGAAACAACCGTCCAACCACACGTTAATAGAAAGTAAATAAATTCTCCAGCAAGCACATGTAAGAATGTCACTCATCACTCACACACCTGTTCATGGTAACCAGGCAACTGCCACATTTGGCCCCAGACGCACGGGGGAAACAATGTTGTTCGAAAGGATGGTGCGGATTGAAGCCAATCAGGAGCAACCAGACATGACCACACACCTTTTCCCATGCAGTGAACACAAAAACAAGACTCAAATGCGGCCATTCAATCCATCACTGGGGCTAATGTACACAGGAGCCGGTATTACAATAGCTGTATTACAAAAGCAGATGACAACAAAGGGGCATGTTTGATGCTTATCTCCTCTTCTTCTGCATGCTGTACAAAGCAAACATTAAAGATGCTTCCTTATTGCAGGACACAGTTGCCCTCTGTTTGCCTTATCATCTTCTGAGCTCAAAGTTTAATAACACTAGCAGCAGGTCAGGTTCCAAAGGGACCCTGTGGCTCTGTAATGCACTATAACCTGCCAGGTCACTATCATACATAACTTTACTTGAATTAAACTGATTTACAGCAATGGGCATAACAGTAGTGATGTCATGCATACCCTTGACCAACTCATCCCTGTCCAGCTCTGTGATCGCAGCAGAAGAAGCTGAAGCCAGGGGGTCGGAGTGCCGACAGTCCCAGACATCTGGCCGTCTCTCTGGACAAAAGAGCCGCTGTTTTCCACATGGGTGTGATATCTCGCACTGAACTTCCAAGATGCACCGATGACCTCCGTCTGGTTCATTAATCTGACACGCCCTCTACCTCCAGAATTTTTAACAACTACCTCTCAGGGCCTTATGGACACAGAACAGTACCTGCATCGAGAACTCATGGAGCATTAAGCGATAAAAATGAGACCTTTGTACCTCTTAGGTGGATGGAGCAAATGACACTGAAGACAAATGATTGGCAAACCGCTTGGGAAAACCTAACACTCGTTCATCTCGGCTTGAACATAAAAATAAATTTTTTTAGATTTAGATCTTCTCTCATGACAGCATCTCATTAGAGCGGAGTCCCACACTTTTGGCTCCTTCGCTCCCACTGCTGTACTGGAATAGAATCAGACTGTGTTGTTGAGTGATGATGTCACACCCAGCCAGACACACAGCTGTAAACCCTCGTGACCTTTGACCCACAATGGCCATAAGACAAGGTGGGCTGCCCCGTCTGCGGCCAGGACGCTCCCTTAATGTCCACGTGTGTATGGAGGGATCAGGTTTCCCCAAAGCCCCATCTGTCGGAAGACTCAGCATTGCCCAGAGGAATAAAATAAAACAGAGAGAGAGAGGGGGTTTCTCAGCACTCCTTTATACACCAAATTCAGAGGAACGCTCTGTAAACTTCAAAGCCACCAGGATTTAGTAGGCCTTCTCTCCATATAACACAATATAATATGACTGTACAGCCTAATTTAACAAAAGAATTTATTACGATTATCCCTGCATCATGGTGAAGCGTTACCAGCCAACTGGTCGCTATGCTACTGCATGGTGCAAACCTGCACGGCTGCTAGCGAACATTATGTTTGCTTAATGTACTTTGCATGCTTGTATGAGGTCAGTCCTGGCGCTGAACTCACCAACCCTTCAGCTGGAAATTCCCATAACATACTTGACCAGCCCTGACCTGCTCATTCTCACATCTGAGCCCCTAAACACATCCCTGGGCAGGTTTTTCTGAGCAGACCATATGTCTGATATGGGCGGGGAAAAAAAAAAAACAGATATGACATGTGGAAAATCTATGAACCTATCCAACGGGACCCCTACAGGGGGTGACAGAGGAATTGTGGAGTGGGGGAAGGGGTTAGACTGTCCTCTTTTTAAATCTACAGGTATGTAAGTTTTTCAGTTTCTGTTTTAAGGAAACCTATTCACGAGGCCTGGAGACCACACTGAAACAAAGAATTGCTATCTGCCATCTCCCCTCCACACTGGGTTTGCTCCAGTAGTGCGTGTCCTCTACCTTGCCAAACCTCCTCCTGACTTCTAAACCTAGACCATTACAATGGCGTGTGGGCCGAGGCCTGGCAGCCAATGGAAAAGCAAGATGCCAATAAAAAAAAAGATGCTGACAAACTGCTGGGTGAGTTTTCCATCCTTACATTTTTGCACACTGTGCTTGGTGCTTGCCCTGCTCCTGCCTGCTCTGACAAAGACATTCAGATACAGCATCTGCTGCTGGTGGAGTTGGCCAGAAAATTTTTGCTACCAAAAATAAGGAAAACATACATCAAGTCAATCAGATCATAGAATATTACATTTTGACATGGATGTCCAGCGGCATATTGCACTGTAGCTTCCGTGGTAGGCCATAGTTGATCATAATGTCTGTCTGTCTTAAAATGTGCGATGGGAATTGGTCCCAGAAGCTCTGGCTTCAGGCTTTCAAGAGAGAAGTGCAGAAAGCTTAAACCCCCTCGGCTCTGCTTTGTGGTCGGCTGGGACCCAACGAGACGCTACAGTGCCCCTGCGAACAATGCCCTGGAGGCCTGTGATGGCAGTCTATAGCAGAGCGATGAAGTGCCTGGGCGAGAGTGCACCGCTGGGCTCTGATTACCTCATTACCTCACTGCACAGAGGGAGTAACCTGATCCCCGCTGCCCGCCTCTCAGCGCGCCCGCTGCAATCTGCGCCCCAGCGGCTCCACGCAGCCACAAGCAGGGGCCCATCTGTGCTGCCGGTCGTGAAGGAGCAAACGGGGGTAGCTTCCACTTCCACACTGAATTCACCACAATAATGGTGGCTTTTGTCCGGAATTTGGGGGAGGGTGGTCAATGAATGCTGGGCACCTGTCAAGGTTTATTGTTTGGTCCAGTTTCCATAGTTACAGTTTTGGTGTGCATGCACATTGTGTGCCCGTGTGAGAGTGTGTGTGTGTGTGTGTGTGTGTGTGTGTGTCAGAGATTAGGGCTGGGGTTGGGGGGGGGGGGGGTGGAGGTTTACAAGAGGCGTGCCCACTTTGGCCTCTGCACTGGTGCTAAATGAGATCACCGGTTCTCTGTAATGGTCTCCGATTGTTCTCTACTGTAATAAGACTCAATTAGGGCTAAGAGCTAGGCAGCTGGAGTCAGCCTCACAATGGCTTCTGAGGGCTTTTAGGGTGCACTGCGGCAGGTGCTCTTTAGGGGCTGCATAGATGGTCAACACATAACCACACCAACAGACTGGTTCATCATTACAGGCCATCTGCAATGACAGATACGGTTGATCTCTTGATGAGGGTTATGACAGTCCACTGGCCGGCCATTGCAATTGTTCAGTCAATAACTGACGAACAAATGGCTAAGCCACCTCCGTCAGCCTATATTCAGGTCATGTTGACATAAGCATATAGAGCATTTATTTATAACTGCAAAAACACACAGGGGCCATTCTTCGCCATTAACTGGGCTCACTTAGGAGGGTTTCCTGCTTTGTGCTGGAGGCTATTCTCTCTCCAGAGACACACCTCAGTTAAAAAGGCCACTACACACACAGAGCCAGGAAACAATATAAGCCGATGGATGTTTTTCATATGATACATGATTGGAATTATGAGGACTCAAACTACCACTGCTCATTATAACTCACTTAAAACAGGGTCATAAACTGTTCCTAAAACATCAGATTTTATTACATTTCCATGTTGTCAGTAGTTTAAAGGCAATATCCTCTGCTTTTTAAGAAATAAGTGCCATTTTTATTCTTATGAATTAAAGGGTCTGGAAAGTGAATTTATCGTCACTCAAAAACATCTTGAGGATATGGAAGTGGCCAGCGAGTGTTTGTCTTTTGGATATCTTGTTTTTGCCATCTTCAAAGTGAAACAACAAATGACTCAAATCCCTGAGCAAGAACGATTACTTAAAACTGTTAATATTTTCAAAAATGTTCAAAGAATCGAGACTGCCGCGTCAGCACAAGTGGCCACTACGAGTACAATAAGAAAAACGAGTCAGCAGTGGACAAAACCAATAATAAACCAGAATAATGAATCCTTCATGACAGATATGAACCCAAAGGAAATGCCTGCGTTGAACCGAATTACCATAATTCTTACATGTGTCATCTGAAAACCAGCAACCATACCCTTGGTGTGGAACAACTCAAGAATGGATTACACTTGAAACTGGGGACATCCTACGATAGTGGTATATGAGTCTTAAATAAAGCAAGACTTCAGCCAAACGACATACAACAGCCACCGTCAGAGCAACTCCATGGAGGTGGAGAGTTCTGAGATGACACAACATTGAACTCTTCTCTGGTACCTGTGTTCAGGGTGGGGGTGGGAGTGGGGAAACATGAGGATATATTCCAGCAGGGCAGCTCCCAAAGAGGGTGGCAAATTCAGTTAAATTTAGTGGGAAATTTCAGTCCCTTACAAGTGGTCTAAAATCAGCTCACCCAACCTACGCTTAAACATTATGATCTAGTAGCAGTAATTCACTGAAAAGGATGCCCTGTGAAGTTCACTCATCTTGACTACTCCTCTCATAGAGAGGTCGCTACCTCTTCACAGCATGGTGGTGTATGGCAATCCCAGAGATAAGAATCGAGGAGTCAAAAATGCTCATATAATTATAAAACCTGAATGAAGGACATGTTTCTGGAACAAAACACTCCCAGAGATCCTAGTGACATATACAGACTTGAGCAGAGTAGACTGGAAGTAACACAGGGCATTTCCCAGAATGCTGTGGGTGCAAAACAGTGTTCCCTGATAGGCCTGTGACTTTGGCATTGGGGTGTGAGCTCAGTGGTTGCCAAACGATGTCTGGGTGAGACCTCGTCATTTGGCGGGCGCCTGTTTGCTCTATGATGACAATAAACTGAGCGAAGTCATTCGCACTCGACTGCCAGAATGACCTCACGCTGCAGCCTCCTGATTGGACAGGAGCCAGAACAACACTCAGCATCAGCCCAACCCACATGCTGGGGAGATACTGACCTCATCCTTGATGAAAAATGAATTGAGTCTAATTACTTTCATAAAACGTCTAATTGTGTTGTTTACAAAATTATGGTTACTCTGTAAACAGATCCATATCTCTTTTTATCCAGTTTTTTTGTTGTGTGTGTACATCAACCTGCACACTTTGTCATGAATTTGGTGCCAGTCTATGAGTACAGACTGTTCTTGATGGGACCGTGCCCCACTGTCGAGCTTTGAACCCTGATTCTGCCAGAGATGACTAGGGCCAGGGAACCCTGTGGAACAGTGTTAAGGTAGCCTGAGCACCATCCCACTGAACTCTTGAAGTGAGGGGGAGCAGAGATGGTACACAACTGGCAGGGCATGAAACAGCTGATCCCACGATTCCGCCTCCCTGTCTGCCTGCGCTAGCTGTGAGTGACTGTGCTGCTCAGCTGGTGGACAGCAGAATTTAAAAAAAGGGAATGACTGCTTGCGCTGAGCTGACGATAAAAATAAAGAATGCAAAGCAAAAAAAAATTCTGAATTTAGAGTATATGTGTTAGTACCTCTTATCATGACTATGAAATTGTTTATTATATAGTGAGTGCATACTTTTTGTCTTGAGAGAGTTTACAGAGCATAAAAATGATTAACTTCACTGAGAAAAAATAAAATATATGGTGGTAATATAACAATATATACAGTATCGAACACTGTTATGAGAGTATGTCTGTTACTGTAACTAAGAACATTTCAACATTTTTAACTGAATTGGCCCATTAATAATCTGTTTTCATTAAAAATGAGAGTGCACTACAGTCAGTCTGGTAACTTTGAGACATGTGTTACTGTGTTCCTATGTAACAAACAGGAAAAGGCTTGTTTTTGCACAGAACTTCATAAATTGAAAATGGGGAAAACAAAAAGCCAGCTAATCACCTAATGCAAACCAGACATACTGAGTAAATACACTGTTAGTAAAAGGCACAAAGAAATGCATAAAATCACCATAATGGTTCTATACCATAAAATTCTACAAACGAGCATTCAGATTTTAACAGCCCATGGAAATAACAGTCAATCACCAGTAATTATGAAACAATGTAAAGTTAAATAGTCAAGCCTTACTGGCTAATCTCATATGTAATCTTACAGCTCAGCATGAATTACCACCAACTGCTGATACAGCATGCTGCCAGAATACTTACAGTTTGTAAATTGGATCAAATAACCAACCTAGCAAAGGACTGGTGAGAGAATGGCAATAAAAAAAAAAAAAAAAAACAAGTATACAGTGTTCAGAACACACTGCAGTAAAATATGGTGTATATATATATTCAGTGGAAATGTTGAATGCCCCAACTGTGCTGGATATTTTGTATCATAACACCCTGAATGTGCTTTCATGCTGGCTACATGGCTAGACACAATCCCTTGTGGCAAGAAGACAAATTGCCGGTGCAACTTTGTCACTTCCTTGATTTCCTGTCCCTAGAGTAGACCATAACAGAACTTCTCATAAAACGCGAGGTGTGATTTCTCCAGGGTGGTCTGCTGTTGCTCTCCTTGCTACACTGCTCTCGGCATGTTACGAGGGAGACCTGCTGCCCTGTCAAGTCAAGCTTAGCTGCTTAGCTTGTGGGCCTTTAACCCACAGCTACAGTGGTTATGATGCTTGGTGCCTCATGCCAAGGTTATAATTACACAATGAATTTAAATGTTACTTGGTGTTTTTCCACTCACTCGCACATACAGTCGTATTAAAGGTGCCTTATTGCTATATGTAGCCTGATACTTACCAGTTATGGGCCAAATAAAAGTGACAAATGATTAAGATGTACCTGATTTAGTGGGATGAATATCTAATCTGATAGAACTTTGTCAACACCCAAAACTCAATAAATTTAACTTCCTATGCATTTTCCCAGGTCTGCTTTGAAAACACAAACACACAGTATGTCCATACCAAGGCAATTCGCCAACAACGTGTACCTGTGAACTCCTCTATATAAACACTGGACCCACAACTAGCTGCTTCTAACACAGTCTTCCAAGCCCTAACACTGTAACTAAACACTACATCTAAAAATGAAACAACGGAAAATACAAAACTATAATAACCTTGCCTGTTGTTCGACTACTTCAGGCAACGTTATGCAGGTAGGCAGACAGGCCTAAATTGAGGTGCAAGGTAAAGCTGGTTATACAACGAACGGTTTGTTTTGTTTATGGCTACTTATTTATGGGCCTGGTTTCTAAGCAGTCCCACTCATTTCGTTAATATTTAAATGCCACTCTCTGAGAGAATGACACTCGGCACCCACTGAGATGCGGCAGACATTTAAATACAGTCACTCTAGATCTGGGATGGCTGCTTTACCCAGTCAACAACAAAACACGGAGGGTGACCTAAATAATCCCCAGACCATATTCTGATGATGGTTTTAGGGGGGATTAGGGCTGCGGATCAGGGGCCTAATGAGCGTCGAGGGATCCCAGGTGTTCATTTAATTGCCAGCCCTTATTGATCCGATCATATGAACCTGTTCGGTGGCCGCAGCACTGACTCAGATTTCATAGGGGAAAATTATAACCTAAAAAATTGTCCATTAAAAAAAAACACATCATAAAAACCATGACAGACTAAATGAGTCCTATTAAAACTGATTATGAATTACAACATTTGTGTTCTGTTTTCTTACATGGGTTTTAAGAGCTGGGTGAGACTATGATAAATATTTTACATTTTCTCTTGTCCAGAGCAACTTACACATTTAAAAATGTTGCACATAATTTATACAGTTGAATATTTTACTATGGAATTTTGGTGAAGTATCTAGCTCAATGGCATTATGGCAGAGTGTGCTTACTGGATATTTTAGTGAAGCGTTGCCAGCGTATGAGTGCCAAATAACTAAATCCTCAGGTGATAAATTCTACTTCTCATGACATCATGGAGGAGTTCAGGTTCCCCTCAGAACCCACCTGGATTCTGATGTTCCATGCTAGAAAATCATAAAAGATAACTGCATTCTCTTTATCACAGCGACTTCATAGCCAAGCTTACACAACCTTGTATGCTCAATGCATCTTTGAATAGTCTGCCCCACATAGAAACAGTATCATAAAGCGAAGGCATAGCAACTAACACCCTACACACTTTCATGCTGTCCAATGTCAACCTGATGTGAGTCCTTGGGAGGGTCCTGCCCACTTGCCCACAAGGCAGAGTAACAGCAAAACGATTACACATGTAGAAACCGTGTAACAGGGCTGTGTCCCTGGCCTTTAGCTCCGTCCAATCCCATGAGGGGAGGGAGGAGCCAGCCTGGGGGAGCACACTGCCTATTTTAATACTTTCTTTAATACTTTTGAGCGAGGCGTTTGGGAACTGAGGGTTAATCACTGACACCCATGTGCAAAACTGAACATGCCTGTTGGGGTGGGGTGGGGTGGGAGGTGGGGGAGTAGGTAGGGGTGCAGGAAGAGGTTTTAAAGAATCTGCTGTGCATGAGCACCGAATCTGACTGACGCTCTGTCAAAGCCACAGACATCAGCCCTGCTGTGTAATTTCAGCTCCAAAGACTGGAAGGAATCTCCCCTAAAATGATATTCAGTGTGAAAGTACAACTCCTTCAGCCTGCTGTTAAACAGTCTGCAATCACACTTACGTTACTTTTCTTTTAGGACATCCTCTGCTTCATAAAACAGAACGAGAGCTGTAAGTAGGTATGAGTTCATTGTGTGACATTTTTGTCACCTCTTCTTTTTATAAACCCTTTTATGGAGAGCCATTAAGGTTTAGGACCTTGAATTCTCCGCTCTCAGAGAGACCGCCATTGCGTCAGTATAAAAACGATGCAAATGAGGTTGACTTTGTGACTAAAGTGACTTAAGACAATTCTGTTTCCTCATAGCACGTTTTTTTTTTTTTAGATTTGCATGAAAACAGGTTTGCATAAATAGTATTAATCGTCAGACGGCAGTTCTTGGTCAGCCGGACGTAGCGGCATGTGAGGGATCTTGGCTAAGCTAAGTAAATGTTTATCTTTAATTTAATCGGTTAGTTTTACTGTGCAGGCGACCTTTGAAATCCCGATTCTGTGTGGTAAAATAAACAGCAATCTCTGAAGGGCCAATTAATTCCCTCTGAATCCTGCTAGCGGCCCGTTTCCTTCCCTCCACAGCTCCTACAAGTCACATTAATTCCCACTGCCTTTCCTGCTTACATGTTCGCTCATTTGTGCACACAAGCACGCACGCACGCACGCACGCACACACACACACTCGCTCACTCGCACACTCGCACGCATGCATACACACACACACGCACGCACGTACACATGCATACACACACGCACACGCACACCACAGTAATGAATGAGGGCACTAATGCAATTTACATATAACTAGTAAATTTTAAAATTATTAATTTATTATACTTCATTCATAAACAAATGACTGCTGATCGACAGTTACGAAATTTTCATATTTTTATTTTAGCCTCACATTTTTAAACGTTTTCATGTATTCAACCATAACATCATCTCCTCTGTGAAGCCCTTACGTTATGTGCTTTTTTACAAAGTGGAGCCAAAGCTAATGGCTCAAAAGAATCCATGTTGAACATGGGAGAGCGTAGAGAGCCAAAGCCCTGCAGTTACACATTTTTCTACCCTTCCCTGAGCTCGCCAGTTTAGGCAAATCAATGCAAATGGATGAATCCAATTTGTTTACCAACCGCAAATGATCATCTACCGTTGCCCTGGGGGACCTGATGTGCTCTTTAAAGAGCGGCCCCTTGATCACTGGAGTCTATGAACGACATCAATCCTGCTCTGCAAACCATCACGCCGCAGAAATAAATATTTAAATTTATATTAGGACTGGATAATGTGACTAAATTAAGATTACAGCACAACTGGAAAAATTACTAATAAGTAATTTCCATAAGTGCAAAAGGACCGCCACAGAGAGTAAATGTCACGACGCCCTCTGCGGCACGAGGCCCGGTGAGGAAGTGTGGGGGTATTGGGTTTCCTCATCTGCAGTCATAAAGCGAGGAGTCTGAGGTTTCTCGGTCGATTTAGTGACGGACGTGTCTCTCCGTGCGAAGGGACGGTCCAGATGGTTGACGGACATGGATTAAGATCAATTTATGGACGGTTCTGCAAATAACTGGCCCTCATGAGTGCTAAGGTGCCCCAGGAAGATGCCCTTTATTACGGGGGGGGGGTCTAATCTCTGCCCTGCATGTCTGCCATACAGGTGGGTTCTTCCGATCCCATGGACACCCCATGTATGATGCTTTAGGTTTGCCATGCACAATACCCAACTCTGAGAGTCTGTGGTCTATTCGGCAGAGCTAGATCATAAACCTTTAAAAGATGAAAATAGCCCATTTTTGACTATTTTGACTATTAAAGTGAAGGCTATATTTGTGAATGAGGTGAACAGTAGGACGGCACCTGACCGGGAATTCAGAGAGACACACCCGGCCATGTGTCACTTTGCTATTAAACTGCAATGTCAAGGAAACAGGACAACCAAAAATTTGTAATGGGTGCAACCAGACTCTTCAGGATCAGTTTCACAGAGGAAGTCAGGCCTGCAAGTACCAGGGGTTCCTCATAAATTTAATTGAGTTTGACGGTCATTCCCAAAAAGGGAGTAGCCCCCTGGGGGTACATGGGTACAACTGAACACACAAAAAATTATATATAGTTATATAGTTCCAGAGCAAACTTCCAAAAAGACATAATAACAGGACCTCATACCCAGAGAGTTAGCATGAAAGCACCCAGCAGTGGGATCTTTGAATTCCAATTCTGAGAAAGTGATACTCAAAGGGAGGGAGGGCAGACTCAAAGATCTGCACGGCCAGCGATTACCTCCATGTGTGTTCCGCGGTTCCTTAGCAACTGAACTGCACTGATAGATTGTAAAGGGAACAATGTTTTCTGCAGTGGAGCGTGAAGGAGGGACACTCTTTTTTCTGTCTTGTTTCATTGTTCCTGTGCTGTAGGAATGCTGCTGCTCCAACCTTCCCCACGAGGCCCATAAATCCAGCCCCTCAGTTATCACCACATCCCCAGTGCGGAGGCTCCGCTTCCCGGGGCCGATGGCAGAAACAGCTGGTCAGGGTTTCAGCCCCTGGCCCCGGATCAGAGGCATGGAGGGGGAGTGGGAAGGCTCCTAAAGCTCTGTGAAAGCCTGACATCAGCATCCTGAAAGGGGAGGGGGCGCGGGGGGAGAGAATCACACACACTGAAATAAGCCGGGTGGGGGTGTGGGGGGGGGGGGCAGGGGCCTCTTAGAAAGGCTGAGGCTCACAAAAACGCCCCAGAGAGAGGACCCTGAAAAAAGGAACACTGACATCCTCTTTGTCTGGGCTCGCCAAAAGCAACAGCTGGACACATCTGTCCCTTTCCAGCTCCTGGTGCTGCTACTGAGAGAAATGGGGGGGGTGCATTAAGAGTCCACGCTTGCATGCTGGGAGACAGGGCACACCCCCAAACCCCCAACACCCCCTAGGCTAGGCGGGACTGTGGCATGCATAGACACTGGGCCTATAATGTGCTGAAACGGGCCTGTGGGTGAAAGCCATTTCTGCCTGCTGTGGTCTCTTTGTCTTTATGGGGACTTGTTAGAATTTGGGCGGGTGGCCTTTCTCTGGGCCTGCATGTCAGCTGGGCTGGAGTTGAGTGGGGGCTGAGTGGGGCGAGGGGGGTTTGGGGGTTGTGTCTAATTGGCACGCAGACTCCTTTGTTTTAGCTTGGCAGTCTCGGCGGAGGCATTGGCACTGCACACCGCTCCTGTGAGGCAGATGGGCACTTGCTGGAGGGTAACAAAAAAACTAAATAAATCTCTGCACCTTTGAAAGTGCCCTCCTCTCCCCTCACTGAGCTCTGGAGTCGAGGAGAGAGATTTCACAGCTGGTGCACAGTCTCCAGCATTATATACACATTAGACACCCGAGAGTCAAATGCAATAAGGCGAGATCAAAAATGATTATTCCGTATGTCACCTCATGACACACTGTATATGCTTATGTCATGCAACGGTCAAAATGTGTTACTTCAAAACATCAGCATACACAGTGGATGGCTTCCAGTATGCATGTGCAGAGAGAGGGGAAATGGGAGAAGAGGGAGAAGGAATGGTTGCTGCATGTCCCAGCAGAATGAGACAGAGAGGATATCATTTATATACGTATTATTTTTTTAAAAAACATGGAAACCTTGCCTCTTCACTAGCCATTCAGGACAATTCAACACCCACAAGTGCTACTCATATTTGATGAAATTATTCAAATCCCAGCAGCTAAATCCCCCAGTAGAATACAGTTTATACTTTTTCCCTCCACTGGCCAGAAACGATCACTGTAAGCTGAGGATGCCATCGTTTGGGCTGACAATGCTGCTGACTGCAAAGATGCCACACCCTCTCTCATCCAACACAGCAGATGTGGAGACGAAAAACACAAGCCAACAAAAACAGGTGGCTGTGCCAAGCGTTAGCGTGACTTTGCACCCTCCGCAGTGTGCCTCAAATCTCTGAGAGCGATAAGTGCAAGCCGTACTCTTGACACGTTTCCACAACACACAACAACAAAATTCACTGTTTATCTCATAATCTGTTAAGTCAACTATCAATGTGCTCGCAAATCATGCTATCATGAGGACACCTTTGCCAGTCTTTTGCTAATACCTCTGCTAGTACTTGTTCTTCTATTGCAAAATGAAGCATGCTATTGTAGCTACTAAAGGCACAATCCAAACTGAGTCTCACAGTACCTGATTGCTTTATTGCCTCAGCTCTCCCCTCCACCCTCACTTATATTAGGGTTATGTCACTGTTTATTAGTGAACCCTGACACTACAATACAATGAGGGGGTAGAGTATATGGTTTTATATGCATTAAACCATGTTATGGAAATATGTTGTAATGAGTGACACAAAGTATTCAAAATTGTAAATGCAAAAAAAAAAAAAAAAAAAAAGTTTTACAGCAAATACCCATACAGATACTCCATAGATAACAGTCAAAGTAGTTATTGTTATGTAATACATTGAAATATGGAGTGCTCATTAGGGGTGGAATGCTTCCAAGATTCCAGACAGAATGGAGTACAATAGGCTGGTTTTAATCCTACACCTAGAGTCGATTGGATGAGGTTTATGAAAGGAGATCATTGCTCAGGATACGGCTGAACAGAGCGAGGGACTCACTCCAGCAACCTCCTGTGGGAGACAGGCATTGTGCAGACTGGAGGCTCGGATATTCTCCGGAGCATTTCCTCGCATTTCTGGCCTGAAACTGACGAGCGAGGCAGCTTGCTCTGCATTTTGACATTTTGCTGGAAAGGCGAACATCAGCGCTTTGAAACAGGAGCTCTTTGTTGCTCGCCTCCCATTACGTTAAAAAAGAGCCTACACACCATGAGGCGAAGTTTTGGATATGTCTGTGAGAAAGGGGGTTGTGGGGTGGGGGGGCAGGCGGGGACTCACATGTGGGGGCTGAGCTCGTAGAAGTTCCTGTTGCGGTACTCTTCCACCTTGTCTGGAGTGAAGATGGGCAGGGCCCTGTAGGGGTTCATGGAGATGACCACACTGCCGATGTAGGTCTGCAGATAAAGGAGAGACAGAAAGCACAAGAGTTACTCCAAATCTTCTGGTGGAGGGCAACAAAGAGCAACAAAAGTGGAGCTGGTAACTTTGGGTGTTGTGGCAGATGTGACATTGAGCCCTGTGATGGAGGTAACTTTGGGCACTGTGACAGAGGTAGCACTGAGCCCTGTGATGGAGGTAACTTTGGGCTCTGTGACAGAGGTAGCACTGAGCCCTGTGATGGAGGTAACTTTGGGTTCTGTGGCAGAGGTGACAATGAGCCCTGTGATGGAGGTAACTTTGGGCACTGTGACAGCGGTAGCATTGAGCCCTGTGATGGAGGTAACTTTGGGCTCTGTCGCAGAGGTGGCATTGAGCCCTGTGATGGAGGTAACTTTGAATTCTGTGGCAGAGGTGACAATGAGCCCAGTGTTTGTGGTATAATTAATGGTGGGCCCAATACTGCAGGCAATCATGTAAACTATAGCTGAGTTACTGAGGTGATGCTGTGTCCTGTGGGGGGGGGGGGGGAACCCAATACACTCATGTACACATTAAGTCAGCTGGTGAACCTTATCAATCTATAGTCTCAATGAAAGTATATTCCACTCTCCTTAATTGTGGCAGTTTCTAATGCCTGTATATTTCAGTTCAATGAACCGAGCCTGGCTTGTGCTTACGATAAACACCACAGGGAGGTATTAGACAATTAATTGCTCATTAGGAAGAACAAACTACAAGCAGCGCACCCTCATAGTCTTAGATTAAGTGTAGCACAGTGAAAGTGTGGGGGTCAACACACTTGTTGTTCCTATAAACAAAACATTCTAGAAATGCTTATTTTGGTACTACCTCAGCCAGCACATGTGTTTGATGTGCTCAGAGTATTCCTAGTCCACAAGCCACAAGCCTTTTCTGCCACAAGCCTTTTCTTATCCAATAAGTATGAAAACATTATAGTATGGTTATATAATACCGATCATGGACCTTGATGTAAATGCATGTGCACACAAAACAAACCAGCCCATAATAAGCAAATCTCCAGTGGAAGAACAGCTGCACGGAGAGGTGCGTGCACAACGCAGACTCCCACTCCGCGCTCCAGCTGGGAATTCCAGGGGCTTTGTCCAGGCACGCAGGGCCCCGGAGAACATGGGGAGAAACGCAAAAACAAAGGAAAAATGTGCGGAATCCCAGGATGCTGCCCTGGGAGAATAGCCCCCGTCAGGGACGGGCAGCGGAGGGCCGGGGGGTCAGAGGTCACGTCCGTCAGAGGGACACAGTCCCGCCCCGAGTGAGGCTGTCTGCATCCTGCCGTCTGATGGGAGTTTGGGAGACCCTATCACACAGCTAACGACCACATCTCATTATTCATCATCTGATTTACATTACATGCATCTACTTCCTTGCCAACCGTTATACACGTGTAACCAATAGAAGCAGAAAACAGGAGAGGATATTTTCAAATTCTGGTGCCAAGAAAAGCTCCCGGACCTATTTTCAGCAACACAGGCTATAGGCTACTGGCTAAAGGCGAGATTGATGCTTACACTATAATTAAAGATGGGGCTAACCATTTATATTACAGGAATATTGGCATCAACAACAAAACACCAGACCCATATAATGCATTTCATTTTCCAACATGTAAATGAGGCTTTAGAAATACAACTTTTGCAGACATAAGACATTCCAGCTGACTTCACATATTTTCAGTTCCAGCTCTCTCCAAAAAGCTGATTCCTCCATATCCAGTATTAAAATCACATCATAGAATGTGAATGGAAGCAAAGATATTGCAGGTATAATTGGTAAAGAAAAGTGGACAAAACAAGAACATGAGAGACAAATGAGATCTGACCAGACTTTTCCATGCAAATGTGCGTTCAAAGAGTTGAGTACATTCCAAATATTGTATTAGCTTCCACTATGTCTAAATGTAGTTATATATTGGCATATTGCAGTTTTAAATGCAATTTTCCAATAAAGTACTGCACAAACAATCCATAGACTGTGCAACAGATAGAAATCACACAGCCACGCTCTGTGCAACTTGTGTTCCATAACGCCCAAAACAGGCTTGGCTGCAGCAGTGTGCAAAGAAAGTGGCATAAACCAGCGTAATTACAGTAATTCTGTATGTATTGGATGGAGTCCTGTTTCAGATGTGCTGCAGGAGAGCACTTCAGTTTGGGGCGTGTTGCACGCCTTACCACCCCCCCTTTAAAGCCCCCTCCTGACTCCCCAACAAACAAAGCTACTCCTTTATAGATGGGCCATATGCTGTATAGTGTTTGTCTGGGACTTCTATGTCTGTTCCCAGCAACAGGAGTAGGTGCACTAAATCCAAGATAAACAGACTGACCAAAGAAAACAGGTCAACACAGCCCGGCTAGTGGAGGAGAGGTAGCCAGTCCACTCACAACCCAAACATACTTTTCACACTGTATTTGGGATCTTAAGCTATGCATACCACCAAAGGCTGGGCTCCGTCTGATTTATATGTGGGCAGAATGATGTACGGCCCAGCATTTTCCAGAACACAGTGGAGCTTGCGTGTACAAGCTACCATCACACTGCGAAAAGTGTCAGGCCTATTTTTCTTTTAAAGGGCTTTTTAAAAGGGAGTGGGCACTTTGGGGTTCCTTTTCTTCACAGAGAGCAGGCAGTCAGCCTTCCGAATGTATTTTTTTGCTTTATAGTTAACAGTAGGGGATCAGAGAGGGTGAGAGGTGAAGAGGGGTCACAGCACAGAGGGGCAGGGGAGCCAGGATTTAAACCCGGACCACTTAAGAGATCGTTATGTGGAGGTTGGGAGTTGGCTGCCCTATGGGCTGGGCCATTGGGGTCTCACCCAGGCGAAACAGCTTTGGGCAGAGCCAACGTCTCATGAAGACAAAGGAAAATCTTACCGTAAAAGCCTTGCAGATTGTCTAGCCTAGAGATTAGTGATTAAAGGTAAGGCACGTTTCCTGACCAGGTTCCAGCCCTGCTCTTACACAAGACTGACTTTCACAGCACTTTATTGTGGCAACAACTTCACATCATAATGGAGCCATTTCTTTGGCGTTCAGGGAAAAAAAAAGGAAATGACTTGTCCTGAGCGTCTCTTTGCTTAAGATGCTATTTCGTTATATGCACTCTTTCACTTCAATAGCCTTTGTCCATTTAATGATCAAATCCCACTACATTTTCTGTTTTAAATTCAAAGCAATGACGATATTCACAATAGCTGAATGGTTTTAATCTTCGTACACAACTTTGCCTGTAAAATGTCGATATTTGATCTGTACACGTCTCTAGGACAATAAACATTTGCATGGTACATTCAGACACATTCATGTACAGTCATAATAAGTGACAGACATGAAAAAAATTATAACTGTAAACAGCGCTTTGAGTGAGTGGTGGATGACACTGACCCCCCACCCCCATCCCACAGTCTTAGCCTGCCTCAAATTCTAGTCACCCCTGCGCTTTCCACTAAAGAGGATGTTGCATAACACTCTCCAAGCTGGCCCTTTCCATGGCAACACATCCCACGTCAGATCATCAGAGAGTACATGGGCGGCATAACGCGCATTTGAGATGCATGAATTAAAGCAAACAGAGGGGAGAGGGACATGGGGTTTGAAATCTCCACCAGATGAATGTGCTCACCTTTGCATGGCTGACCAGGCCACAAAAACTCTTACACATGTATACACAAACCCACACACAACCCATCCCACTGCCTGAAAATGCTCACAACAAAGGCAGCGGCACTGGGTTGGGATGGGAAACGAAATCATATTTGTGCTTACAGAATTTAACTGATAACGTTAAAAGTTTTTACATTTTGATATGCAATTTGCTGCATAATGGCAGGTCAGCAAGCTAAATTTGTGTCATCACTCAGAATAGGTGAAGAAAATGTCATCTTTATGCAACATGATAAATGTTTGGAAGTAATATCTGTTCAATTTCATAATTTAGGATTAGTTGAAAATGGAATATTTGTCAATGTCAATATCAAAACCTGAGTGAAAGTTATACTGAAGTCTGGTATGAAGAGCTGAACTAGCTCTGTGAAGTGGCGGCTTTCCATGCTCCACAGCTATGCCAACCATTGCCTTAAGAATGTACATCAATATGACTGAGTGTGACCAGCTGCATAACTTAACGACAGCTGGTCGTTTGAACCGACACATTCAAAACCATTCATGAAAATGGCAAAAATAAACATGTCATATTTTGATATGACGAGGGTTGATATTTTTGTGGTAGCATAACATAAACTGTAGTTGCACTGCTTTCTTCAAATACTCACACTGTACAGTGCAAAACACTCATCTCTGCGATTTGAAATTGAACAGCCTCACAGATATATAATCATACACAACTCATAATTATCTCATGTTACTGGAAAATAAAAACAGAAGTCACAAGGCTATGTTATGCATCACACATCCGAGTGTTATACTTTGAATCACAGAGATGAGTGTTTTTAACTGTACAGTGTGAATATTTTAGGATGCCAGAAAAACTACCACTTAAGCAACACTGTCATGAAAATAAGGCCCTTTCATTGAAACGCACTCTCCACCCGATTATGACAACACATTGGCAGGTGTTAAGACACTAATACCATGCCCAAGCCATATTGTTTACGTGTACATAAAGCCATGATAACAGCCAACAACATACAACAACCAATCATACTGAACCAGTCAGCGACTACCCCCCAATAAGCACTGCAGAGAGCAGCTGTAAGCCCTGCAGCACTGTGTGCTAACTAGCCATTCAAAACGGCTCTCCGACAAGGTCATCTACAAAGAGACCGACTGGCTCTGTTGCAAAAGAGTATTAGTCTACAAACACCATTTTATTTATTCGTGTCTCATCAGGAAATACACGCCTACACAAAGTCCCAAGTTCAGGGTTGGAAAACTTTCTCTTGTAATACAAAAGGAGCTTGGAAAGTTCACTTGATATTTCACACATCGATCTAGGTAAAAATAGTTGTAACTCTATTGGTTAATATCAGACAAGGACAGCAAAGATGTCATTGAAGTTTGACATTTTGGAGGGTTTTTTTTTATTTCCTCATAGATAAGGATGTAGCGGTGGTTGGGAGAGAGACTGGAAGCCTGTGAACTCCACTAACACTGAACGATAAGTTCAGCTCCATCCAAGAAAACGAAAATAAACAAGAGTGGGTGGGGCCTGGCTGTGGGAAACATGTGACAGGCAGTGAAGGACGACAAAAAGCGCCAAACCCAAAAATAAGGGACCGGCGTAGGTTCCTGCAGATGTCCTCTGGGTGGAAAACGACACACCTCGAGTCGTCACAAAGATCCGCGGCTGTAATGAGATCCAGGGACTAGTGGTGAAGTGCAGCCTGGGGTCAGAGGCTTCTGAGCCGCCCTCTGCTGCCGGTCACCGTTCATCGTCAGCCCGACAACAAAGTCGTAATTACATGCTACAGGCCAAGAGACGACTGAGCTGTCTGTGATTGACTACCCCGATGCATTTCCATTGTGAAAGCTACTATTACTCAGCGGGCGACGTAGTAAAAACGGAGTCAGTCGAATCTATAATAACATTATAGATGTCACACTAAAGGCAAGGTTACAAGCTGTTACTGTGTCAACAAATGTATGTATTTTCCCAATCTCCAAACCTAAAACTCTAATCAGGAGAATAAGATCTCATCAGATGTGTTGATTGATAATCAATGAAGTACATTAGGAGGGTGTTAGGAGGGTCTGAGACAGGGACAAAAGGATTTGTATGTGTGACAACACTTTCTCTCCCATTTGAAGCATTTCAGCCTATATAGGTGGGTCTCTCTGTAGTCAATGCGAATAACCCCTGTCAAATTACAGTGCAGAAACATACACAGGCAGGGACTACAGTTTCAGTGATGGGGGGTGGTTTAAGAACCAAAGTTAAGGGAATATCCTTACAATTTTTCCCCATGGTGGCCTTCTTGGCTCTGGAGCCCATGGTCACTGTTCTGTCACACTTGTGTCATCCCAGTGACTCACAGCCCAATTTTAAACAAAGACAGAAAGAGATTCCTCAGCTTCTTTCCACCCATTTATCAATTACACACATTCAGCACATCTCGCATCATGGACAGGAAAAGGGCCCACATTTATTAATATGAGGGAGCACTCAAATTTAGACCTGCTTCAATGTGAAAAGTATTTTCATAATGAAAATCCATTAGACCCTAGGTGTGCACTGGGAAAACGGTCAGTAATGCACAATCCAGGACATCATGATGTCAAAATAAGATATGCAATTCAGGCAAAGGGAAAGGATTAATGACACAAAGAGCCTAGGGCCATTTTGAAAGTGTGGGGAATGGCAGCGAATCAGAGCTCCCATGGATGACATCATCTCCAACTCCTGCCTTATTTGGCACAGAGGACTCGTATATAAGCTGTAATCATAGGCCTAGAGTTTGCACTGCAAACCAACAAAGGCCCCGGGGCCAGGGAGAGCCAGTAACAAGATCTGTGCTTTCATTGGCGGGGGTTGAAGGGCCGCTGCAGATCATTGGCTGTCTTCTTCAAAACACCATGAGAGCTCTGCACTGATTTGATTTATTGATTGGTTTACGTAGCGGTCTTCCTCCATGCAATCATTCATGACAAAGAACCAAAATGGATAACAGAGGAAAACAAGCAACCTGCATAACTATATGTGCTAAAAAGAGTTCTGGGTGGAACCTGCACATATCCTGTGACAGTCAAAGAGAAATTTAAGTGTGAATTCCAGCAGTTACAGCACTACAGAGCTGGGATCATTCTTAAAAAAAGAAAAACACAGAAATGTGCAAATAAAAGGTTCAGATTCAATTCAGACAATGACCTATCAGCAAAAACCACAGATCCAAGCCTTCAATCAAACAGTCCATAGACATGTGAGTGTAAATCCTGGTTAAAAATTCAAAGCTTTGTTGACAGATATCTTGATAAGACAGAGGGCTAAGAGGTCACTCACATAGATTTCGTTGTGGTCAAAGCGCTTCCGGAGGTTCTCGATGAAGGAGTCTTCATTGAGGGGCTCCAGCAGCACCATGTCCCCCACCCCTATCATGTTGTCGAGAAGTGACGTCTTCACCTCCATCTTGGACATGTTCCCCCCCTGCAAAGGAAACAAAACAAGGTGGCCACACATTAGATATCACAGTGTTGGGATCAGACATTGCTCATACCATGTGGCTGAACCCTCGCAGGGGAAAAGTACTGTTTTCCTTACACTTAAGTACAGTGCTCTGATAGCAATGCATTAGATCCAGTACCCGGCTCAGTTCCGATTGTCCCATAACAAACAGTTCTAAACATAGCCAGCGAAAATAAACTCCGGGCACTATTTTGCCTGCTGGCGGTTTTGGCTCTGTGGAGGCATTTGATTGGACCCGGCTGTTCTTTCAGAACACCGTGAACTTGAGAGGTTCCACTGCCGATGATGTCACGGAAGAACCCTGCTCTTGACCTCTGAGGAGGTTAGCTTGACTTTCACAGGTTCTCTCCTCAAAGAAACCCTTTTCTCCAAAATCTGTGGGGGGTCTTGTAATCTCATGTTTCAACCCTAACTAACCCCCAACATCCACCACCCCCATCCCCAATGCCTCCTGGCCACTTTGTGGGGGATATCCATCAGCACGGACAGTTTTTTAAATTTTTGTATTTATTTATTATTTTTTTTATTTACAACCACGTTTACTCTGGTGTGAAATCCCCAAAGATCGGCTCCATACAGACAGCGGGCAGAGACAGCAGTACGGGACACAAAGACACTGCTGGGTGTAGCAATTTTTCCCCCGTTCACCAGTAGCCTTTGGACACTAATCCTGGGGCTATAGCAGAGGAGATAAAGGGAGGCCTCTGCTCCATTCAGGGGCTTGATACCGGGGCTTTGCTGCACCCCCGGAGCCCTGTGTGTGTTGTTGTACCAGAGAGGCCCGGGTGAAGCCATGCACTCATCCGCCATTGTTGGGAGGCCTTTGCTTCCAAAACCCCCCTCTAAATCAGCAGAAAAATAGGGTGGGATTTGGCACCGTACACATAGCTCGGAGTATGATACTTTTTCGTTGGTTCATGTATAACATGTATAATAAGGAGGCTGAAAAGTTACTGAGTTCATATTCATGGAACATACTGCAGGGGAAAGCAGGACTGTTTGCTTAGCAGACGTCCTCAGGGTTATCTCTTATTGAGGACTCGAGTATGGTACATATTATGATGGTATTTGCATACAATGACTTTTTTCCTTATATGACACATGGCAGGACTCAGTAATTCTGGTGTATTTTTGTTTAAATTCATAAAAACACATACGTTGAATCGTTTGATGGCATAGCAGCACTTTCTACTTGAGCTTGTGATTCAGTGGTCATGAGCCATGAGGCCTGAGAGCCTGTCCCACAGTGCCGTGTGCTGCACATGTGTCAACACGCTGCTGACCTGCAACTTAATTTAGTATCCTTGTCCCAGAGGTTTGAAAGACAAACTCAAATGAACCTCGATGGAGCGCGTTAGCACAGGGGAGGACTGTATGAAAGGAGACGGGAGCACACCAGCTGAGGTGGCTGACGGAGCTCCAGGCTCGGTCAGTGACCCGTCAGCTCTAGACACCACACAGCTGCCTAGCCAGAGGTCTGGGCAGTTTGCAGGCCGGCCATCGTCAGCCACAAAAAGTCTACCAATGGCTGGAGATTACGTGCATACGTTAAAGTGCACCCATCCTATTCCTAATCTTGCTGTAGAAAAAAAAAAAAAAAAAACAGGAAATTAAAAGAGTCAAAACAAACACCCACGCCTCAAAAGCGGGTTGGTAAACATACAGTGTATTTAAAAAAAAAAAAAACCCTGTCTGTACAACAAATGTATGCATATTTACATACAGTGCATACATACACTTTCATAAACACATGCAAACATATATAATGACAAGAATATGCATCTCCAAATGTCAATGTTTTTTTTTAGGATACAAACAACAACAACAGCTTCTGATGACTATCCTGGATATTTTCCTAGCTCTTGTTTGGTTTGGACAGGATGTCACAGGATGTCACATGGACTGGTCTTATCTGACAGAGTCAGACCTTTGCTCCCTCTCAGCCATCCTTAGCAACAGTTGCTTGGAAGCCAGATTTGATCTGCTCGCCTCTTGCCATCCGTAAGAGATGGGTGAAAATAGAGTGGGAGCTAACCACAAAAAGACATCCTAGTTGATGGTCACTGTGATTAGTACCATAGGACCAAGCCATTTTTATTGTACAACACAGTAAACAGCAAATATTTCCTGACTCCATGACTGCATAGGATACAGGAAGTGAATCACATGCATTGTGTTGTTAGCCAGCATGTGCTTCTTTGCAATCAGAAGTTGGTAGAGAGCAGTGGGTGTTTTGTGCTAATATTACAAAAGCTAGTACAGAAGTCCTATGACAGATTTCTCAATATGGTAGCCAATGGATACTCTATGAATGACTAATTCTTTAGCTACATGTCCAGTTCAGATTCTGTCAAATCCTTAGGTGCACCTCAGTGAATACGCCCACACAACAGACAGTCTGGTTTTGGGGCAGTTAAAAATGAAACAAGGCTGTTGCTGAATGGTCTGGTGCAGGAGAGGCAGCGTCCTTTATTTTTTATTCAAGCAAAAAAGCCTTCAGTGCTCGGCTGGGTCAATTAACAAGGTCAGATACACCCGTTATTCAAGGACCAGCCCCAAGGCTATGGAAACAATGCTTAAAGAGCACCAGAGGAGCACCATGTTTGACCATCAGAGAAGGTTAACAGAGGAGAGAGAAATGAAGTGATACAGACATTGGCAGCCAGTCATGCACACATATGCATTCACATAAAAAATAAAATATTTACACATTATGTAGGTAAAAGGAACATTAAGGGGAACCTCCGTCTCCAAATAACTCTGGTTGGAGCACAATCCCCCATTTTACTTTTGTTCATAGCAACCGAAGCTCAGTGGATTCAGACATAGCAACAGTAATCTTTGTCTGGTAAGGTCCACCACACCCCCCCCCCCCCACCTCCACCCCCACCTGGACTAAACAATCCCACTTTCTCTGCCGTTCTCTCTCCCTCTCTCTCTCTCTTTCTCGCACACACACGCACACACACACACACACACACACACACACACCACACAGCCCCAGGTCTATGCACAGACTCACACAGGGTAACGGTACAGATTTAAAGAGCAAAGCTGCCAGCACCAGGTTTCCCAGCCTTTAAAGTCTCTCTTTATTTTTCTCTTTTTACAGAAGTCCATTCACATGCTGCAGTGGTCTCCAGAATTCAGGAAGGGAAGTAAATGTCACTCGAAGTAACATGGTGCGAGCAGGGGCTTTAAATTCCAAAATGTTTTCCATTTGCGCGAGACATAAATCAAAGAACTTTTCTTTCAGCACTATGGTGAACACACTGGGTGATTATAGCCATTTTCTTTATGTTTCTATAAGTCTAACAGAATTTGATTTTTACATGAGACTGGTTTGTGTAATTGTGGCTATGACAATGATTTGAAAGAGATTTGCAGAAAATCCTAAATAAAACTGTCACCTGCTTACAGGAATGGAAAGAGGACAGTGAACTGCAGTGTGCCATGTTGGGGGTTAAACCAGATGGAGGCTCTCAGACTAATTGAGAGAATAATCCGTAAATGTATTTTAAAGCAGGTAAAACAGGAAAATTCAGGCACCTGGCCACAGCTTAAAAACAGCATCCCACAGCTGTTTAAACCAGTAACAAATGAAACATACAATTTCCCTGCAGCATTTTCTCCACATAAAACAAGATGCTGGAACATCTAGAGGTCATTGTGATGTTGGGCATCCTACATAATGTGATTTAATACAGAAAACCAACAGCCTGAACGATGCCAAGTACAAACTAGCACTGCAGAGATATAAATGGTCAAACATGACAGGTACTTTTCTGTTTCTTACAAAAATATGGAAGTATGACTAAAAACAGGGAAACCATGAAATAAACTCATATAGCAAAGTAAGTGACTGAGATGACTGCAATACTGGCCATTTTGAATAGAAAGTTTTGCTTCCTGCAAATTTGAGCAATGACATCACACAGAGGACTTTTTCAGGGACAATGTGAGAGGGACACGTCACGCTGAAACATGTCCTTATTTAAAGCATGACACAGATATCAATCTCTCCTTTCTGGCGCCTTTCTGCGATGATCTTAGCCACAGATCACACAGGCACCTCATCGACCTGGATGTTTCAAAGACAGGGCTGCACAACAGCAACACAATGGTGTCTGAGTACCTGGGTCGGTAGCCTAGTTCCCCAGATTCTGCCACTGCCCATAGGCCACTGGTGATGTAATCACATTAGGAAGAGTGACACAGTGGCTGGCCTGGCTCGGCATGTCCATTAGAGAGAGATGAGTTATCATCCACTGATAAAGACGAGCGGGATTACCCCGCACGGCTGGGAAGCTAAAGGAATGTGGACTCAAGGCAAACCGGCAGCAAGGACTCAAGTCTAGGAGATTTTTTAATTATTATCATTATTATTATTATTATTATTCACAAATATGAATCTAAGAATTCTACTGAGGAGCCCTTTATTTCAGTATAATAGCAAAAAAGGTCCCTTTCAGAGTATAAAGTGTATTTCCACCCCTGCTTTGCTGAATTTGGATACACTGTACAGAAACTATAATTGAGGTACATTGAAGAACCATGTTCAATTATGCATGCAAGTAAAAAAAATATATATCATTAAACATACAATTAACTACTTGATTGTCATTCAACTTTAAAGTCAATCTTAGCATACTCATACCCGAGGAATTACTGCATCGATCATTCAAAATTATGACTCAGCATAGTGAAGCTAAAATTGTACAATTTTGTCATAATTGGCTACAGACATGATTAATTGCTCCCCACCACAATCCCCCTCATTCAATTAGGCTTATGTCATGCCATATCCTCAATTTACAAGAAAGTAAACTACTGCAGGATTAGGGTGTAAAATACTTGGTTGTTCCTCTAACATAATCTAGATTGCGAACTGAAGTAAACATAGCTTGCAATTATAGCTAGACAAAAAAAAATATATAAATTTAAGATAGCCAACTATATAAATTGTATAACTACCGCCCATCTTTAGTAAAAAAAAATCCCAGATCACAAAAGAGTTGTAACACTGTATATTCAGTGTTTCCATACACTGAACACAGTCTAGGTCAAACACAGCTTCAGTGGTGCAATTTAATGCACTTGCAAAATTATGAAACAAATGCATTTCATTGAGTTTCTGACAAAATAAGCATCTTATTTATAATCCACCAGATTAGTGGATATATAAATAGAAAACTCGATCACAGTACAAAACTGGAGCATCACAGCGTATGAAAATTCAATATTAATCAGTAATCCAGGAGCCAGGTCCACAGGTTACAGAGCACATGTCACCTATCATGTACAAACTGCTCACCTCCAGAATCTGACAGTGTCCCATATTTCCTGAGAGTGGCTTGGGTGTATTATATTTAATACAAAATAATGTATAATTTAGGCTTCCTGGATATGGGCCATTACTGAGTTTCCAATCTGAAAATGTATGAAATACAGCTGTATGAAAGAAGTTCCCTGGTAAAAGCCTGGGGCAAGGCTGTCTCTCACACACCAGAGTCTGATCTCAAAGGATCAGAAGGAGACACTGGCAAACTGGGACACACACACACACACACACACACACACTACATAGATCACACTCTACAAAAAGACGATGCATAACATTCTGGAAGAGTATGCTGGAACATGGAGGTCATACGATTATAGTCCCTATAAGGGTGTTGTGGGATTGAATTCCACACAAAATGCTGACAGTGCAACCTTGTACTTAACCTGGGGTTCAACATGGAAATACTAATAGAAAAGCCTGGATTACTGTGTGTTCAAGATGCTACCAACACACGGCCTCACCAAAAGGACCTTAGTTAAGTACACAAATAACACATTAAGTCTAACAGAATGCCTACACTACAGAAAATCCATAGAAGAGGCAACGACCCAGCCAATGACTCTAGGGGCTAACCCCAATCTCACCATTAGTTGGCAATAACTGCACAATTTACCCACACAAACGGAACAGCAGACCTTGGGTTCGATCAGAACCGGCTTTGAAAATGCATATTTTGTATGCATTAGAGTTTAGCTACATACACTGCATCCTGAGGTCTGTGAGGTTTGCCAAAGTATGCTCATCTGAGTTTCCATTCCCCCGGGGCATGTAGGGACCAAATACTGCATCATGTTCATGACTGCTGAACACCACTCTATCCTTTATCAGTATTTTAAAGTGCTGAGAACCACTGCATAAGCTAATACCATGGCAGAGTGTGGAAGAGGGAAGGGTTCGCTGTGTGCAGTGGAGCTGTCGAGAGTAACTCAGCTGGCAGACTGTTTCGCAAGGAGACAGGATTCTGTCTTCCTCGTTACAGTTGTTGCAGGGAAGCCTGTGGTTTTGGCACTCGGGGATCACAGGTTCACATTCTGGTTGTGGAAACAGCTACTGTTTCTTTTCTAGCGGGAGGCATGGCGCTGCACTTGGACTGCAGTTTGGAAACATGCAAACTTAATTCTGAAAACAATGATGAGAGGATTGTAGTCTGATGGGTTTTAGTTGGCCTAAGCAAAGGCGGGGCACTGTTCAATCTCTCTCTAAATCACTCACAAACACACACACGCACACACGCACGCACAAAGGAATTCAACATAATCAGAGATGGATTGTATGCAAATGTAATGGAATGTATTTATATACCACTTTTCAGCGGATCATCCCAAAGTACTTTACTGTGAAAGAATGAGAACTCACTTCACTGATGTAGCAGCTCTCACCTGGGAGATGCACAAGAATCTGGACACTTTTACACCAGAATCCCTCTGACACATCAGCTGAGATGAAGAGAAGGGGGATTACTGAGCCAATTAAACTGGGGGATGATTAGGCGGCAGGCTGGGAACTTTGCCAGAACACGACAGAGCCCTGTCTCTCATTGCAATGCATGCTAAGGGATTTAATGACCCAAGTGAGTCAGGCTGGCACATCCTACCGCACAGTATCACCATCACTGCACCAGACTACCCACTGCTGCCCCACTGGCAGCTCTTCCTGCACTAGCTCAGTAATCCCCAGAAGGTCTCCCATCCAGACACAAACCAGGCCCACGCACAGCTTCAGCCATTTGGCAGGGCTATGGCGGTGTGGCTGCGACAGCGCATTCAGATTGACTGATACAAACGCTCTCCTCCGCTCGCTCTGTGTTAGTTCTCCAGTCCCCAACCTTCACTGAGACTGGCTCTTGCTGTGTGATTCAGCGGCAGCTCCAAATGTGTGCCCAGAAAACCATAACCTAGTGCCACTAAAATACGGATATAATCTGACCATCCCTGCTCAATTAGCTATCCCATGAAAGAGAATAACTATAATCCTACAATGACGGTTTTTCCATTGCATCTGCAAACACATGATAACAGCTGGACTCCTTACAGCATCTGTAATAAAGTGTCTGGCTTCTGTCTAAATAGGATGGAAATGACCATCTCATTTCTAACTGCCAACAAATAAACCTTTTAGAACTTACCATAATTTACCAAAAGCAGAACCTGTCCTGAATGATGTTTTGCATTTTACTGTGGGAGACTTGAGGACATTAAAAGTGCAGTGACTCAATACCAATTTCTGCCCACATACAACACTGAAAGTGAGGGTGCTACACAACATTCAAACCTGATGTAGGAGCCATTACATATTATACGGCTAAATGACTCTTAATGACAGTGATTTAATTATGCACTGACTGCGCTAATTAAAGCCATGGAATAACACAATGCCCAATACTCAAGAGGAAAGAGAACTAACGAACCTCAGAGGCTTTTAAACAAAATCATTAAATGGCACATTCACCCAACGTGTGACTCCAGTACTGTGAGTGCAGTCAAAATATGTGGCCCCACATCCTTGTAGGTAGCACTTTTTTGACATTTTTTGTCACTCAACTCAACCATTTAAACAATCTGCTTTATCTAGCCCTTGTATTATTAATCAAACATCAGCTTGCATGGCTTACAAATGAGGAGTAAAAATATTTTTGGCCTACCACATTCTTAATAATACTACAAAAATGACCCTTCTACCTTGAAAGATTGAGGCCTCACTGAAGTAGACTGAAGGAATCAAAGGTACTCTTTCACTCCTCTGAGCAGTGAGAGGGAGTCTGGTGGGTCAGAACTGACACAGATAATGATGAATCTGCTAAGTGCGTTTACACTGAGAGGAGCTGGGTTTCAAACACCTGAATGACAGACGATTCCCAACCGCATTCCCAGGCAGGGGCCAAACCCACCGTTTACAAGCAGGCCCTTTGTGTTTGTTTATGGATTCCCAAGTTATCACACTATCCTATCCATTACATGCTCTATCAATCTTATCAGGGTACTGGAGATATGAAGACTGACTGAATTTGCTATAGGCTGATCTGAAGGGATACTCCATCACTAAAGATATGGACTTAAAGCCTCCACCCACATACAATAACTGGTCTGTCAAGTCACAAGATAACATTGTAATAAGAGATTTAAACAACTTTCTTCAGAGAGGGTCAACTCCCTTTTTGTGACCTTAAATTTCTGACCAGTGCTCAACATCAACTGCCAAGTAGTCTTACAATTCATAATAGACTTATACAAAACAGTGCTATTTCAGACACTCAAGTACAGTTAATGAACCACACCAAAAAAAAAAAAAAAAACACAAATCATAGTCTTGCTTTAAAGGGAAATGCTATATAATTACTGGATGAATCAGCAAAGCACCAACAAAGTATAGGTTTTGTATTAAATATGGTAGATCCTGAAGCGATGGATGCTAAACCATCAACTGGCTTGTATGTCTTTGCCTCTCTCACTGCCATTCCTCCATCCAGCCGTCCAAACTGAACCCTGTTCCCCTAAACATTGCTAATTTGAGTGCAGCAGAGTTCAGAGAGCACTGGACTCTCTCATCCGCCCCAGTTCTTGTCTCGTACAACCCCCCCCCCCCATCCCGACGCTGGCTCTCTGCCTGTGTTTACAGTGCGTGCTCTTGCCATGTGTTTTCATGTTGATTGCCCGGCGTCCTGCCCCCCGCAGAGTTAATACCCTTGCCCACCCCCACACATATCCCACCAGTCTCTAGAGTGCTGCTGGAATAATCCAGTGCACGCATACACATCACTTCAACATGATGCCCAAAGCCCCTCCCCCCCCCCCAATACTGAAGTGGGCTGCCTGGCTTTCACAAAACTCCCCCCTCCTCGACCAGCCCCTCCTTTCCTCGCCTCCACTCCCCCGACATCTCCAGTCCGACCAGCACATGGTGGCTCTGGGAGCAGAGCTTAGCGCAGCCAGTCACAGTCTGCATTTGAAGGGACTTTTTTGTATGGCTGAAACTGGCTCTGCCAATAACTGCAGAGAGACAGGGCTGGTAAAGTAATACTTTAATGACAGTTAAGGAGAATTATGAGGTTTTGCTACAAAGTGTAACGATTACATTTAAAACCTAAGAATGTGGGCAGAGAGGGGACCATGGAAATGGTGCTGGGTGTGGAAGGGATGTATACAGAAATTCATGAAAGTATTTAGAACATAACACAAGCAAGTTTGATGACAAGTATAGGCCATATTCTGTACATCTAGGGTCATGATTTTAGTCTACAGGAACAGTTGCCTGTAACATAAAAGCAGAAGCATACTGAAATGTTCCCTTTGGCCTCTGAGGCGTACTGTACATTTCCAGGTTCTGTACGGTCCCTGGGCAGAATAGCGTCATGGCAGAGCTATGACAGATCAGGCCCGTAATTTCAGGGCTTGAATGGGGAAACCAGCTGCAGTGGTTTTACTGCACCATTACGGACTGAATCAAATTACTCAGCAATACCCTGACGTCCTGGAGAAGGTGGGGGTGCACGCAGACGGTCAGTCATTTCTGCGTGTGTCAGTCAAAGTTTCAACTTTTATAAAATAACTTAAATAATGCACACAGCAGAAAAGTAAACCCCTGCATAAGGTCTCTCACAGAGTTAAAAAAAAATGCCTCCAATGTTCTGTACAGGAGTCACTAGACATGCTGTGCAATGCCAGAGGAGATCACTCATTTAACTTCTTGGTTACATTGTAGCAAGTCTTGTAGCATATCAAGGTAGCTAGTTTGAGACACTCCAATTCAAGTTTTTTTTTTTTTCTTTAAATTAGCTCATATTCCACACTAAAGCAGAACGCAGAACAGCAAAGCGGTGGAGTGCCGGTTTCATTTCCCAGGGCAGCTGAGCATTCTGGGGATGGTACTGAACAGCAGCCAAAACCTACACCAAAGCGCCAACGCTGAAGTTTGAGGAGCAGTGGCTCAGACATGGGTTTTGAGTAAATCTTTCCAATGCCACACGCCAGATGAAGGTACATTTCTGCTAGAAGTCCCTCAGAAGTCAGAACACACCCAAAGGAAAAATACTCAGCTCAGAATTTAACTACTCTGCCCAGCTGCACTCAGTAAATAAAAACCCATCTTAAAATAAGGCTGCATTACAAAAAAGTATATATTTCTCTACTTCTTGATACATGCACATTCTAACACATAATGATGAGAAGTGACCCACTTAAGTACGCTCTTAATTTTGTTAAGTGTGTTATCAATCAGTTGTTTGCTGCCTTCATTAATGGTTTTTCACTGCAGAGTGAGTCCTCTTGCGAGTGGCCGTGGAGCATAATGTTGTTGAGCTGTGCAGAGTGGGCGTCAGGTGGGCAGGCTGTCGTGCAAAGACTGAGTGGGTGAGCTGGAAGACTGTTGGAAACACGTGTATAGTCAAATCCCACTGCAGGTGCACTCTGAAATGAGTGATGCAGAGAACAGTGCTTCATAAACAGCTCTTCAGAAAAATCTTCAGCCGGTTTATTACCAAGCTGCAAAATTTAAGTTTAAGTGTTTTTCTCTCCCTCCTAGCAGCGCCACTTTGTCTGAGCAGAAGAAAAATTGGGCTTAAAAAAAAAAAAAAAACCGGATTGAACATTTTCAGGAGACCTACAAAGGCCATCAGTCTGGCTTAATGGAAGGTCACAGGACACAAGTGAAACCACTGAGATAAAACTATAATTTCTTTTTTTTTTTCCTGCCTCAAACAATTTCAGTGAAAGTTTTATCTGTGCCCACTATTAATAAAGAATTAGAAAACCTCCTGTAACTCAAATCAAAAACACTTTTGGGCGGCCCAGTGCACGCGTTCAAGTGTACCACACCACCACAAGTCATCAGCACATGCCACCCAGTCCATCTCTCACACCAGCCAAAGAGGAGCGGCCAAGCTGGTAAATCTGTGGCAAAAAATATTACTATAAAAAGACTGACGAACAAATACTACTGAATCTGAGTGGATGGTATGAGATGATGGGTGTTGGACTGTGAGCATGATCCTCTACTGATCCTCACCGCTGGCTCTGGGTGTCAGCACTACGGTGACACACCCTAGATGTTCCAACACCCAGCAACCTGGTCACCCTCCTGTGAGGAGTCAAGTAATTCTCTTCACAGCTCCTTAAAGCCGCTATAGCTAGTGTTACCACAGTGAGGTAAAGCACACACAAGGCACATGCAAATATATCTAGAGAGGGTATGGCCCATTAATCAAAACAAGACACCCGCAGAGACGGGCATCTTGTCTCTCAGCCTCTGGCCACTTGAACTAGTCTAAAGCTTCTTTGGACAGCAAACAAACAAGCAGACAAGCCCCGCACTTCAAGCTATCCCAACAACATTCAATCACTCGACCGCATTTATCCTGGAGAGGAAGCCTGCCTTTGCATTCCAGATTCAGTTGTTTTTGCCCTATTAGGATCATCTCTGTTTCTGACTGCCTTTTCTAGCTTGCATCTCTCCACCCTCCACAATCTGA
Source organism: Albula goreensis (assembly GCA_022829145.1). Classification (NCBI taxonomy): domain Eukaryota; kingdom Metazoa; phylum Chordata; class Actinopteri; order Albuliformes; family Albulidae; genus Albula; species Albula goreensis. Next base: position 19,616,812 of record CM040761.1, on the reverse strand, counting down.
ATATATCTTTTTCTGTTTGTTTGACTGGCCCCGGTCAAAAAGTTCCCATCTGGTTCTCCTACTGCGATTTGGCTCAATGGCGGCATGACATATTTGATGAGACCACTGAAGCCGCACAGAGATGAAAGATTGGTATTTAATTGGACTTGCTCTGCCCAAAGGAGATGGCCATTTCCCTTTGCCAGAGGAAAGGACCTACAGAAATACTCTTTGAAAAAGAAAATGTGCCCTTAATGTAATAAGGCACACAATAGTACTTCAAGAATGGGAAACACTGCATTTGAAAGAGTCACCTCTACTTTGTGCATACAGCTAACCATAACAAAATCCAATATATCAAACATATAAATAATACATTCTCTGCATTTTAGATAAAAGATCAATAATATTTCAGAAGTCAGTGTAAAACTTTTAACGGAGAGTTGCACATTTGTACAGCGTCTATTGAGCTGGCACTTCTAGAGCCACATCAAAGGGTTTGATCTTCTCCCCAAAGACACAACAAAACATCCATTGTTGGTTGACGTGCTAAAACCTAAAATATCAGTTCTGTCCCACTCCATTTCCTCAAAAATTTTTGATCTTGCTTTTATTAGCATGTGCACTCAGAAGCTTTAGAGAAGCCAGAAAGTTAAGTCATTCATTTCTCTCATTTGACAGACCACAAAAATCTCAGCCCATCGGATATGTAGACTACATGATAGGATCTCTATAAAAATGACTCTGAGAGGTTTTAAGTCATGCATTGAAAATAATATTGTACAGTTATGCTTAGCAATACAGAAAAATTGGAACAACATAAATATGCCTTTTGTGTACCGAATAAACTTCCTTGGCAATTTCTTGTGCCGATGGATTTAAACCCCAGGATTTTATGGGTGGTGTTTCCATGCATTAGATATGGCATCATGTGTGCAAGCCATTTCTGACTAACAAAGACCCCAATGTTTTGCAGTGTGACAGGCATTTATATGTGTGTCATAATTTAAACATGGAATAGAAGACAATACAGAAGACAATATTTTTTTAAATTATTAATAACAAAAGTAGGAGTGAGCCTACTTCATCAGAACTAAAGCATGATCTAGAACTTTTGTTCTGAAATTTGGTAATCAATGATTGGTGCCAGAACCAATTAATGACCTTCCAACAATCTCCATATTGCAGTCTGACAGCAGCACAGTTTCAGAGAAAAGAAATGTGATAACAGCCTGCAGTTTAATTTCAAAGGTAAGCAGCCCTTTCATGCCTGTGTGTGTTTAGCAACCTTGGCTGGCTCCACGTGTGGACTTTCCCTCGCTGTTTAGTGCGCACATGCACACGGGGTGAGAACATGTTCCCAGACACTAAGCAGATAAAAGAAACCATGTTGCTTAGTCACCCCCATACTGAGTGCAGATGCCACAGACAGGGGCTTCCATACCTCATGGACTGAACACGTATTATCCATTCAGGAAACAGGAATAAAAATGGGTCACCACTATATGTTAAGGGCTACTGTTGGCCATGGGAGGCTTTTACTTTACCCCATTTGAGGGATTTAAGTTTCCTGATTACACCAGAAAAAGTGTACTTGCACCCAGCCTGCACTCCTACAGCAACAAATGATTAAATATGTAAACCTAACCCACTTCTTTCCTTCTCGGTCCATTGTGGAGCACGGCTTTTTGTTCTTTAAAACTCAAGGTTGAAACAGAGTGCAAGAGAAGCCCCGCAGGGAGTGTTTTATGGAAACACACGAAGGAAAAGCAGATGCCCTTTTGACATGTGGACCATTGGGATGTTTCTGAAGTGAATAAGGCTTTTGATACTTCACATCAAAAGGTGGGAGGGTGTACCAACTAATGCTGAAAAACAAGGAGTGTAAATACAAATAAGCCCACATCTTGAGAAGAGGAGGCAACTCCAAAAAAGAAATAAAAATAGGATAGTACTAAAAACTTGCAATTCCTGCGTCTGCCACTAGTACAATGACACAAAACTCCAACGTTATAATTACTGTCTAACAACCTATCGAACACAAACATTTCTAAAAATTATCATTGTGGGCTCATTTATGGTTTAAGTTTTAACTAACCAGTGAAGGAGACAAAGATTAAAGTCACAAATCTGGTAACATCGTACCTGAATATTAACGGTCTACGGCTCAGAGACTCTAATCATGTAATAGGCTGCCTGGAGTTCTTGTACCAAAACAGCTCCACTAAGCAAAAAATGTTACAATGGAAATGGGAACCATATTGCGATTCCCCTTTCATCCTTCCACTTCGTATGACTCAAGGAGTGAGCAAGCAAGAATGATTTTCCTTGAGCTCAGACCACATGGTCACCTCGGAGGAAGCGTGGGGGATTCCTGGTCTGAAAGCTCCCCTTTGTTGCGCGTGTGTGTATTTGTGAGTTCGTACGCCCGTGGAAAGCCCGAAAGATTCATTGTCACACCGAACCTTTGCTGAGGGACGGTTATGGAAGCACTTTAGTCTAACTTCGCTCTATACTTCTGGAATCAATTAAGCACCAGTAATGGACGCATTCCTGACAGCCCAAAGTCGCCCGTGATAGCGGTCTCATGTTCTTTAAAGAAATGTCCCGATAGATGTCAACTCGGAGTCAATGCAAGAAATTACACAGCTGAGAGGTGGCAAAAGGCTAAATACTAAATTTTCTGTTGGATTTTATTTTCAGAGCAAGTTTTAGAAAACACTTTGTACAATGGAAACCAACTTGGGCAAAAGTTACATCTTCCCCAGATATAGAGGGTGTCCTCAGTTTTTGGGATAATCCCTGATGTCTCTATACTAACAATTATATGTGGGTTAAAATGAATATCGTGTAAAGTGACTTCGAACGCATTTCATTTCAAATGAGTTGTATACATTACATCTTTCTTTCAACCGTTACCTCTTTTTCTACAACCGTTAAAGTATCCAATGCTATGTTTTCTATAACGAATGGAAGAATGAAGCTGCAAACTAGGTCGTGAACGCTTTAAAAGTATTATAGTTTTTAAAAGTCACAACTTAATTCAAATCTTTGTAAGCGCAACCAGCGTAGCAGGTGAGTTGGTGGTTTATCAATCCTAGGTAGATTGCTTATAAGAAACATCTGGTTGTAGAGCGTGTTTTAGTTCGTAACTTCGTACCCTCTACACTCAGATGTTTGTAATAAGCAATCTACTGAGAATCTAGAATGAACAAAGCTGATTTCCCCCTAGTTTTCCCCAAGGAGAGGAGTAGCAACAAAGGTGGACCCCCGTTCGAACCACTCCCCCTAAAAGGGCTTTGGTCCCAACCCCCTATGAATGTGTGGAGGACCCGTGGCATGAAAGGGAGAAAGAGAAGAAAAGGAAGACGTGTTTTGGAAAAGACTCAGTAACCTGCTGCTGTGATCTGTCTTATCAAAAGACAAGACATCGAATCAAGTGTAAGATTTAAAACTACACTCAGTACATTATTATAGGACTCAGATTCCGAGACCATGTGCAGTGTACAGTGGAGAAGTCTCACTCAAATTACTGCCAGAGCTATTCATACACATATCCCAAATAAGTTACACGCACAATGGGTATGCATACTAGGCAATATCTGAACAAGATGCGCCTAAAGTACATTTTCTGTTTCATTTGGAATGCCAAAACCTTCAGTAGTACAAACATGTTTTTTCCCCAGAACCTAAATCCTTTAGACTTACTTGTAGCGAGACACTTGCACCAATCAAGTTTAGCCAACTAACACGAGAAGGATTAAGGCAGAGACGGCATCTGCCGCAATTACTCAAAGTATACTACCAATGAAAATGAAAACTCAAACCAACAGAGAGCAATGGCTAGCCAGGACTGATGCGGTTGCAATCAATGTTCACCAGTGAATCGCTTTGAATCCGTTGTCTAGTGAATCTCCCTGCAAGAGGGTAGAGTACATGAAAAGTTTGTACAAAGTTTGCACTTGCCTCTTGATTTGAATTTTATTCCTTTTTCAATCCACTCCCTTGGACGAAAACGTGCAATCCCGTGACAGACTTCAGAATAAAAATGCGCGTCCTCCTTTATCCCTTCCCCGCTGTTTCTGTGATCCGGGTGAATGCGCGTGGACTCGTCTCTCATCCAGCTCTATGGAGTTTCAATGGAAGTACGCGAGCGGATCGGGACTACGGGTCCACAGGCGTAGGGAGTGGCAGAGCTCAGCGTTTCAAAATACCAGACTTCCCTCAACGTTAATCACCTTCTACAAAAAAAAAAAAAAAAAAAAAACACGCCCATAGTTCGTATCGACTCCCTTTGCAGTTTTATCAAAAAACCCTGGCTAATGTTTCACGCAGGGCTTGAAGATGCAACAGCGCCCCCATGTGTCACTTTTGAGAAAGTGGACTGAATCTGCGTATAACTAAAATTGGAGTAGGCATATTTTGAATCATGAGTGGAAAAAAAAACATTCCTTACTTATACATAACTACTAAATACAAACTGGCCTGTTTCACACAACGTGTTGTTCTCCAAGCTGTAAGAACTACTGCAAATTTTAAATTAAACATTTAAGGGACATCATCTATCTGTTTCAATCTGAGTGGTTTCAACACTCCATTCTCATCCACATATGAAATGTCTAATGTTTCTTCCCTATTTTGTAACATTTGGAAGCTGTTTGTGAAGCCATACAAGCATACTGTGTATTTTGGCTGAAATTTGAATAACATCTCATTGTCCTCATCATCATCATCATCATCATCAAATTATATCTGCCATTTACTCTTGCCCAAATGTAGCTCTTCATTGGCCACTCCTCCTCTTGGAGCAAAATTGCCAGTTCAGCTTTTACCAGATTCAATGGCAAAATAAGTCATTCTGTTTTTAAAAATGGAGCTCCAGATGAAGAAGCACTGAATCAAATGGAGCCCGAAAATTTCCCACACACATCACTGTACAGTTAAATTAAAGGGTCAGTCATGATAATGCCTACATGGGCATGGATCATAGTCTCCCCTTCCTTACAGAATGGGCAGCCCTCGCCCAGGGTTAGTTCATGTTAGCGGGTGTTAGGCGTTTCTATGGATACAGCTTTATATGTGTTCTGCCACTGTAACTCTGCTGACCTTTAGGGTAAAAAAGTAGTCTATTTATACAGTGTATAGTTTATATAGGCTGAAGTTCTCTACTGTTCGCAAATGATTACAACATCCACCCTGCTACACCCATGCCTTATCTACACTGTGAGTGGCTGCCAAACTTTTGCACTCACTGTATCTTATCTACATTTTTTACATTCCCAAAACATGGGGTCTTGAAAATCGGAAGACTCCTTTGCGCCACACATCCTCACAGCCGGGCCCTCTGAATCTGTCCAGTGATTTTGATCAGATCGATGTTTTCTTTGATTTTGTGTGGCCTATGCTTTCCAAATGGCCCCTTAAACTGGCAGGCATCAAATTATTCAAATCCTAAAATTAAATCTGAAATATTAATGTCCCACATGTTGTCTCACCATGTAAAAAGTGGAACTGTCCACAAGCTAATGACAGAGGAATAGACTTCCTTAATGGCCAGAATGTTGGCTTCCTCTAAATTCTTCCAACAATGTATATATTACAGCTGTCTTGAGCTTGGGTTGTCCAAATTTTGTAAAAGGGACTTTTCAGAATAATATCAGGGAGACTGCTAAACTGTGCCACAACACTTATGCATCCAAAGTAATTACAATCTACATTGAATTCAGACAAGTGGAACCATCCCAATCCATGCTTTTAGTTGTGCATTCTCCTGGATTCTCCCAGAAGCCGATCTGTCAGAGTAGTCACATACCCAGTGTGGTGATTCTCCAAAACTGAGAGTTTCTCCCAGATGATAAGCCAGATGAGTTATTTTCAGATCTTCCTGGTCCAGGTAGTAAACAGCATACATATGTCTGATCTAATACATCTTTATCTATGTTTTATCATTATTTAATTGTCCAACATTCAACAGGGTATAACTTTATGCTTTAAACTGATGAAATACACCATTGCTTCAATCCACAGAGTAATCTTTATAGTTTCCTGTTTCAAAATGGTCATAGATCCATTTTGGACAGGACTGTGAGTTCACATTCAGTTCAGTGGCAGCTTTGTGGAAGCTCATGTTGGCACACAAACACACACACATGCACGCGCGCACACACACGCACATGCACACCGACATGACTTCATGTCTAACCACCTCTGTAAGCTCCTGCAGACTCAGAATGGCAATCAGCGCTGTCATTTAGCTTGGGAGGGTCCCTATGTAAGAGAGAGAGAGAGAGAGAGAGAGAGAGAGAGCAAGCTGGGCCAAGTATGCAGAAAAGACAGCAAAATAAAAATAAATTATGGGTGATTTCCTTTTCTTAGTTTGATACATGAATAGTAAACAAGCTGCAGCCTGCAGTCAATGTTTTATGCCTCAAAAGGTAGTTAAAATGCCATGTACTGAAAATGCAGATTGCAGTTTAATGGTAAATCATTTTTCTCTCATTTCCTTAATTTTTTTTTTTCATTTTTTTTCTTTCTTTATTTATTTCACCAATATAGAATTTGAAAACTTCAGAAAGGTGGCGGTCCAGAGTGAATCGCCTCCCCAAAGCTTTCGAGCACAGTTGCTATGCAACTACAGACGCTATGAGAACACGTGTTTCATCTCCGGAAGTGCGTGGCTGTGGGAGAAATGGCGGACAGGAGAAAGCTGCATCCTGCGTTGTTATGGCTTTTTCCACGGCATTTAGTAATAATATTACAAATTTATCTTTTAGCACTTAGGGCTGTAAGTGCTGATGTCTTGTCCGAAGATGGTGCCTTCAGTGCTGGACAGTCAGCGAGCTCTCCAGCCGCCGCAGCTGCCCGAAACATAAGGTACAAACGAAACTGGGTTCTCGAAAGGAATCGGGGTTCTTTGGGAGCGCATCGACTATATTATTTGGCTGCCTGAATACATTTTAGAGATGATTAGTGAACGTTTAACGTGTTAAAACTAAAACTCCCCCAACAAAACATTGCATTCATACAGAGGGTGGAAATCCGATATTCGCTCACATTGTTTTATTACACACAAATTAAAGTCGGTGTTAGTGTTACATAGTAGTACAAATGGCTAGAAAGCGAAATCATTTTCACAGAGACGAGAATGGGTTTGGAAGTACGCAGGAAATGTCTTTCTCTGTTGATGGGCTTCAGAAGGGTCCAGACTGTCCTACAAATGCAGCGTAGATTGTATCTCTGAGTTTAATTCATCCAACTGAAGGACAAACATTATGGCTGCAGAGCGCCTGTCTCTTCCACCTTGCTAATACAGACAAGCAACAGTTGTTGTGGAGTGGGAGGTATTCTATTTATAATCCAAGAATATCCTAGACATACTCTCCCTCACACATGCATACACATACAAATGTGTGTGTGTGTGTGTGTGTGTGTGAGAGAGAGAGAGAGAGAGAGAGAGAGAAAGAGAGAGAAAGAGAGAGAAAGAGAAAGAATGTGCATGTCTGTGCTGTGTATGCCATTGTGCAAGGTATTTAACCTGCATGGCCTTAGTAAATATCCAGTTTTATAAATGGATAGTGTGTACACACGTAAACCGTCCACATCTCTGTGGATGAGAGTGTCTGCTGAACTCCTGCAGTGAAAATGCAAATATACATGTGTATCTGCATACGCTGCACAGGTACCTGCTGTACGATGTGAACCCACCAGAGGGCTTTAACTTGCGCCGGGACGTGTACATCCGCATGGCGTCCCTGGTGAAGACGTTGCGGAAGCACGGTGACTGGGTGCTGGTGCTGCCTCCCTGGGGGCGCCTCTATCACTGGCAGAGCCCCGACATTCACCAGGTGCGCATCCCATGGGGCGAGTTCTTCAGCGTGACCAGCCTGCAGGCCAACGTGCCCGTGATCGAGTACGAGGACTTCATCGCTGGTGAGCACCCGCCTCTGCTAATGCCTTCATCTTCACCATCCTCGGGATGCTCAGATTCCCACTGCTGAGTGTATTTCTAACTGACATGACTGTGATTGTGGTTTCCATGGCTATCATGTTGACTACAAGTCTGAGGTTTTTACACTAAGAATGTATATATATAATAAGTATTGCATGCAATTGCTTTTGTTTGTGCATATGTTTACTATTTCCATAGAATCTGGTGGCCCATTTGTGGATATGGTCCTGGTGCTGCAGAACTACGCTGAGGGCTGGACGGACGGGAAATGGGAGGAGAAGGTGGAGGAGCGGCCGTGCATCGAGCGGCTCATGTACTCCAGAGACAAGCAGGGCTACTACAGGTACCAAGCGGCAAGCCATGTGACTTCACAGGTTACACAGAGGTCTATGTCATGTTCAGGGTTATTGTGCTGTGTTGAGTCTCAGTGTGCCTCCTCTCTCTCCCACAGGGGCTGGTTCTGGGGCTATGAGGAGACACGAGGCCTTAATGTCACCTGTATATCGGCCCAGGGCCATGCCTCCATCCTGGCACCTCTCTTGCTGCAGAACATCACAGACACGTGAGTTCCCATGGAGACCGCCTCGTCTTTCTTTGCTGTAGGAGTGTGTTCTAATTCCTCACATTTGCTAGCATGAGTCTTCTTCACATGGGTCGTCCTATCTAAAATCAACTAATATTTACGGAGTTTCAGATTTACTTCATTTTGTCAACACATATTCCTCAGCTCATATACTGCAAGATAAAGAAAGATTAAAAATAAATCAAATTTACCAGGAAATAAGTCCTTGATAAAAACATGGTGTGGTGGAATAAACTCACTCATGATTCCCCTAACAATTACAAAAGAAATTACCGCCTGTTCGGCTATTTCAGGAATCGCACAGAGGAATTTCCACCCTGAGAAAGTATTGTTGCTGAGTGGAGGGAACTCTTGGTTATGAAAGAGTTGAAGAATTTCTCGGGGTGCTACACATGAATATGTATTGTAACTTGGTTTCTACACCAGGGGGCAGAGTCGACTGTGCTTCCATACCCGGTAGACTAAATTAGATGATCTGCTTTGTGCAGTACTTTCATTGTATTTTTTGTACATTTTGCTGCTGTGCTTTACATGGGGTTTATCTCAGTTGCATCGGACTGATGACTTTGCTTGTGTTTTATTCACTTCGCGTAAGTGCAAGACAGAAGTCCTTGTTCTCTTTTTGGTTTGGATTGTTCCTTTGAGTTACCATCTGTAGCTAATGCTCACTACCAGGAGCCAGTCCTCTCTGGTTTTCATATGACAGAGTATTCATTTGAATACAATACCTTACTATTATTGAATTGAAATGTATAAAGTTTGTTCATAAACTAAACATAATTATGTCAGTGTTAGCGCTGCAGATGGTTAATTTCATCTTTTAGTGGACGTTTTTCACCCTTAGTCTTTCTTTTTCTGACATGTCTCCTTTTCTGTAATGTGCTGTATTGAGGTTATTCCTGACATGTATTGCATTAAGACTGGTCATATCCTCGTCAGTAAATGGGGTGTGTTCACATTGCAGGTCAGTGATGCTGGACAGAGCAGAGACTGTCCTTCATGACCAATATGCTGGAAAGGATTATTGGGATGTAAGTCCATAAAGGAACATTTTACCCTTATTCAGTTAGTCTTGCTATGTTCCCCTTAAACCTTACAGTAGCACAACTAGAATGTTACATATTTTTCTTCACATTGATGGATTATGCATGCTAAATAAACAAAAAAAAAGAATCTTATGTAATGCATTTTTCTCTCATACCCTCAACATAAAAGGGTGTGACCTCCCACCTTATAGTCTGAAAAAAGAGTACAATGGATTACTGTCTGTCTTCTTTAAAACTGAACAAAATGTAGATGTTGTTTTTGTAATATAACTGGCTTAGTATTTCCAGGACAAGTGTAAAAGATTAATGGTGACAAGAGGCTTTTGAGCTGATGTAATATTTTTTGATCATGTATTGCAAGTTGATGGAAAATGATAGAAATTCCATCTTGGAGTAAACTTGTAGCTTGGACATCTATGGTAGCCTCCTTACTGGCAGTTGGGTACATAAATACATATACTAAGTAATGTAGATATTAATGTAAGGTTATGATTATTAATAGACTTGTCATAGAAGTTTAAGTAGTAAATAGCTTTTTTGAAACCTTGCCCCACAGGCCAGGCGCAGCATGGTCTTCGCAAAACACCTACGCATCATCGGAGATGAGTTTCGAGCCAAATACCTGAACTCTACTGATGAGAATGACCGGACCGTCTACAGCGAGGACTGGACCCGCATGAAGGTGGAGGTCCAGAATTTCTTAATCACCAACAGACAAAAAAAGTAACTCATCCTAACAATGTCTTCTAAGTAAAATGTTCACCACCGGAATAGTTCCATTCATTAGAAACAGTGGATTAAATGGATAGTTATGAGACAACATTGTAAAAGTAAAATTTTTTTTACCCTTTTACAATGACGGTAAGGCCTGGTTAGTCTCCATGATGAATCTAGTCTAATTTTTTTTGTACCCCCAAAGGTGAAGTTGGGCACAGCGAAGGGAGGTCCGTACCTGGGAGTGCACCTTCGACGGAAGGACTTCATCTGGGGTCACCGGGAGGACGTGCCCAGCCTCAAAGGGGCCGTCAAAAAGATCCAGAGCCTGATGAAGAAGCACAAGCTGGACAGAGTCTTTGTTGCTACTGATGCTAATGAGGAAGGTAGGGCACCAACAAGATTGACAATGAAGCACATATATCTGGTTGCGCGCATGATTTATAATGTGTGGAACAGTTCAGGTTAACTACCCTTGTGAGGGGTATGATGGAAATGCCCTCACAACTTCAACCTATGAATTACAAGGCCAGCTCCCTGATTCTTATACACTGCAAGCCCAGAATTGGTGGAGCAATGAATACCTACATGGTGATATAAGAGAGACCTTGAGAATCAGTAGGACAGCGGTAGTCATGGAACAGGTGTACATACCATTTACTTACTTACTTCCATCAAGTCAAATGCCTCCTGGGAAGGAATGGTTAGAGTGGCAGTTTGAAAGCTTGAGATGCATATTTGTAACCTCTAAACATACTTTCATTTGTCTGGCTTAAATAAAAGTCATGGGGGTTTTCTGAGTGACTCATGTCCTCATATCAGGCATGTGACTTTTGAATCAATTGTGTTTTGAATCATTGCATAATGGTTTAACCTTGTCACCCAGAATCTGTTGTATCCTTGTGCATATAATAACTAGCATTCAGTTGTATACCTACATGGGTATGTAAGAGGGAACGTGAGAATCAGTAGGACAGTGGTAGTCATGAGACAAATGTACATACCATTTACTCACCTGTATGGTATAATGCAGTGTTTTCCCATGAAATTGAAACATGCAATATGCCATTTTTTTTTCTTCCCCATGTTAGAGGATTAGAGGATTTGAATGACCAATGAAAGGCTAATGGTTAAGTCCCAAAAAAAACCTCTACAAAAAAAAAGTTTCACAGTTTGAGTTAGCTAATGTTACATTAAATTGTAGCTATTTAGCAGATGCTCTCATCCATCCCTGAGTGACTCGAAGTGCATAAGTCAGGGACAGTGGTGCTGAAAATCCTCGAGGGGAATAAGTCCCAAGTGCCAGAAATAACAACACAAGACGGGACGAGGAGTCTACAGGATAGGCAAGCACCAAAAAATTCGATGTCAGCAGTTATAGGTAGTTAATGGGGCAGTGAGCACAGGGTGAAATGGGAGTGTCCAGGGAGGTTGTGAACCAGATATCATGCAGCATTCTGGATAAATGAGTCAATGTATAGAACATGTACATGTATAGGAATTGAAAAGTGAAAAGAAATTTAAATGTTTATGATAATTACTGCAACTTCACGTCGGTTACTTCAGGGCTTCAGGTCCACAGCATCCATGCCACAGCTTGATGAAAAATGGATAAGTCTTGAAAATACTTGCTCTGAGAGCAAAACCATCATGACACACAATCTTCATTCGACCAAAGAGAAACAGCAGAGGCAGAAATGCACACCATTCATGGTATGCTGTATGTGAACCTGTCCTTCAGCTCCCAGCACCCTGCTGCTTCTCAGGATCTTTCTCTGGGCACATAGCCATTTAAATGTACAGTCTTATGCCTAATTTGAATTATTATAGGCATAGAGAGCATTTAACGCATTGAACACTTCAACAGCCACCAATTTCAAGCTATAATTACGTTCCTGTAAAATGAACTTCAGTTGATAAGCCCTCATAATATATACATTGCATTTTAGTCCTTTTAATTCACAACAATAGCGACCATATAATTGAAGTAATCCTGTATAAATTGTGATATTAAGTAACCTAAACAAGCCTTCACAGTTATCATATTTCCATAAGTGGGTACAGGCAGCAGTTTGTGTATGCCGGTGCTGGTTCCACCCATAAGTGCAATATCTGAATTATAGCAAGGTGTTCATTGCCTTCAGTAAGAACATTTTAATGTGTTCTGTGGGATAACTCAACCCCAGAACTTCTCCCAGACAACTAATGCTGTCCTTGTCTGTAATATGCTTATGTAAATGATTCCTCTTGAGAGAGATTTTTGCATTTTCATCAATTTATTGCTAGACTTAAAGCTGAAGTCCTAAATGCTAAAAGTGTAAATCAGACGTCTTCAACATTGTTCAGGCTTTGGCTGACAGAGAGACAGTGGAGGGACCTTCTGTTACATATCATATAAACTTGTGTTGCTTATTAAACCGGGCCTACAATAATGTGTAGGGTGGGCCTATAGTGCCATGTATAAAAGTACTTTGTAATGGTGCATACAATGCTAAGCCATTAATGTAATAATTATTGACAGATGCATATATTTATAGAACATGTTTTTTTGTAATTGTAGTTTTAGCAAATAGGAAGATTTATCTTTGCTTATTATTGGTTGTATTTAAGTTATTGTGTATTTTTGGACATAATTATTTTAATTGAAGATCTCTGTTGTAGATACCTGGTCACTCAAGCAATACCATTTATGGAAAGGAAAGAGTTCAAGGATACAGCAAATGCTGATGATGATAATGCATGTCTGCCTTTAGTTCAGAATGTGTTTAAGCGAAAAAAGTTTAAGACTTAAAATGTTCCAGCAGCCTTAGCTAAGAGATTGGCTGGAGTGGAAAGAGCATATGCAGTAGCGCTGGAGGGCCAGGGCGGGGGGGTTTCTGACCTAAGGCTTTGCCTGTTGTGTTCCTCAGAGCTGGAGGACCTGAAGAGGAGGCTCCCGGAGATGGTGCGGTTTGAACCCACGTGGGAAGACTTGGAGCTGCTCAAAGATGGGGGCGTGGCCATCATTGACCAGTGGATCTGCGTGCATGCCAGGTCTAGCACTCCATTCCCTTTACTTCAATACCCTAAAGCAGCCATAAAAACAATGGGGAAACAGACTTGTAAAAAAAACAACCAATAATCTATTTTAAAAACACAGATTAGTGGCACTCTTTCCAAACCTTCTCCTTACCAGCTGCCACTTTTATGTAGTCGGAATGACACCTGGTTCTAATAAATTAGTTCCATGTGCTGACCTTTTTATTAATGGATACCTGTTAACAAACTAACTAGTAAACTGACCATGTTAACACCTTAGGGAAGAGGCATTCCTTCACAATAACTGTGCTCTCATCTCAGCGATCACATGGCATAAGGCTTTGGCATTAGCAGTCCCACTATCCCATTTGTCTGTGATAGTGAAAATTGTATTTTTAGTTGCCGACTCATTTATATGAAAAATTAATATATGCAAAACCTCTGAGATGGAGGAACGGAGTTTTTGAAACTTTAAAAAGTTTGTAACTTTGAAAGCGACATCAAAATGTCACTGAAGCATTTAAATCATTCAGTGATGAGAATCCTTTCCTACATAACCATAACCCCAATACACCCCTTCATCTCTGCCCAAACTGGGGTCTACTCAGGGAATGAGAGCCTAAGCTGTGAATAGAAAATTAATAGGAACATGGAAAAGGATGAAGGTAACTTTTGGGTTCATTTTTGACCTAGCCGTATTCTGATAGGAATTATGGTATATTCTGTTTAATTAAGAAGATTTTTTTTTTAAACTTTTTTGTTTAAACTTTTTAAACTGTAGTTAATGAGTATAACAGGATTTCCAGGATTTTCAAACCTTGTGACCATTAGGTAGATCCTTATACGTTAAAGATTAAATTGATGTCTTTTTTGATGCAATGTCATGTCTGGAGAGAAACTAAATGTCTGAGATTGAATCTTGACTGTATTTTTCCATTCATCTCTAAATTATGCAATCCTCAGAAAATATATATGTATACACACACACAAACACGATAAAGATCTAAACTGTAAATTAAATGAAATAAAAGCATGTTGCAATAGGCGGGCCGCACCTCACCGCCTACTATATTTACAAGGATGGTAGAACATCAAGTAGAGTCACATCTTGCGTAAGTATGTTCAAGTTCATATCATTTTCTGCTGTCTAATGCAGTGGCCACTACTCCTGGCCTGAGCCGAACCTTTCTGTCCCAACATGTTTGTGGCTTAGTTCTTCTACCTCCACTTGTATTTTTTTAGATACTTCATTGGAACTGCCTTGTCCACCTTCTCCTTCCGGATTCATGAGGAGAGGGAGATCCTGGGTTTTGACCCCAAGACCACTTACAACCGTTTCTGCGGTGACAACGAGAAGGAGTGTGAACAGCCCACCCACTGGAAAATCGTCTACTGACTTTCAGTTCTCAGAGACTAATGACAAAAACAGTGTTAACATGGATTTTTTTATGCAGTTCACTGGGCCGCTTTTTTGGTCTGCAAAAGAAACTTTTCTTTATAGAAAAAAAATATTCAAATTGCCAAAAAAAGGAGTTATTTTGTAGTTATTGTGTTGGCTGTGCAACCTTAAATGCAACTGAAACAGTATGTGTGGTAGACATAATGACTGAAGCAAACCATTACAGTTGCTATTTTAATGATCACAATATGAAAGCCCGTGTTCCCTATGAGAATTTACAGAGAGAGTTGTTTTGCTTGAAACAGTTTGACAGGTGACATGGTATCAGTTGATGTACATGTTTTATTTTTGATATACAAAAATACTAATTTTAGAAAGGAAGGATAAGGGAAAAAAGGGTAAACATTATTTGACAAAAATATATTCAGGGCAAATGAACATGGTTTTTCAGTATCTGGATGGACAGGGAAGGACCACAGTGAATGAGAGCAACATGAAGAATCCATGAAAAAAAAAAAAATACAATCCAATGTCCCTGTTCTTTCTGTTTCAGACTGTCATTTCAGTCTGATAAATTTAATGCATATTTCTAAACTCTTTTACCCTGAGTGTATAAATTATGGTGAAAGTACAGAAATACCATAAACAATACAGGGACTGTGAAAGGACCTTCTTGTTTTGTTTCCACTAATGAAATCAATTATTTTCTTTCTTCTTATCGGTGAGGCAATGATTTCATGTATCGTGCCCAGCTTTGGACATATCAGAAAGTACTGTTCAAGCAGAGGCCTTTAAATAAGGGTTTTTAAAGTACATTTAGTTTTGGGCTCTCTGCTCTTAGTTGCCAAACATGGAAATAATTGTTACTGATGCCTTTGTATTAGTGATATTTTGTGAAGAACATGAGATCGACTTCCCTCCTGATTTTGAAGTCGATACCGTTCTGCTGCCATTTACTTTTATAGCATATAGGCATGTATTATGGGATAGTTTGATCTATATACGGTTCTAGCATACCCTTTACCTCAAAATGATCTCCCCCATACTGTGCCAAGTGTTTAACTGGTTTTTGCCAGAAACTGTTGATTGGAGCATTCTCTCAGAAGAATCCTGTGCTGTTTATCTTGGGTGCTACGCCATCCCACCCCACACATGTGTGAGACTCATGTTTGAGGAAGATGAATAACTGTTCTGTTTGGCCTTTGGCTTTCATCCCATTACCTTACAATGGTTAGGATGTCTTTGGGAAATTGTTGCTTCCTTAAATATCCACAACTCTATTTTCATGTTAATGTTTTGGGGGAAATGTGTAATTCTTTTTTTTTTTTAAATTTAAGATGTATTCATTGAAAACCATGCAGAGGAAAAGCTGTGCTATTGAATATACAGTAGCTATCTGTGGTTTACTTGTAGGAATCTGTATTCTATAAATCCACTGTTTAATATTATGTGAAAATGTTTTACATGTCTATTTTTAATAAAACACACTTGATATGATCCTTACTGTGAGACCATAAATTCACAATATTCTGATGTGAAAGATGGTATAATAATAATAATTGTTGGCCTCTCCACCTGTCTGTACCTATAATTTCTGCAAGGAGGAAGTCAATAATTGAAATAGTCAGGACAGATAGCATTAATACTTAAGGACATGGCGTGTTTGTATGAGAATCAATACTTATCTGTCGGAAAAATCTCTCATCACAACAATGGCATTTTTAAAGACAGGAGGGGGGCAATACAGGTCATTGTACCCAGTAAAGATTTTTGTTACCCAACTCCTGGGTGGCTGCATTCACAGGGTCCTTTAACTGTTTACTGGTCCCACCCCGATTGTCTCGCCTGCCCATTTAGTCCACTGCCTGCTCCCTTGACAGTTGAGTCAGTGACGTGGGAATGTTCTAGAATGGGCTTTCTTGCAGGCACAAAGATTGACTAGCTGGAGTTTCTTTTCCTCATAATGCTTAAGTGTCCGGTTACATCACGAGGGCCCAGCCCTAAATCAAAGCCAAGGAGATCCTTTCATGAAACTAGCTGAGGGTTGGGGGTATGCAGTGAGAAAACAATGAGAGAGCATCATGTTAGAGGTGATGGTCTTTTATTTTCTGCATTACTGAATTGTAGATATTTCAAACGTGTGTTCAGGTGGAACATTTAGTTGTTGATCTCTTGCACTTTGGTCTTTTACTTCCCATAGTCCCATAAGTCACAGTGATTCTCATCATCTATGATCTGATCACTTCAAAAAAGTTCAAAGCTAACTAAAGAAAACCACTCTTTCCATTTGCATTAAGTTTTCAAAGTAACCCTTCCTAGTGCATTTAAGGGTCCACTTAAAAGCAGCAAACAACAGAACCTACTCATGTAGGCTAAAATAAATACACCTTTTCAGTGTGTGATGATTAATAAAGCAGAAGGTACCTGCTGGACAGTGAGCTACGGCTCCACTTTAGGGGCTCATTGCGAGCCTCTGCTCTCGCCTCTCAGTCTTACCTGCGTATTCTTCTACTGAGCATTTTTGTTGATCAATACAGATGCAGGTTAATTTCTTCTGCTATTTCATCTGAAAGCACCAAGTTTTGCTTTATTTATTTACATACCTGTACTGTACAGTTTCTCAGAGGAAGTGTTGTAAAATGAGGAATCTGTGTACCTCCAAGTACATCCCTGTACAGAAGGGCTGTGCAGTAAATGCAATCTCTCCTACTTGCAATAGGCGGCAAACAAGGAAGCAATATTTTACCTGACTCAGTAAAAAAACTTGTGCCTTTATACTGTCAGGGGATACACTAAGCTACCAAACTGGTTACTAAAAAATGAGGTCATTCAGATGTTATCAATGACTTGTACTTTCATTGAGCAGTGGAAGAGCCATCTCAAACACATTTTGGCCCATGTAATCTGTATAATGTAGTACATCCATACTGTAGCGAAGGGAGAGTATCATTAACACTGATGTAGTCCTGGCCTTGGTACTTGTTCATAGTGCCAAGAATTTACCCTCTTCGTAGAATTTCAGTGGTCAGGTATTCTTTGTTGCTGATTACCACAAGTATCACTAAGTCTGCAAGGCACCACCAACATATCAAAGCTGAGTGTCCTTGTATTAGTTTGTGTCCTTGCTCATTCACAACTGGACATAGTGGAGGTGGGTAATACATGATGTGGAGGGTGTGTGTGTGTTTGATTCTGCCACAAAAGACAGGTGGTAAGCAAAATTCATGCAACCTCTCTTTTCCAGTGCATCAAGGAAGCTGGCCAAGGGGTAGAACATAAGCCTGTGCCTAAATCTGAGCCTTAAAGATAGCATAGCTTAGCTCAGTGAAAATCAGAAAGCAGATCAGTGAATGTCAGTCCACATATGTAAATGGGGCACCTTGAAACTACCAGAGGGAAGCCATGAAACCCTCAAACCTTAAGGTGGTCAGTCCAATTTTGAAGCTACCCCCCCACCCCCTTCCTTCATCTACTCAAGCGGGCCCTTTTGAAAATGTAATGTGAATGGACCTGAGTTAAATTACCACTTTAAACTCTTTATATGTGTTAGGAACATGTAGTCTAATTTTCTTAGGGGTTGCTAGTTGTTTCATTTTCCCCAGGTCTGATTGTCAGAGAGGTATATTGAAAAATATACATTTTGATTTCCTTTGCATTTGATATGATGCAATAAATATAGCTCCACTGTAATCTTGATTCTTTGCTTTAAAGGTACATTTCATGTTTTGTACAGCTAGTAAAAAAATGGCTGTAAATTTACACATGGGAAATGCTTGATGAATGAGGCCCAATAATTGTACTCACAGTTTTAATGAAGGGACAATCACAAATGCATGTCTTACATGTCCACCCTTCAACCTTATTATAAGTGATATACTTTAGGACAAAAGTGCCAATTTACCTGGATGTTGTTTTGAATTCCCAATTCAATACAACACATTAGAGATTCAACATAATAGAAATTTTCATGTCCCCTTGTCTTGGTATTCTCAGCATCACGCGCTTCTCTCGTGCTCATACTCTCAGCGGTGAAAAGACAACAGGGGATCCGGTGTAGCGCGCGAGTAAACACCTGTATTTTCAGGTGCATCTCCCTCTGTTGCTCGAACACGTCAATGATCGTACAGAACTATACAGACATTTAACAAGAGCTAATTGATACATTGTCTTGTTTATATATGGACTTTGTAACGTTTTGACAGATGTGAAAACGTTCTGCACGTTTGTTCTTATTCTCTAGGACTGCAAAAAATAAATCTAATCTGCGTCGGGAGTGTTTAAAAAATAAACCCATGAAAATATCCCCGTTGCTCACCGCACTTGTTGTATCACCGTATCCCTGAAACGTTGCAAAAAGTTATAATACATTATTGTGCTAAAATATGCAATGGCCGTTAGCATTTTAAATTAAACGCGATTACAAGTCGTTGTTGAAAACAGGAGAACAAACACAAAACAGCTAACAAACACACGCAGGGACGCAAACATGCCCACAAACACACAGACCATTACACGCCCACAGCGACAGCCTACTGAACACTTATAGAGCTGAGCTGTGCGAACAGATGCCAGTACTTTATGCTTGTCAATTGCTAGGTGAATCGCTGAGGCTCAAAGTCATTATTCATTCTTAAACTGAGAGACATATACATACATATTTCAGTCTTGTTAACGGCTTGAACCTGATGGAGAGAATTGTCTGCTAGGATGTACCTAGCACGATGTTTTCGCCAAAATTGATATATTTCATAGGATATCGATAACGACACCCTTTACGGAAGAATAAAGACAAGGTAATGTGCTATTTTCAGGTTATATAAGGATGAACTTTTATCAGATATCTTCTCTCTCATAGTTTATACGCACTTTACTCTACTTTCGAGATAGAAAATAAGTTTATGAGGAACAATATTTTGATTAAGGCTGTGGACGGAGGCGCGATTTTCTCAACACGAGCCATACCGGCACAGACTGAGCCTTTGTAGGAAGATTGTATGCCAGGCGTTTAGTATTAGAGAAATTTGGACTTTACGTTTGTACACACCGCCCGGAAAATGTGACTGGAACAGATGTTTTAGTATAAAACCTATTTGCAAATGACGAAAATTCCTGAAGTTTATTTTAAGATAGATTTTAACGAAATACTTGGTACAGTGTATTTAATATTATTGTTGTTATAGTCGTTTATTTGAGCTGACTGTGTTCGGATGATAATGCTTGATTAATGTGGAAAATAACGTCACACACATTTGTGGTCAAATAATTACTTAATATAAATCTGGCTAGACTGTTTACCATGGGTTGCTGTCTTCTCAAGTGTCCTTAATGATTTCAACACACGTGTGGGTAAATGTATTTTCTTACTATATAATTATAATTAATTATAATTTCCCTAAAGAGATCTGCCAGTCTCGCATTACATTATTATAAACACAAAGTGACTTAAGAATTCAGCCTTTGGTGAACTTAACGTTGTCCTCGTGAATATATTTGCACGAGGGGGTGTGAGGTGTGCTGTTTCTCTCAATAGTTCAGTTTCACTGTTTACTGTACGACAGTTTCCTATACTTCACATTGTCCTTCGGGCAAAGATTTAAGCACATCGATCATGGAGTTTTTTCCCATTCATTTTAATATGACATTTAAATCGCATTCCTATTTTTTCAATGAATGACCAATAAATATAAATTATAAATAAGTCACAAAAAACATTTTTTTTTCTCTGTCTAAAATTTTATCAACAGATGGCCTCGTTCTTCAAGCAGTTACGTCTACTGTTGTGGAAAAATTTCCTGGGCGTTATTAGACAACCAGTAAGTAATGTCCCTGACAGACAGGATTCAGGAATCCGACTCGTTTTTAGGTTTACAAAATCATATTATTATGTCACCTGTATAGCTATAATGTAGCCGTGGTTCTTAACATCTGTCCATATCTTTCACTTAACAATGAATGAGTGTAACACTTTTTCCCCACATAACATTTAGGTGAGTTTGTTTTCATGACTTCCGAAGTTGACAGTCTTGGTGAAAATAAAAATGAGAACTTGGATTTAATTGTGAGCCAAAATTAAGGGCAAATGTTGAGCGAATCCTGGCCTTAGTCTTTAATTGGGTTGTGGAATACCCAATACCTGATGGGTTTACAGTGAATAACATTGTGATGACTTGTGCTAATGATTCATCTGGAGGGGGTCCATAGTATTCGTTATTAGTTATACACTTACACATGTTAAACTGACATGGTTTTGGCAGCTAGGTGTCGCATAGCAAATCTGTCACAAGCAGAATGAGATGTCGATCATTGTCATGCCACCCTAGATGAAAAGTAGCATTATTGAATATCACAAACAGTTCATAATTTGTAGTGATAATTTGGACTGTTTAACTATTTATACTAGAATAAAACCTTACCACATTGCAGTTCAAATGTTTTGAGGTCCTTATTTTTAAAAAAATATACATGTAAGAAACAAAATACAGAATATGTATGTTTTATGTAAAAAGACTAATGTAACCATAGAGGGTTAATTATAAAATTATAGAATCAATATTTTATATTGTAGGTGTAGTTCTTTTGTATTTGTTTTAAATACTACAACTTTAGTGATGCTGTGGTACGAAACTGTTTTGGTGTTCTAAGGCCTAGGTAAATATATCCTCTCCAGGGGATACTTTAGACAGAGCAATACCTCCCCAACACACAAGATGGGCTCCAGTTTTTGCTGGGACTCATTTTCCTCAGCTGCTTTCTGCTGTTGCATTGAAACCGCTGTATGCTGTATGCTGTATGCTTATTGTATCAAGTCTCTTTAGAAAAAGAGACTGTATATTTCTGTTTGAGCACCTGATAAATAATTCACTAGTGAAAAATGAAACATTTCTTTTTACAGTACACTGTATAGATAATGTTGATCCCTATGAGACATTGCATGGGTGTTTGTAGGTTCATCATTA
This sequence comes from Albula goreensis, assembly GCA_022829145.1. NCBI lineage: Eukaryota > Metazoa > Chordata > Actinopteri > Albuliformes > Albulidae > Albula > Albula goreensis. The sequence goes on along the minus strand of CM040761.1, from coordinate 19,595,169 downwards.
GTGTGGTACAACGAAAAAAAAATTTGTAAACTGGGATCAGTATGTTGTTCTGTGCTTTGAATGAGCCCAGAAGGGAGAGCATATACTCTGTCTGGGTAAATGTATGTAGTAGTGAAAATTATAGTGAAGAAGCTGACTCCAAAATGTCTGTTACAATAGATATGATCAACCAAATAAGGTACATTGAATATTTATTGAATCAATTTTGATACGTTGAGGGCTATGTAACTCTTAAAACATACATGTTGAATCTTACACAATTTAAGGAATTAAGGATCATCTTTTGCTTAATAAAATCTGAGAACATTATTAGCCCTGTAAGACTTAATAATTCAACAAATAATAATTCTTAATCCGTGAAACTGATTAGTTCAGCAGCTCAAATGGAGTGGATGGAGACTAATGTGAAAAATCGTTTTAGTGAAGTGTAAAGTAAAATGATGGTGCTTGAACCTGCTCCAATGCCGCTGCTGTTCTCATCATACTCAGGGCTGGTCTGTGGCTCTGCTCGTCTGGCCTCTGGTGATCTTCATCATCCTCGCCATCACCCGTTCACAGTTCCCTCCGAAGCTAAAATATACATGTGAGTATGAAGGGCTGTGGTATTCAACTCCCTTGCTATGAGGGAATTCCCCAGGTTACCAGAGTACTACTGCACAAGGGAAACCTAACCAACTATCTTTTATGTAATCTTTTTTTTTTGTCATTTGTCATTTGAAGAAGTCAAAACTAAATCAAATACAAGATTGAGAATAGTGAGTGGGAAATATATTGATATAACCATTGAGCTCCTTCACCTTTCAGATTAAATTAGCCGATTCTGCCTAGTCATTGTCTTGTTATATTTGTTAAATGGGCCTAGAAGTCGCCCTATGAATTTATACTGTATTTATATAATTTATATAATAGAAATACAGATCTTGGGCCTGTGGGTGGCACAACACACAGAACTCTGTAAATAGTTTCAACTAGGCTGTAACCCATGATTGGTTTCTCAGTAACCTCATTTCTTTGTTGCCAGCTTTTTCGTTTGGTAGATAGCTACCTTAGGTTAACACGTCCCTGAGATTCCATGCGGCATGACTGTAGCTTGTGTTTTTGACCTCTTGCTCAGCGTGGCAAGATCTTTTTTCCGCCAGCAACGCAACTATTTCCGTGGATTTCTTTGGATTGCAGTTGCATTGCTGAGGATGACTTCACACAAGTTCTCAGGAAAGGAATTTAACAAAAGACATACTTTCCATTACATTGGATATAATTCTGTAGTGGATGGCAATTAGAACACATTTTGTAAGAAGTGGCACACCCTTGCCATTAACCTGCTCTATAAGCAGGTAAAACCTGTCTAGTAGTTCCCCCTCTCCTCTTGCACCCCAGGTGACAAATAGTTCATGCTCAGCTTAATAAAGGTAATTGCAAGATTCCACCCCCAAAAATTTGCTATTTTAGATAATCAGCTAGCTAGTTAATGATGTTTTGATAAACAGGTGAGTGAACAGCAACAACAACAACAACAACAACAACAACAATAATAATAGTAATAATAATAATAATAATAATAATTGAACTCCTCCAAGTGCCACACAAATTAATTAAACAAGCAACTACAAACACTTCATTTACACCTCAGAAGGGAGTCCTGTAAGTGAAATATTGGACGTCTCTGTGGAGTCACAGCAGCCTGTGCGTTGAGGTCTAAAGTGGCTGCAGACGGACACTTCTCATGTTGTCCACACTGAGGAAAAGATAGGTCCTAAGTTGTGTAAGTTTGTTAGTCTTATCACACTCAGCAGCGTCTCCTGGTAGGCTAGGCACTTGTGGACGTACTACCCAAGTATATGCTGACTTCGCCATCCTCCTGCTTCTGTAGTGTGTACAGATCTTGTGTAATTTAGTTTGGACCACAACTCAAAGGTGTGGGGAAGTGAGCAAGCCTTCCTCCCTGACTATTTTGATTTTAAAGAAGTTCATTTTTTGGTGTTTATATGGAATGCCACCTCTCAAGGTTTGCTTTCTTTACACATTATAAGTGAGGATTAAATTCTAATGAACCAACTTCTGGGTTATGTGATGTAAGATGGTTTTGAGCCACACCTTATTCTACCTATCCTAACAGGTAGGACTGCTAAGGGTTACTAAAGTGCAAAAAATCTGCCTCTCCACTGAAATGTCACGGTTTAACCAAATGGTGGACAGGTGAACCAACATGAAAAGGATGGTATCTAGAAAAAGGAAATGGACTGAAAGCTTTTTCTGTAATTGTGCTACAAGTAACAGCTGTGGGGGTACGAAATGTAGCAAAAACCTTTAGGTTCCACATTCTACATATAGGCACTTTGGCCTCAGAAGAGGAAGAATTTTTGCATTGTGTTTCAAGCACTTCATCACTGGGACACATCTTCTGTATATAGTCTGAAAACAGTCCCTCTACCCCAAATACAAACCCTACCATACTCTGTGGAGCCAGGCAAATGGCCATAAGTTTTCACTGAAAAGCCATTATGCAAGACATTGTCTTTGTCGAGAGAGAGGAATGGATTAGTCAGTCAGGGACACACAAAGAAGCTCAAATCCCAGAGAAACCATGTTTGTGGAAGGAAAGTCCTTGTGAACGTCATGTGATGAATTATTGTTTCACATGAAACATCGGCATTGCATAATTCAGTGACAGGGAACGATGTCTCAGTGATGGCTGTATCACTATGAATGAGAGTGCAAGAATACAAATGGATAAAAATTCATTACAAATGATTACAAATCCATTAGTAATAAATATCCAGTAAACACAGTGGACTGTATAGTAAATGAGGAAAGGAAGTGTTTGGCAACATGGCCTTTCTGAAGAGGCAACAGAAACGGCAACAGAAACAAAGGGTTCATAATAATGAATAACATCCCCTGGTGCTAGGTTCAGATGCTAAAGAGAATGAGCACTGCAGTAGGTATTCAATGCAAATGTAATTCCAAAGACAATCTATTGTATAGTGCAATGGGAACATTGGTATAATGTTCAGGTCTAACTTGTAAATGTTTATAATGTGTATTGTTAAATATATTATGTATTTTTTCCAAAATTGATAACAAGCTGGGAACATAGTTTGGAATGACCATGTTCACTGTTCATTTTAGTAAAATACTCTAGAAAATACAATATGAAGTATGAGGTACATATGTCATTAAATATATGCTTCTTAGAATCACATGGAACACCGTCACAGCATCAGCCCTGGAGAGGAACTTATGACAGTGCAAGTTTGCAATAGATGCAGTTTGTCATGTGATTGTAATGAACTTGCATCTCTGGTCTGGCTTGATTGATAACATTAAGATTAATGATACCACGGCCTTAAGCAAACGACCTGTAAAGATCCTTTAATCTAAACTGATGAAAATATTTTTGTTGGAATAACATTGTGCTCTGAACAAGGTGTGTCTCTTACCTGTACATCGGATTGGATTACTGTAACTTGTGAGTATAGGGAATGGAAAAAATCTGATATTGTGCAATGTCAATTTTCAGTAAAACTCTAATAGTGACATAATGCAATGTATCGGGATGTTTCACAAATGCTTTACAAACATGTATTGACCCAGACATTAGCATACATATGTATTGGCCCTTCAGGAAAGCACATGTGGCAAATGGGACAGATGTAGACTGTTGGATAACTGTTTTGGAGTACTAATTTACTTTATCTGTTAGTCTTTTTTTGTCAGTGAAATAGAAAAATTCATTTCATTGACAACATGGGGAATCAGCGGGGTTAGGGAATACAATGGATGACTGTTCCCCAACTTGGTTCATGTATGCTGGTATTCATGCTACCCAGATATTGAACACACATAAACACACCGAGAGACTTTGAATGACTCATGTCAACTGACACTTTTATTTTATTATTGTGCTTTATGGGTGAGGAGTCATTTATAAAGAGGTTACATTTTTGATCAATTAAATTATTGATTGAGTGGAGGATAAGCAGAGTCACCTGGTCATTGAAACCAAAAACGCGTGAGATTATGAAGATTGTGAGGTTATAAAGACCAAGTAGATGGCAATGTACAAAATCTGTATTTTGTAAACATCTTCCAAAACAGGCATAGATATACCCATGGTGTCTGAATTTAATTTTAACTTGAATTTCCATTTCCTCTGGTAGCCGTGGTGTTGGAGGAGTGTAGGGTTGTTCATTGGCCCACAATAGTTCATTGACTCCTTGAGAGATGCCTTTTCTTTCACTATTGGCAGATTAACTCTGTGCTAGAGAGAAAAACAGGCGTGGTTTAGAAACTGCCCTTCATGCTCTGTGGAAACTATGTGTACTGGTTACACATCATACCAGTTGAAAAAAAAACACACTTCTGTTATTGAAAGTGAGATGAATAATTGTGGTTTGTGTACACAGTGTTATGCATGCACAGAGGAACATAAAACACATAAGATTGACCAATTAGAACCGATATTAAACCATTTTTGAAGACTCTTCCTCTCATTGCATCAGTATTGTGTTGGTTTCTTATGTCTTCAAGCTTCCTCAGTTTCTCACCAAGTTACTCACACCTTTTTGTTCCAATTAGCCGCTGTAAATGGTAGATGCAATTTGTTTTCATTGATTCTTCAGAGGGGGTCACTAATTCTTCAGTGGGAGAGTGGCTTTGTCTCATCTGCAAAGCAGCTACTGTTTGCTGGCTGCCTGCATCATTCAAAGGCAGATTCCTCCGAAGGCATGTGGATGATAGGAGATCCGGTTCCAAAGACAATGAATGCACTTTGATCGTGTCAGACCACATTAATCCACTAAACAGAGTTCATTGCACAGAAATGACGGGTCTGGGCGCACTACCTGACAGGAAAAGGACAAAACTAAAAAGTTAATCTGTAGCTAGCTAGCTAATTTAGCTAGCTAGCTGTGTTCTTCATTTCTCAATTGGTTTAACTCACCTTACTTCACCGTTTTGTTTTAGTATAAAAATGTATTAATCTTTGTAGAGAATGTAGAAAGGTGTTGTGGAAAGTGCAGGAATGGAAGTTTGGGCAAGAAAGGAGAAGTGGAAGCTTCTTTAGTTGCTTTCAGGTGTCATTGATGGCAGAGCCTATTTTGTGTGACTTCCCAGGTCTTTTTGTGAGGGCTTGTTTGACTGGCTGCAGTCACTCAGTGTGCCCATTGTTATTATGTGTCTTTGTCTTGCACCTGTGATCTTAACAATACTTTCTGCCAGTGACTGTTTTTATTCTCTGCCAGGTAGATTTGTAATTTTATGTTTCATTTCATATCCTTTGGCCAGTGATCTGTGGGAGCCAATGATATCTTATTGTTGAAGTGGACTTATCCAAATATTGCACAACTTGTGCACTGAGCAGACAGTGCCCACTGTTTATATATGTACACAAGACACTCCAGGGCAACTTTCCTTTTCTTTTAGGTAATAAATCCACTTAGATCAGCTATTTAAAAGTAAAAAAGGCCCCATTTCACAATATCCTCTCCAGAAGAAAGGGACTTAATCCTCCTTATCAATAGAGGTGATTGTTAATTTTTACTGATAGACCTGTCTGATGCACTGTGATATTGTGACTTAAAGCTAGCCAGGTTTTGACAGACTTCTCCTTTCTCTCTAGGCTATGTGGCTCCAAGGAATCTGCCAAGTGCAGGGTTCTTCCCCTTCCTGCAGACCCTCATGTGCAACACAGACAGCACCTGCTCCAACAAGTCCCACCTGGTGGGATCCCGCTCTGGTGCCTCCCTGCGCTCCTCCTGGAAGGCCGAGGATGCTCAGAGGTACTTGCCGCATGTCGCCTTGTGTCCTCTCTCACCTGCACCTCTCTCACCTGCCCTGACCCTGTCTGCACTGTTTCAGACAGTCCTCTCTCCTTACCATAAAATCCAACCATACACTGTCGAACCCACGAGTTCCCAAAGTTCAACATACTCAAACAGCCTTAGGGAAGGTATTTCTTTGAACCAATTGAGGAGGGCAACCTAATCATATTAAGATCGTAACTGCCTTTAACACGGGTAACTTCAACTGATGGAGTTGTTGAGTCAAATGTTTTAAGGCAATGGGTTTCTTCAAAATACTTCTGAATTGATTTTGCATCAATATAACTCATTGGGTTTTACACTGTGAAAATGACAGCTGGGAATAAGCTGCTTTTGCATTTCTGAGATAGGTATAAGCTGCAAGACTGCAAACTGACCCAGAATACCACTCCTCCAACTGGAATTGCCTCTGAGTTTATTATCTTTGCGATAGAGACACTTTTTATTACTTAATTTTTATTATTAATTTAATTTTGGTGAAAGATTTTGATGGTATGGAGGTATTTTGACTTATTTTTTGCTTTGTTGCAAGAATACATGGGTCATGGGAATTTGAGGTCCTCGCACAGCAGTAGGCAGCGCTTGGTTGTTGTATATGGGCTGAAAGCGGCTGCATGGAAAATTACCACTCAGAGAAGTGGCAAGGGATTCTGGAATTGGTTTCACTCACTGGGAAGCTGTTTGTGAATCCTTTGTCCGTTTTGTTTGTTCATGTGAGGAAAGAATCTGACACACACACACATACACACACCCACACGTATAGGTGTGTACAGGAATATGCAACTGTGACTTTTTCCCCTCATTAACTCCAATGTCACTGTTTCAGGTAAACATTCGTTCTTGGCCCAGAGTAAAAACAAGCAGATCGCAAACAGGCCTGCCAATATGGAACTGCTTAGATGAGGAGAATCTGTTGTAATGCGCTTTGCGTTGGACAGTGGAATGCATCTGTTAGGCATTATTACCTTTTCTCTTCATGTTTTCGTCTCGCTGTCAGCTCAGCTATTGTAAAAAATGTTGGTTATGTGACTTAACTGGCTCATGCTTATTTTAGTTACATACTTTAGAGTCAAACAGGAGGATGTGTCACACTTTATCAACATTAGTTTAAAGGTCACATGTTTGGGTGGTACACTTGACCAAAGCGGTGGTTTGATATCATTCATTCATTTGACCTGTCTTTTTAATTGTGTCCTCTACCATTGCTGGATAGCCAGTTGTTGGCCTCATAAAATTGGTTTGTACACCAAAACTTTCAATATCCAATTTGTTTATTTTCCTTCTTAGTAATAGCAAAAGCATTTAGCAGTTGTGCCAAGACATACTTCTTTTGTCATTTATGATTATAATTTGTTTACTTTTTTGTTAAGTGTGTCATATTGCCTTATTTAAATGCTTACAGTTTTACATAAGTGTTTAAATTAGTAAGGCATAGTTAGAATGGTGTTTAAGGGTTTATGCCCAATTCAGATTTCCAGATTCCCTGTGTCCAGATTACTATATCCAGTAGTGACAAATCTTGTAGTGCAATGTCTGACATCATTTCAGTAAATGAAAGAGGAAAATGTACCATTATTGTATTACATCAAACTAGAACAAGCTTTTGTCATGTGTTTTTCTGAATGCATTTCATATAGCCTTGCACTATGACTGAAAAGTCTCAGGAATATATAATGGTTGTTCTAGCCCGATACATATGGAAACTGAAGCAGGTAAGTGCTGTACAATGAACTGTTTCATTGCAGTCATTCAATGCAGTCAGATGCTTTTATCCAAGGTGACTAACAGTTGAATAGGCTCAGGGGCCCAGCAGCAATGGTGTTCTGGCTTCTGTGTCACCTGCCATTCATTTCGCTCTTCACCGCAGACTGTCCCTGCTGCCATTCTCTGAACACACTTTTGCGGACATCCAGAAGGCCAGTACAGTCCACGCTGCCCTGCTGGCGGAAAACCCTGACCAGTCCGACATGGTTTACATTTGGCATAGAATGCTAAGTATGGCTCTTTGGAAAACAAAATGTATAATATACAGAAATGTATAGGAACAGCAGTTGTAACAAACAACAAATTTGGACTTTGGTGTTTGTTACAACTGCTGTTATTATACATTGACACATTTTATAAAAGGCTAATTTAACTTGACATTAAGTTATAATATTCATGTTAACATTTATTACAGATATGACAGATTATTACTTTATTACGCATAATGTAGATTAAAATGTGCTCTGTTTGTTTCTCTTAAGATTCCAGCCATGAAGGAATACCTAACAAGACTGTCATCATAGAGTCCCTGAACACCACCTTTCTAGAAAACCAGGTGGGCAAGCCAGGAAAATATCATTAACGAGGGAACTCCCTCAGCCCCCCAGAGTAACTGCACAGCCCAGTCCATCTCACTAAACTCACTAAAGGAGTTCTCATTTATGGTTGCAACCTGGCAAATAACAGGGAATGAGTTAAAATAGTTACAATAGTTAAAATACAAACAAAACTTGAATATGGTAATGCACAGGATTAAACAGATGCTGAGCAATAAATTTGAGTGTAGACATATTAACTCTGGTAATGTACCCCTTTTTTGTTATGTATGAAGGTAATATCATGCACATGTTTGCTCATTAAAGTGGTTTTTACTGTGCAAGAGTTCACATGAACAGAGCCATTGACGTTGACATGCATTGTTGTTCTGTGCCAAAACAGATCAAACAGTTGCCTTCTTTGTTCAACACTAGATAACAACAGAGTGGAATGACGGTTCTGGTATGAAGGATAGGAGGAAAATATCGCTTGTTTTAGATGTTTGTTTTAACCAGTGTCCCACCTTTGTGGGACATTTAATCTTGGTAGAATTCCTAAGCAGGGTATTGTTCATTGTCTTCCGATGCTCACATGCCCTTGCTTACTTTTATGTAATGTATCTGTTACTACATATTTATTTCACCCCTTTGCATCTGCATAGCTAAATTATCATCAAATTATTGTTGAGTAACATTTTGAAGAGATGAGATCATAGGATATTGTTGAACACAAAGTTGGGAACCCAATTCATAGAGGGGTGTATCTGTTCAAGGATTTCATTCCCGTTTCTTCCTGTAAGCCTTATCTTATATTTGGGTCAACATGTAGCAGTTCATTTTTTTTATCATCACTGAAATATCATATAACCTTCCTTAGTTAATGATACGGTTCGTGATATCCTCATGGGAAAATGAGCATGTCCCTTGACCTTCTTCACATAAATTGACCCCTTTGATGAATTTGGGTAATCTCAAAGATGTTGGTGCAAAGGTCTTATCAGGGTCAAATCTGGACCAATGGTTTATAATGGAAATGTAAGCAAGGAGCAGAGTTGATGGATAAGATGTCTCAGTACACCTCAGCAATGTGCCAATAATATGGATTTGGAATTATGCCCTCCCAGCAATTGTAGAGATTTATTAACTAATTTTGTTCAAGTGAGGCTGCTGTCTCATCTTACGGCTTTGTGTTATACACTGTTCTCACTTATAGGAGGTGCTGGATGCCATGCTGGAGTCTGTGAACATGTTGAAAAGGTCTTTGTGCAACGTCTCCTTGTCCATATTGGATGTCACGGTAGAATCTCCCATAGACCCCTTCTCCTACGGCCTGGTCACCTTCTGCAGAACTAATGACACACTGTTGGAGGTCTTCCTCCTAACTCTTAACCAGGTGAGGAATGCATGACCTTGTACAGTATTGTGGTCCCATAGTTTCATGCCCACACCTCCTATCATGCCCATGACTACATGTCCTCATTACCTGTCATGCCCCAAGTCATTTCCCACTCTCTGTGACAAGCCTATAGTTCCATGCCTACACCACATTCCCTGTCACCCCCACTGTTCCATGTCCACATGTTGTGACACATCCACTTTGATGATGCATTTATGGACATGCCTTCTTACCCTGGAAGTCTCTTGACTTCTCAAATGCCTGTTTTCCTGTGGCTGATTTTCCTAATCCTTAAAATGTCAAACATCCTGGATTGATTTTTGAGAAAATTGATGGCAATGCAACATATCGATTTCAGTCCTTAACCATTGCTGCTTTTGGAAATGCAGAAGATTTCTTGTAGTGAGGACTTGCGTTTTATTGGACTAGATCAGTATCTTGGAATTTGAACTTGCAAAATGTTGAGTGCGGTGGAAATGTTTCTCTGGTTTCCAGGTCATGACCGAGCTATTGCTGAACAACCCAGTGGAGCTGTTAGACAGTGTGGGAGAGACGCTGCTGCTGTACGATCAGCTGCAGCTACAGAACCCGCTGTGGGAGGCGGTTCTGGGGCTGCCTCGTCTCTTCCTCCCCTCCAGTGTGGAGGAGGTGCTGGAGCATTCAGCCTCTCTACTGCACAACATCAAAAGGTGCGAAATAGTGGCGGGGGCCAGGGTGGGTTTGTCTGAGAGACCCATGAGAGGGAAATAAAGTCTGTGTATTTGTGTACATGCGCATGTGTGTTTAAAGATATATTTGTTAATATTTATTAAAAGGTTAGCCTTTTGTTTTATCTATTATTATTATTATTTTTCCCTATGTAAGTCTGTATGCATTTGATAGTGTTTATATGTGCTGGTCTTTATCTGTGTGAGTATGTGTGAGCTTATCTGTACATGTAATCTGACCCTATATTCATGAGCTTTTAATAGTCTTTTGGTCCTGACCTAAAATCCATTGTGTCCCCCGTGTATGAAACTGTAGAGGTGCTTATTTGTCTCTTGCTTGGGGTGTAGGACTCTGAGCTCCATCCAGAGCAGTTTCCCACATGTTCCCCTCACCATCATGAACCCCGCCCTGGATGAAGCCATCACCTTCCTGAACTACATGAGCAAATGGCCAGGCAGAGGTATGACTGACACACCTGTCTCCAGTCACCCCCAGCAACTGTTACCAAGGAAACAACCTTCATTTACCTATACAAGAAATATATTCAGGATTGCTCCACAAAAGCATTTGAAAACACAAAAGGATCACATATATTGCCTAATATTAAAATATACGTGAGACGTGAAGCACTAGCTGTACATGGGACTCCTTTGATTCGTGTGGTGATTAGCCCTTACTTCTTGAGACAATGTGTTGTGAAACCAATAACATATTGCTTATGATGTTGGAAGCAGTAAAATATGATATGCTATGCTTTCCTGGTGACTGAAATTCTTTTGGAATTGTAACACTTTGGGTAATTTATGACTCTGTTTATAACCGTTAACAATTCCTGTCTATTTCCTACCTCTCTGTGTTGCTTGTCGTTTGTAGTACCTCTCTGATCATTTCAGCTGTAGAGGGGGGATGCAGAATGGTCAAGAGAGAAGGACATTGTTTCTGATAGAAAGAGATATTTAGAAAATTTGATGAGAAGAGCCATAAAGAGGGAGAAGATGAGGTGGTAGATAGAGAAGTGCAGTGCAGTGAAGTGGAGAGGTTCTGTATCTCCCTTCAGACAATTTAGTCATTGCACGGAAATTCATTGTGAGCTGTCTGAGCCCAAAGATGTGGTTGGAAGTGTAATATGGAATCTGCCCCGTTATGTGACCTTTCACAGATGTCTACATTCGGCTAAGTGATGTCACCATGATGCCAGCGCATTTTAACTTATCTGCCACTGAGACTGATGTCATCAGCAGGGTCAAGGTTCCATTGCACAAGGTATGCCATTTCATTTTATCCATTCACACATGGTTTGAAATAAGGAAGATATCAACAAAATACTAGATAATCCTAGGTAATACTAACATTTGCTGGTCTCAAAAGCATTGCAAAGCACACAAGGGTTATCTTACAATGGAAAACCTCTGTTAATTCTGATTCTGATAAGTTTTGAGTTCAGAGCTCAAATGAAATCTTTGGGGATCATTGCCATGTTAATTAAAAGTATTTTATTGAAACCTTCAATAAATGCCCTCTCTGAATACTGTGAACTACACTAGAAATGTATCACTGCAACTCCGTAACAAAACAATATACTCTCTTTTTTCTCTGTTTTTGTTTACACCTAATCATGCTCTTGATTGCAGTGTATCTTTCCCCATTCATTTTTGCCCACCCCCCTTATACTTGGTATCACTTCAGGACAGCATTGTTAATTCTAATATGACTACATCTCCCTGCAGGCCACAGTTCTGATGGACTACCCTTCTTTCCACTACTATGTGTGTGATGTTGCCCACTCCTGTGGTGGGGAGAGACTGCACAGGGTGTTCGGATTGATCAGGCAAGACCGAGTGATGCTGCAGGTATTGATCCCAAGATAGAGTGGGTCGGTATCAGCGGGCCAGCAGACAGCAGGCCAAGAGCAGACAATTAATTTAACATCAGTGGGGAACAAATCCAATACGGGAAGGAAGTAGCACAGATGAGTTCTGTTCCAAAGGAGGTCTGAAACTGGACTTCAATCAATTCAATCTTTTTTCTCCTTTCTACACTTTCTCATTTACTGTGATGTCTCATTCCTCACCTCTAAAATCCAATTTCCAATTCAGATGAACTTTGTGTGTTTGCTTGGCTTTTTTTTTTAAACTCACTCTTCCCCTTTTGTCTCCCATATGCCCAGTTGTATTTACAAGCCTCATTCATTGTTACCTCCTCCACAGTTTGGGAGAGCTCAGAGATTTTGAGAGCAATTTGACAGCTCTCTATCCCTGCGCTGCACCAGGGCTAATCAGTCAGATCACATTGGAGCGCTGCTGAGGCTGTGGTTTTCCATGCCTGATAATGTGTGATGAGGCAGGAGATAACCTGCTTCCTGGAATGCTTTCCTGGGCATGATCTGGACACATAGTGTCCCTCATGCCGAGGCTCATTGCCACACACCAGGCAACCAGTGGGTCCTGTGTTTGTCCCACAGTGGTTTTTTAGGTGTTTTAGGTGTTTATCCAACCATTTACATTTTTATACATTATCAGGTTAAATGTCTTTCTTTCTCTCTCTCTCTCTCTCTCTCTCTCATTTTCTTTCTTACCCCTGTTCTCTCTCCTCTTGTTGTGGTCCAAGGCCTCTCTCTCAGTCCCTTCCCTCTCTGTCAGTATGGTCGCCTTGGGATCGTTGCCATAGAAACAGTTGATAAGCAACCATAGGACAATGCACCTGTAGTTCTGGTAAAACAGCAGCTCTATGTGTGCTTACCTTTTTTCCTGCCATGGGGACAGTCATAAGACCTCAAGTGTAATTAGCTCCACTGTTAACGATGAGAAAATACCAGCACCAATTACAGATCAGTCCAACACCCCTTTGTTTCTTTTTGCTCCATGTAAAAAGTTTCCTATGATAGCACTCTGTGTATCAGCAACAGACCTAGCAAAAAGCGCATAATTGAACTATGCTGCGATTCTTATTTACAGTTATTATCAAACTGCACGTTTCCATCATGGTTGGATTGGCACTGTCGAAACTTGCATCCAAAGAAGATAACTTTAATGGGCAGCAAACATTTTAGATGACAAACCACATGACTTTATTGACATGTTGTGTATGAAGTTCCCGCTCACTGCTTGTGAACTGATTCACTCTACCCTGTTAAAACACCTCCGCAGATGGTTCAGCTCTGGAGCCAGCATGTGGCCTCTTCTGATGTGGCCATCCTCACTCGAACAGTGGAGAACCTTCTGAGGACCTACAGCCCTGAGAACCAGGGCCTTTTTGGTAGACCTCCTGCCTCCCTGCGCAACAGCGGCGCGCAGCCCCTGAGCCCGCAGGATCAACTGTAAGCTTCCACCGATCTCACTGACATCCTCTGTAAGCGCAATGGGCTTGTAAATATATGCTGCTTCTGGGACTACATGCACTTGAGTGTCTTCCCTGTTACACAAACACTGGCATCTCAAAATTGGGGTATTCCATTTTCTAAACAAGTTATTACATCTTGTAAACAAGTGCTAGATTTCACATGCAAAGGTGAAAACCTCTGGCTTCAGGAAGTAAAAATCCTACCTTGTATTAGTTTTACATGTGCATTAAACAGGTGATTTCACTAATCAGGCTCACTCATTAGCTCAACTGCCTGGCTGAAGAGTTGCGCTAATTAGAATCATTGCTAGGATGCAGGCTGTCACCCTAATGGTACTGGGCTTGTGTCCACAGGTTCCTGGACTTGGGCACAGTGGCACTGGATCTGCTTCGGGGACTTCCTGGTGGGGACTATGTCATGCGTGGCCTTATGGTTGGCTACACCTCCATGGAGCTGGTCACAAAAGCCCTGGAAACACAGCAGGGTATGTCTGAGTAATGTGGTCACAAGAGGCTCCTGCATCTCCTGGGGGCTGCAGTACAGCGCTGGCTAACAACATCATACCATTTCCACTGGGTGAAAACCATCAACATCCCTGTCCACAGTTGTCTTGATGTGTTAAAAATATAGACAATTCATGAAGCTTCTGAAGTTTGTGGGTTAGCAGATTAGCAAAAAAATGTTAATTCATGAATAATATTAAATTAAGGTTCAACTTTCAGACATCTTACCCATTAATTTGCCTGGATATTATACATGGTTATATCCCATGTCAATGGAAGTTGGACTCAATGCCCAGAGTAATACTCCCTATTCAGACTAAAGATTAAGACTCTGGAGCTAAACATCCCTTCTCTCATTCACCCCAGCAGAGATTTAAGTATGGCACTGAAAAGGGAGTAGGAATGTGTCCCTTACACCTGTCTGATCGCGTCTCCCTGTCTCCCTGTGTTCATCCTTCACATCCAGGGCAAATGGAAGAGGTTCTGACTCAGGCGCATCGCATCCAGAAGCTCTTCATGTCTCTGATGCGTAACGAGACTGTGGCCAACGTTTGGGTCGGCAGAGCCATGGAGAGCACCCTGGAGGTAAGTGTTATTCTGGTCTCATATCTGTGGACCCTAGGGAAATGCATGACGTCTTCATGCATCCTGATGGATAATCTATTGCTGAAGTGCGACTTGTAGGAGAATGAAATGAAATGAAGGAGAACTCCATTCTTGCTGTTTATTGACACACAAATAACAAGTATACCTTTCACTGAATGTTACACTGCGTTAGCTGCTATAAAGTTGTGGCAGTAGTGTGATAACATGGCATGTTATGAGTGGATGAAAACTGATGGAATAAAAAATGACAAATGTGGCTCGAAGATTGTGCCTGCATTGATGTGACAACTATATAACAACGAAAATTCAAACCACAAAAAAAAAAAAAAAACAATGAACTGTTTGAATGGCACTCCTCATTAGATACCAATCTGGTTCACAGATAAGTTCAGTGAAGACTTTACCACCCTGCCACACATGTTCAAACCAAGGGTATATGTTTGTATTATCTCTCTTCCCAAAGATGCTGTTCTCTCATTCAATGGAGTGCAAAGACCTGCTCAGCACCTGGGCCTGGCTCTCCGACCTGACCTCTGTCCCCCCTCAGCTTCTGGAGGCAGTCCTCTGCTCGAACATGTCCCTCTTAGATAGCGTGGTGTTGGCCCAGTGGGCACCCGTGGTCTCCAAGGTAAGTGCGACACGCTGCATTGTTCATTCCGGAAGAGCTGGCCCAACAGCATTCCTGCAATCCGAGCCTTGTGATGGGATCAGCTCAAAGCAGCCCTGAGTCATTTGCGTAGGCACACTATCATTGTCTTTGGCCGTCACAGGACAAGGGCCAGCACATGAAGGTTGGCACATGTGTTTTGGGTAAACATTGGTTTCACTGTTGATCTGTGACACAGGCATTGTGATACCTTTTGCCCTGATCGGGGTTTATCTCAAGAATGTTTTCAAACACGGCGTCTTGTCGGGGATTTTTTTCGCACTTTTATAGCAAACACAAGCATTTATGTATTCTGTACTGCATGGGTCTGACATTCACCATCTCATCCCCTACACAATACACTTTTACTTCTAGTTGATATTGCACCTGCTTCTAAATTCATGATTCAAGATCTCTCAACACCTTTGGAGCTGTTGATGGCTTCATAAATATATAGATGAAAACATGAGGTTGGACTGAATAGACGAATTGTTACTGTTTTAAAGATCAGGTGGAAATCCATAGATCATGACAGATTCTGAAATATTTAGGTGTGGTATTGTTTGCTTGAATGCCAACTCATTGTTTTTTCTGTCCACTGTTTTACAGGGTGCAGAACTTGTGGGCATAGTCGAGGGCACTGAGATTTTCAGCGTCACTGCTCCCATGCTCCTTTCTAATTGGTACAAACTGGTAGAAGCCCTCATGCAATTCGGCAACTTCTTTGAAGTGTTCTTTGATGAATTGGATGAGGACTACTGGGCAGCCTGGATGCCCCACCCTGACAACAACACAGTGGACTTGTTGAAAATTCTCATAGAAAGGTCAGTGTAGCCAGTGGGGCATTTTTTTGAAAATAAATTGCATCTGTCTTGTGAGAATTCTTTCTTGTTAACATGGCAAATGATTTTGCCTTTACCACTTAAAGTGTTTGACTGTTGAAAGTGTCACATGATTCAAGCCTGGTTTTAATAATGTTTAAATAGTTTTTTTTTAGCTATTTTTAATAATAAGGTGGCTAGGATTATACTGACACTAATAGTGATAACTCAGCAGATAGGATAAAGGTAAGTATAACTTCAGGTGTATAAACATATTACTGAGTACTTACCTCATATATAATTACTGAATCCTTCACATAGGTGACTGCACACATAAGGCAGTGGGAATTTCAGCTAAGAAGCTGGAACTATTTTGTTCTTGCACCATTTTTAGCTTGTGGTGTATGCTTTGAATACACACCCAGTTTTTACATGTCATGGTTCGGGTGTTTATCAGTAAGTCTCCCTCCCTCAAAACAAAAGCTAAAACACTGAGTAAAACTGCTCTGAAAAAATGGGCATATATTACTTCTGAGACAAATTGGGCAAGAATGCTGGTAGAAGTAACAAATGTTCAGTTTGTGATTTAATTTTTCAATTGTCAATATATTATTACTGTGATTTTACTGAATACATATTGAATAAATATGGAATAAGGGGGTGTTGCACAGAAATAATATTTATGGCTACTCTTTGCAGGGTAAAAATGGTAATTATCAGCATTTTTATATTTAAGGCACCTGATAAAGAATCATAAAAAATTACTCAAGTTTAGGTATCCTTGAATGAGGAATTTATTCATTGTGTTGTCTTCTCAGGGGCGTGGAGGCTTTAGTGACTGAGGGATTGAAGCAGGAGAAGGATTCCTCTTGGCTTGGCATGGAGACATACTTTCACATTGCTTACTGGATAATGACTTTCCAGCCGAATGTCACAGCACCTCCAAACTGTGAGTCTCGCCCAAACGTGCACATACACTCACAGAAATGCGGGCACACACAAACATGCACACACACCCACAAATGGTCCATACATTTGCAAATACTAACACATGCATACATATTCTCATGTCCAAACACAGAAGTACTTGTTCAAGAAATCAGAACTAGAATAAATGTGTGCCTTCAGGAGCAAGTACTGTATGAGATCAACTGAATGTTGAGTGGAATAGTTGTACAGAGAACTTAAATACTAATACTATTTCTACTACTACTACTACTACTAATAATAATAATAATAATAATGTACTGTTATTATATATTATTATAATATACAAAATTTGTTTCCATGCTCTTTCCTCTTTGATAATACTATGCTATGGCCCTGTGTTTTTTGTAGGTGCTGTTGACCCAAAAACCATGGTCCCCCTCTGCCACACTGGTTTCACATGGGAGAAATTCGTCCCACTGGCCGTATCTCTGATGGAGGAGCTCTCAGTTAAGCCAACTGGACTGGTGAGGTAAATGACAGATTAAAGACTTTGAAATACTTCTCATGGATTTGTGTGGAACATACTGGTATGTCAAACCACAGTTGCATTTTTAACACAAGAAGTTCTACTTAAATACTCATTTGAAATATTTTAAAATAATTTTTGCTTGGAACAGATTTTTACTGCTGTGTGGACAGTGCTGTTATAAGTTATTTTCTATTCCTCAGGTTTGTCCAGGGCTCACTGGCTTTTCTTCAAGGTGTATATGGACAGCTTTCCATGTCCACGGCACTGAACCTCCTCAGCGATCCTGAGCTGCTACCTGGAGATGGATCCATCCAGAATCTCTTGAAGAATCTCATCCAGCTCCTGAATAAAGATATTCAAGTATTCAATAATATCTTACCCCTGGATCACTTTGACAGCAAGCTCTCGTTGTCCATCCTTAGTGAGTCACTTCAGGTCTTGGGCCTGGGGCCCCTGGAGGCCTTGTGGACGGGTAGCCTGAATGACTCTGACATAATTACTGCCATAATTCAGGCTGCCCAGAACAACCAGCACCTTCTGACCAGCTTAGGCTTGCCTGAGAACCAGACGGATCCATCTTTGTCAGAACTTGAAGCCCTTGTCTTCAGGTGGCTGTCTGGGGAAGGTCGACTGTCCCTCCCCCTGTCCCTCGGTATGGCCGACCTCTTGCTCACCTATACTGCTTCCCTGAATTCTGCTGACCTGGAATACCTGCGGGAGGTTCTTCATCCACTGACTAACCAGAGTGCAAGGGGTGTGTCTGAGGTGGTCCTGCAGGCCATGCAGGTGTTAAAACAGGTGATCGAGGCACAAGGTGACCCAACAGTAGTGATCTTGGGCTACCTGCACCAGCTTCAGGACTTCCTGATCTCAGCTCTGCAGTTGGAAAGCTACACACAGATCCTTGGGCCCAACGGAGTCTCCCAGGCACAGATGATTAACCTTCGTCCAGTTGCGATGGACATCATCCAGCTCCTCCAAAAGCTGAGTGCAACAGGTGATCCTGCAGTTTTGGAAACCATCCTGAGGCACCTAGGTGGCTTCCTCCCTCCAGAGCTACACCCCCGCTACGAGGAACTGATCAACCAGACCCATATCCTGATTGGACGACTCTCCAGTTGTGTTGAAGCTGGGCTTGCCTGCCAAGCTGAAGTCTCACACGCCTTCCAGATCCTGACCCAGGCCTCACAAGCTCTGCTGCAGACAGTCAATGGAACTGTCTCCATAGAACTGATCCCAGGCTATAACCCCCAGCTCTCGGGTCAGGGAGATTTACCCCTCTCTGTTACAGTGGATCTTTTGTCCTTGATGCTGCTGTGGACAAACCAAGCCAATGAATCTCTCCCACTAGAGTCCACACAAAAGACTGCCACCAAAACCCTCCACTTCCTCCAGCAAATTTTCTCCACCCCTGACATCAGCCTGGACTCCCTGCAGAGGTCCCTGCGGGCCTCCAACCTCACTCTTGGTGAGCTGGACATGATTGCCAGGGTAGTTGGGTCCACTAATGCATCTGCACTGCTGGCAGACCTCATGGGCATTGTGGATGTCCAGCAGTGCTTCCAAATCCAGCCAAAGAATGTGTCATTACATGCACAGCTCCCAAACCCAACCGAGGCCAACTGTGCATTGGAGCTCATAATGAGGACAACAGGATTTCTTCAAGGACTGAGTATGCCCCAGGAAACCAAAAATGTGTACATGGCCCTGCATTACTTGATCCAGTTCTGGGCTTCAGAGGCAGTAGGGAAAGGGCAGCTGGGAGCTCTGATATCCAGTCCTGGAGAGGACCAGTTGGCCACCTCTATTAAGGCATTAACCATCCTTCTTGAAAACATCCAAGTGAATCTGCGTGACCTTCTCCCCGGATCCTGGCCACAGATCAAAAATGAAGTCCAAATGTTGGAGGGCCTACTTTATCTCGCTAATGAGACCTTCCCTTTTAATGACCACAATTCCACCAACATGAATGACTCTTTCCACCTACAGATGGAGGTGATGGAGTGGCTCCTGAGGAGACTACAGAATGTCTCCCATGGCAACAGTGTCTCTCTGCTCCTCTACCCCATGGTAAGGATGGCTGAAATGCAGCTGGCATACCAGATAGCTCAGACACAGTTCCAAGTTTTTGTGCAGCAGGAAACAGAAGAGCTGATCCAGTCAGTACAGCTCCCCTTGAATGGGACTGACCTTAGTAAAATTGGTCACTATGCCATCGGTATCATTCAAGCTGAGCTACAGCTGTTGAAGGAGAACATTGAGCTGCAGATGGGCTACTATGAAGCTATGAACCAGTCACACATGGCTCCAGATGTCAGTTTCATGAACGGGATTGAAGCACAGGTGGTGAAGTATCTTAACCTCATTCAGACCTGGCTTAGGGACACACGCTTGACCTCTGCCATTGCCAATATGCTCCAACTGGGTACAGGATCCTCAAACCTCAATCCTGGAGAAGACCAGCTAGCCACCTCTGTGAATTCATTGACTATCCTGCTTGGAAAAATACAAGAGAACATACATAGCCTTGTCCCTGAATCCTGGCAGCAGATCAAAAATGAAATCCAGGTGCTGGAGGGCCTGCTTCATCTTGCCAACGAGACGTTCCCAATGGATACCCTCAACTCCACTGATCTGAGCGACCCTTTGCATTTCCAGAGAGTATACTCTGAGCTGACAGATTGGTATCTGAAGAGGCTGCAGGAAGTGTCCCACGGCAACAATGTCTCTGTGATCCTCAACCCCATAATCAGGATGGCCGAAGTGCAGCTGGCATACCAGTTTGCTCAATCTCAGTTCCAAATTTTTGTGCAGAAGGAGATCGAAGAGCTGATGCAGTCAGTACAGCTCCCCTTGAATGGCACTGATTTGAGTAAAATCGGTCACTATGTTGTCTCTGTCATTCAGGCTCAGATACAGCTGGTAAAGGAAAACATTGAGCTACAGGTAGACTACCATGAAGCTATGAACCAGTCACACATGGCTCCAGATGTCAGTTTCATGAATGAGATTGAAGCACAGGTGATGACATATCTCAACCTCACTCAGAACTGGTTGAAAGACCCAAACCTGTCCTCCGCCATTACCAGTGTCCTCCAGATGGATGCTGGCTCTCTGAACTTATCTGCCCCTGGGCTGGACATAAGCCAGCTGTTTCACACCTTGGCGCCTCTGCTTCCAGGGGAACAGCAGGCCTTCCTCGCTGTCTTGCAGAACGTCTCCCTGGCCCTTAACCATGCTCTCCTTGTGGCCAGTCAAGACGGCGGGGTTGAGAGTGATGAGTTTTTGGGTGCCATTTTTGAGGCAGTGAGAATGATCCTGGGGAACAATAGCACAGGGGTGGTGCCTTTGCCGGACCCAGTTCTTACACATGCCCTGAGTGTTCTGCGTGGGTCTCTGAAGCTAATTCTGAATCCTGAGATGAGCTACATGCAGGCCCGCGAGCTCACTTTGGAGGTCCTCTCCCATGGTGAGGGCCTGATCCAGGCAATTGTCCCCCCTGTGGCTGCCCCTGTCCTTATGCAGATGACACAGGCTGTCACTGCTTATCTGGAAATCATCTCAGAACCTGGTGGCCCAGATAAGTGGAACCAGCTGTAAGTGTTTACCTCCTTAAAGCAGACTCACACGATAAATAACAGGCAATCTTTTTACCTTTCAGTCAAAAATGTCAGGATGTTAAAGTAAATACCATGGCCCTCACGTCTGAACAGTGCTTTACATCACAACAGTGAATTTCAGATAAATCACGTTAGACATTATTTTTGCTGTATTATGTCCTGTATGTATACTATTTTTTATTTGAACTCCAACTAAAATACATAAAAATGCAGTAATCACATTTCATTTTATTCACAGTAAATTTCAGAAAGCAGCAATTTAATAACAATTGTATACATAATTCCCATTTACATTGATAATAGTGACATATCATTTTGATTCGGAATGAAAATTTTAGCATGTTTGGCAACTAATTTTCATCCGTTCTTAAGAGAATTGTGGCCATCATACATGATCACTCCTGCTTATGTCAACTTTTATTGTTTCTTAAACTGTACATAATGGGATTACCAACCATGGGTCTGTGTGATTTGTGTGCATGTGGTCTTTTATTGAAGATTTGAGAGATTTTAATACCAGTTTAAGATCACATGACCCGTTATGAGAGATGCATTCATAAGAAATACATAATGCAAGGGTTTCACAGTGTCTGTTTGCGTAAGTATACTGTCTAAGTTAACTGCACCCTTGATGTTGTTGATTTGTGTGTTTCAGCATCATGAAAGGACTGCAACTTTTCCTGCCTCCCAACACAAGTGCTGAAGCCTATCTGTCTTTGATTATGAACGCTGCAGAATTCTTCCTGGGTCCCAGCCAAGGCAAGTCAACCTTTCAATATGGTTATGGCAGTAGATTACACTAAATATAAGTGCAATTTGATGGAGTGAGACTGGATTTGTAGTCATTGCTCTGGCCCCCTGCGTGAATTGCAGCCAGCATCACTATGCACTTTCTAAATGAAAGAAAAGACATCTCTTGATAGGCATTACCTGGTTTGATTTTAAAATTTATGTCTCTTTCTTTTGCTTGAAAGTGCAAAAATTAACAGATCCATTGACTTTGATGTTTTGAACAGAGGGGAACAGCTCCTTATGGGAAAGTTTGCAAGACGTAAACATTGAAAACCTTGATGACGTCACTGACAAAGTAAGCATTACAAATGATACTGAACTTCATAGCGATCCATTGGCTCCTGAGCTAGACAAGCTACTGTCCTCAGCTGCCATACTTCATTTGCATATTCCAAGAAGATGAATACAAATGTGTAGCTAGCTTGTTTTTCTGGTTTGTAAATGTAAATGTAATGAATAGGAGTTGTGGTTAGGAGCAAACAAAAAGGTTTATGTCCTGCTCAACCTCAGATTGATATCTTAGTTTTCAATTGCTACCTCACTAAAATGACATGCAAGGCACAATTATTGAGACTGACAGTCAGAGAGCAAAACCTCAGCTAAAGTCTCCAAAACTCGAAACACATTCTCAGGCCCGCACTTTTTGCAAAACACTACACACACTCCCCAACATTAGACACAGAAGTGAGCAGTTTTGCATTTGCGTTTAGAGTTTTGGGAAATTGAGCATAATTTCAAGAAATGTGTCTTAGCAACCAAGAAAAATTGTAATATAGTAATATTTACATGCTTTCATACATACTTACCACAATTCTATGTAGGACAGGTCATCTCACCACAGGAGTTAAATCATTGGACAGCTGACCATTTTTGAAAAACATTGTATTGAGTGTAGATTCTATATCTACGACAGAGTCATGTCCCTGGCCACATTCCTGTTTTTAACCCTTCCTCCCTTGTGTTGGGATGACAGGTCCAGGAAGTTTTGGAGTCTCTGTCCCATCTCATCCCCGGGGGACAGGATTTGGGTGCAGTCCTGCAGTCCAGCCAGGAGTTGGAAGACTTGATCCCTGTCCTGCTGCAGGTCGTGACTGTACAGGCAGACAACGACACCTGGAAGAGGTAAAGTAATGGAGTAAACTGGTGAGGAAGGATGAGTTCCAGGGAAGAGTAAGAGAAAGAGAATGTAAGTTAAAGAAGTTAATAACACAAGGGGCACATCTTTAATATAACAACTTTTTGTGTTTTCTGACATGTATCTGACACTGTGCAGGCTGGAGAGGATGCTGCAAGCACTGCTGTCAGCCATGGAAGGCACCCCAGACTGGGAGACCATGCCCGCTGCCTTTTCATTCATACAGGAGGCCATCAGAAGCTTGATTCTGAACTTAAGGGCAGAGACAGGTTAGCGTAGCAGCTCTTTCCACTCACAGCATTCCCCCATTGTTCCTTTAATGCCAGGGGACCAGCATGAGCTATCAGGGACATCTCATGCCTATGTGCTTTGTGAAACCCTGCATCGCTTTTTCCACAGAGTTAATCTACAACCTTAAGCAGCCATTATCTAGCTTGATGTCAGATGTTATCCACGCCATAAACACCAGCAATGTGAACGTCACTGATGCCTTTTACACTGTACCCGAGGCTGTGCTCCATACCATCAATGCCATCCAACAGGTATGTCTTGCATTCCTCTCTCTTCATCGTTCCTCGATGTCCACAAAGCTACAGGCAGCATTGTTTCTGACAACGAAAAATAATACCTTTTTCTCAAGTGAACATTCTAAATGACACTTACACATACTTTCTGCAGACAATGTATGTGGCGAAATCCTATTGAATAGTTCTCAGTGACACTGCAGTTTTCACAGTGAGAACAGATACTTTTCTTCCTCTACTGAGAAATGAAAATGCTGAATGGATCATGTGAATGAAAATGATCATAATCCTATTGTTAAGGTTAGGATTATATCCACCCACTAAAGCCATTGTGGTTCTTAATGTCTATGACAAGACCATTCAGTTCTGTATAGATCACCTGCCTTTATGGGAACAGAAGGATTATGGGTACCGTAGTTACTGATACTAACTGTTGCTAAGGTGGTTTGGTGCTGTGAATGCCATCCATGAAGCTGTTTCCTAGGCAGCATGAGGTAGTCTATCAGGCTGGGATTCAGAAGGGCTTTGGAAGAAGACTACAGTAGAGATTTTTTGTAAATGTATCCATCTCATATCTTTTATCATTTTCTGTCTCTGAACCACACTTGTTGTTGATAAAATATGCTGTGTATGTACCTTTGTGTAATGGACCTTGGTATTTATCCTTAGCTTATTTATGATTATTTTGCATGACTATCAACACCAAGCACCTCAGTTCAAATTAATCTCACCTGTCAGAGATGGATTTCATTATAATTATGTCCAGGGTAGTTGCTCTGCCTTTAGGCACTTAGCACTAAAAGGTTTTATAAGATGTCATCTAACTGAACTACTCTCCAATCCTTTTATTTTACTCATAATTATACTACGCAGCCTGAATGAACATCTTTTGTGCTATAAATATATATAAAATATAACATATGTAGTGTGAAGTTAACACAGCTAAGGCTGTAAAATACAGAAGAAAATCACAGGGAGAGCGCAGCAGACTGGGATTCATTCTCAAGATGTTTAACTTGATTATCCCGAAAAACAGGTTCAAGATCACTGATGGTATAAAGGAAACTGAAACCCATGCATAGGGGTGTGTATGTGTGTACTGTATGTGTGTGCTTGTACATGTACTTTTTGTATGTGTGTGTGTATATTCAGGTTATGAATGAAGTGTACATATGCAATATACAGTACATCCTATTCTTAAAAAGCAATACATTAAAAAAGAAAAATAAAATGTTATACTCTTGAGTGGGTGTGATTTGAATGTACTTCAAGGATATCTGTGTGACATTTCCTTCTTTGTCAGACAACAGTAAAAGGCGTGAGGGTAATTGTTCTGGGTCCCCTGTGTCTTTGTCACCCCTATCGATGTCACTCAGCTTCTTTTCTCCTCAGCATTTAACTGGGTTGTTCAGGACAGAGTAACTGTCTCTCTTCGTTCTGTTGTTGCTTTGACTGAAGGCTGCAGAGAGTGGTCAGGCCTTTGAGTGTGAAGACGTGCTGAACGCCTGGGAAGCGGTTGCACAGGCAGACATGATCAGTGAGGCCAGCCTGGGCATGTGGTGCAACGCCAGCCTGCTCCAGGCCATAAACAATTACACGGTCTCCATTGGAGGGTTTGCACAGCACAACATAAATGTGAGTCCCCATCCTGGAGAGATTTCTATTACTATATACTACTGTTATGATCATGTGTAGATATTATTTAATGTGGGTTATATATCTGTTTTCTACTCTTGGGTTCACTTGTACTCAGTCATTAACTGCAAAAGTAAGTAACCACAATTGAAAGAGTATCTATGAAATTGAATAACTACCATTTTTTTCATTGTATATATGTATTTACATATGATTACCACTAGATGTCAGTCTATACATATATTAGTGTCATCAGCAGAAAGAATCTTTCAGTACCAGTCTTGTTGCTTTTGGTGACTCCCTGTTAGTGAATATTACATGTATTCTGACTGTGTTTTGTCCAGGGGGCTGGGATGGAGATGCAGCATGTGAACATCACCGCGGAGATGATTGTGGTGGAGCTGCAGTCCTTGTACTACACCATCCTGCACCACTCCCAAATCTATGATGCCCTGACCAATGACATCATCAGTTACCTTGCCCAGTTCCAGGCTCTCAATCCAGGATACGAGGCTGAAATGGAATACTTGGAAAATTTAATCATTCTGGCGGTGTTTGAGAGGTGACTGAAGCAACATTCTTTGATGTTGCTGGACTCTGATTCTTGTCAATGGGTTGGGGGTGTGCTTTTAGCGGGTGTGTTTTTTTATTATATATGCCATACCATTGCATTGTACGCTTAAACGTCGACTGCGATGTTAAGCAGAGACCCCAAAGCATTTAAAACATTGAGGCAAGCGTGGAAATGG
Organism: Albula goreensis; assembly: GCA_022829145.1. NCBI lineage: Eukaryota > Metazoa > Chordata > Actinopteri > Albuliformes > Albulidae > Albula > Albula goreensis. The sequence continues at coordinate 19,569,113 of CM040761.1, read as the reverse complement.
GCAACCTTAGATTGAGAACTAGTAGTTCTCAATACTGAGTATCCTGGGTAACTTGCTCTTGATACAGTGCCTGTGGCAGCGGTGTATGGTTTAAAGTCTTTCAGTACGGTGGCTGACTGCACAGCAAAGCTACACTGCAGAGCATGTATGTTTCATATGTATGTATATGCTAGTCTGTGCTCTCTTGAATTGACAGAGGACGCTGCAGTAATGACACTGGTTTACAATCCAAAACTGGGGCAAAAACAGAGGATAAAGATTTCTTAGTGCTGAACAAGACAGTGTTACGCTCTATCCTCCATTGCATCTATGAGTTCTGAATTTGTACTCAAGGAATATGCTAATGTAGACACCCGAGGGGAATAATTACATTTTTATTAACATGCCGTTGATTCAGTTTACTCAAGACTTGTGCTAGTAAAAGTGTTATCGTTAACCAGTGATCAATTTACTGTATCTTACGTGTTAAATTGATTTCCGTTAATGCTTGGGGATTATGATAAGTGTAGTTAGTATGGTAATAGCAATCACAGTAGCTGCTTAATGAAAAATAAACTTACATTTCAGGGTAGCAAGACATGTTTTGAATGGAATAGGTGATTAACTTCAACTAAATAGTGTATCAATATCTCCCGTAGATATAACCCATAGATTCTAAAGCGTGTTCCGTTTTCTGTCCTCCTCACTAGTGGTTTGGATCCCTCCATGATCAGTGAGGCCATTGCTGACATACCCTGGGCACAGCCATACCTACAGGCACTGTTGCTGACATTTAATTACACTGTGGAGAACTCCCTCCAGCAGAATTCCTCAGTCACCCCTAACTTTCTTGGGCAGGTCCTCCAGATCTTTTTGACTGGGTTGAACTTTACTGGTGACTCCATCCAGCAAATTACAAGTGGGGAAGTCTTCTTTAGCACCGATGGACATTTCATCGACAAAGTCATTAAGGACACCATTAGGCAGGTCATCCGGCTCAAGTTACTGGGAGACTGGCCAATGGCTTACCACATCATGGAGCAGGTGCTGGGTGCAGAAGGCACAGGGCTGGTTTTGGAGAAGGTGTTTGAGCTGAATGAGTGGTGGAGCTCCACAGAATCCTATGGAATGGATTTTCTCTCAGAAGCTATGGTTGAACTCTACGACGTAGTCAGGGCCACCCTGGCTACACTGATGCAGCTGGATATTCCCCTGCCCTCCTACTCGGACATCTTTGTTGATCTTGCAGGAAACATCCTTAAAATGTTGAGGCAGATTACCAGAACAAGTGACATCTTTGCCCCCTTTGATGCCTACCTTGCTGAGCTTCAGGAGCAGGTTGCTGGAGGGATGACCCTTAATGACCTCATGCCTCAGCCCCACCCCAGGGTCCGACGTGCAGCCCAGAGAGAACCTATTGAGGACTTCCTGGACCTCCTAGATATAGACTACCAGGCTCTATTCAAGGCCTTGTCTGTCCCGCCCACAACTGCAGACGTCATGGAAACTATTCATGTCTTTTTCGCCAACCCAGACCTTGCCATTGTCATGAAAGGTTTGTCCTTGCAAATGACTGGTGTCCCCAGCCAGGATGAAACCATTGACGCCATCCTCCATCTTCTCTCCTACATCACCATGTCTGGACAATGGGAGAAGTACTTTGAGTTGTTCACGTGGATGGCTCAGGAAGACTGGAATCTAGGTGACCTTGAAAAGATGGAGAAACTTGTGGAGAGTATGAGTAGCCTTACTGACGTCGCTGTCATGCTGTCCCGAGAACCTTCCCTCGACATAGCTCGGAAGGTAGAGCACATGGTCAAGGAGCTGAGCCCCGTGGTCTCTCAAATAGTTCGCGGCCTGCAGGGTAACCACACTGACATAACCATCCAGTTCTTTACAGCAGTCAATAGTGTACTGACTCAGAACCTGGAGAATGCTGAAGATATAGGCTCCCAGATCTCTGCCATTTTCCAGAATCTCATAACATCTGTATATATGTCAGAGTCAAGCTTGGCCCCTTACTTGATTGCACTGGATCAAACTGTTGCTGCCTTTTCCACCTTCCTGTCCACAGAGGATATGATGTTCTTCAACTCCTCTGCTGAGATGATGAAAGGCTTTGCAATGCTCCTGTACTACCCCACTAACATGGAGAAGTTGCTGCTGTCCACTACCATGATCTCTCACTCAACAAACTACATCCTAGCTATGGCTGGACAGACAAGCCTTCCAACAGGTCAGTCTGTTCAGGATGTCTCCCACCCCCTGATTCTCAACAGTGTGCTAGCTACCCATGCACTTTGGAACCTCTCCATGTCCAACCACACCTTTGGGAGCATGCAAGAAAGAGAGCAGGCAGTGACACAGGTGGTCCACCGCCTTGTCGGCATGCTTCCAGAGGAACAGAAAATGTATGCTCTCCATCTTCAACCTGCCATCCTCCATGCACTCTCTGGGGTCTCCAGCACCGCTGAAATCCCTCACGTTTTCTTCAACGTCTCCAAACAGGTCACTGTCTCTCTCCTGACCATGCTCAATGCCACTGGGTCTGCAGAATCTGCAAGCATCTCTGAAGGTGGCCCGGTCCACATCCTGTTTGCAGTTTCTGATCTGGTATCTGATAGCCTGTGGACACGCTTAGCCATGGACCCTTCTGCAATAAGTCTGCCCCACGTGTTCCGACCTCTTCGCCAAGCAGTCATCCTTCTGAGCCCTGCACTACCACCTCAAGCCAGGCATTACCTCAATGCCTCACTTCTTACCCTTGAAACCATGGCGATTGCCCTCAACCACAGTGGTGCAGATGTGGGTAGTGCCAGCTCCATAATCGCTGCCTCTGTTCAGTCCCTGATAGCTGTTGTACCATTCCCAGCATTCCACGCCACTGGCAACATTGTTGCCGACCTCGAGCAGACCCTTCAGAAGGTCCTGACCATCCTCTCCTCTGACACTGGGCCGCTGGACCAGGCTGCCAGTGTCACCCAGCTTGTCCTGCACAATATCCACAGTATGCTGGCCCTGGCCGTCAACAGCACAGAGGCCCAGATGGCCCAATTAGTGATGGGGGCTGTCAAGATGAACATTGACCACCTGCTGAGCATGAATGCAACAAACTGGGTGGAAAAGTGAGTTGACGTCAGTTTTTCACTACAGTTGAAATCAAATATATATACACACACACATACAATGAATCAGTGAGATCTTCCACAATGTTCAACAACAGTTTTCCACATGACAGGCTAAGAGCACAAAAGTGCCTGGTGGGAGTTCATTATTGTTGATGTGTCTTTTAGGCTCCCGTATGTGGTGGTTGACATCGGAGACAGAATTCCTGATGGGCTTCCCTTTGCTCCCTTAATAAAGAACCTAATCAGAGACCTGTTTGGTGGATCGCAAGGTAAATCTGTCTGTGTATCTTTCCTGCCATTCCCCAGTCACTCCCTTGCTAGCGCTTTCTGTTTAATGAAGTGTCCTCTGTAAGTTTCTCCCCTTGATGACTACTTCGCTTATGCAAATTGCTTTTGACTTCATTCATCCTCTTTACATCAATTTGCCCCTACATTTTTACTCTGCTTCAGGACTTCTACATCTAATTTGGCAGCAAGCTACAGTTTACTCTTCAACAATAGGGGATCTATTTTAATTGGCTATATCTGAGTATAATTTCAATTTGTCTGGCATGTCAATAAGCACAATGCAGCACCCAGAAGACTCTGCCTTTAAGAGAATATCGGTTTTCATGCCTTTCCTGATACTGATGGATCAAACAAAGCATTTTCCCTTTCTTCCAGGGTAAATTTCTGCATTATTCAAATTGAAACCATGCACGCCAGGCTTAATGTCAGCTTTGTGAAAATCCTATGAGGAGCCAGAAGGCACATAGCCAGTCTCCAAGTAAAAGTGTTCAGTGTCTTATTAAATGTCATTACTGAAGTGGAATTCAATCACTTCTCCTCCCTTTCTGTTATTTCCCATGTACCCCCTCGACTGTCTTCAATGACTGAAATGTAATATGCAACCTGTACTTGCATGACAATGCTCGTCATTAAGCTCTGAGCCCGGTGTCATTTCCCCTGTCTATTTACTAATAAAGCCCTCCCCTCCAGTAAGCCTGTCCTAACAAGCCATAATTGTCTCATTCTGCTAATGAGGCGTTGTTTAAGAAAGTCTTTTGCACCTTTGCACAATAAACTTAAGCAGTCTATGATTTAATTGTAGCTTCTCTTATGTTGTGTTTTATGTGTGAGCGCACCCTTTTATTTTTTAATTGGAGTACTTGTTCAATCAGATTCAATTGATGCCTGACTAATTGCCACAGTTGTCCCCCGTTTCTTGCGTAGTGCGTACAAAGGTGTTATTTGTCTTACTCTCCGACCCTTCTCAGTTCACTTGATGGCACTCAGCTCTCAATGAGGCGGAAAAGACAACAGAATACGTTGTCAATTTCTGCACTGTGTTTTGGTCCTGCTGAACATGACGGGCTTATCAGTGTAGACTTAGTGTTGTTTTATTAAGTAAGTATTGTAAGTTACAGCAGTTTCTGCCAGTTAGTTAGTTACAGTAGAGCAACACTGAGAGAAATGAGGTAGCAGACAATACCTCATGGAACATGAGGTATTTGGCAGAGTGGGGGGTGTGAACTAGGTTTGATTCGGCCCCTCCCTTCTCTCTGCAGAAGGCCTTCATCTCCTCCTCCAGATGGGACAATCTGTGTCTCACATCCTTGCAACTGACTGGCTGGCCCCCGACTTCCCCGCGCTTGTTGACCGTCTGTTGATCCAGGTAACAAAAGAAAACAAACATACAAATTACATATGGAGAACTCTGGGATGCTGCAGCTGGTTCTTTCTAATTTCAACCCTCACCAAGTCAAATCACATTTAGATTATTTACCTTCACCTTAAAAATCAGTTCACCAAGTAAGTACGAAGTGCTGTACACTTGTGACCTGAAAATCAACTATTCTGAGAATGTGCTGCCTTCAGTTGGTGAGGCGTGGGTTGATTAGGCGCCATTTTGTTACCCCTTGCCTGTTGGTTTACCGGTGATCCACATCCTCTCTCTCTGTGTTAGGTGTGCGAACTTGAGAACGCGGATGTAGCCCAGGATCTGTACGTGGCCATGTCCCTCACTCCTGGCTTCCTGTGTGAAATGGGGATCCCTGCTGTCCAAGCCCTCCATATGTTGTCATCCAGTCTTCTGAAAGACGGCGCTGACAACCTGCAGTCTTTCTCAGACATGCTGTTCGAGACCTTCGTGGGAGATCCCACCAAATACAATGTCAACACCAACTGGTACAGAACACTCCATTGATTTTGTATGGCTGAAGTGCAAAATGTGGTGGCCTCCTATAGAATGGTGTCAATCTCACAATACAGTACAGGTTTTTTAGCACTGTTTCAGTGTGTGTAAGTCCCCTCAGACCATGCTAATGCATCTGTTTGTTTTCTGCACATGGATGTTGTCACTGCCTGTCTCTTTATACAGACATGTCCAGTCAACATTTTTGTGTCTAGTGTCTTGGCCACATCTTCCTGTTTACTTTGCTTGAGGCGGTGTATGTTTTAGTATATGGTTTATTAAGTGTGTATGTGTGTGGTTGTCTTAAAAGCACCAGTTTATCCTGACTTGTTTCGCTGTGTTTTAGGACATCTGCTCTGTCAAATAATTTGGGCTTCAACGTGAGCAATCTGAGGTCTCTAAACATCAGTGCTGGACCACTTGGTATGTTTATCAACTTTTTTTTTTTCATCACTAATCTGCAAACATATTCATGACTATACTGGTCTACACTGACAACTCTAAACCAAGCCTGTTATGCCTTTTTAGTTTAAGTGACTGGATTTTTTCCTGTTGTCCCTCTAGGTGAGGTGAAAGTTTCTGATCTTCTGCGGAACAAAACAGCCTTTGTGATGGATGTAATGTATCTGACCTCGATTCCTGCGGATGTTCTGAACTTCCTAATGGACATAGTTCTGCCCAACAGTAACCTTCAGGTATGTCTTCATTCTACTCACCATTAAACCTAGGGGTTTGTTTTTTGGTGGCCTGTGGCCATGCTTCTCTTGCTCTTCTGAGTCCTCTCTCTCAGAGGTTTGTGGCCTCTCTCCTCCAGCTCCTGGCCTGGCTGGCAGACATGCGCCACTGCGATGACCCGTCCACCCTGGCACTGAACCAGACAGAGGAACTGATCTTCAAGGTGTTCTGCTCCTTGCCTCCGCATGAGTGGTACAACTTCCTGGTGCTGGTCGCTCGCTACATCAATGTGGAGAACATCATCTACAGGGTGAGGCTGCCCCTCCTCTGTCTCCAAAGCAAAAATCACAGCCATTTTTACAAGTTTATTATTGCCTTATCAAATTAATCAAATTCACAATTATCAGTGGGGTACTGTGAATAACTGCTACTTTTTGGTCGAAGAGCTAGAAAAATAGATTATCTAGTGGTGCCTTGGTAATCATTACAACAGATATGTGTGTGTGAGTGTAAGAGAGAGAGAGAGAGAGAGAGAGAGAGAAGTAATATAAAATGTAGAAGAACATTGATGACAAAGATTTGATTTAGCCATCTGACCACTAGCATGGATATGACAGTTCATCACTTTACCTCAGGTAATTTTTCCTGGTCTTCACAGCCTGATCATACCACCACAGTTCTAACCCTGTTCTGATTCGCTCCTCTTGGTCCCGCCCTATAGCTGATGCTGTCCAATGACATGCAAAGCCTGGTTGGGACCATGCTGCAGATGCTTAAATTCCTGACGGACATGATGGGCAAGCTGCTGCCCGCCATCGACCAGCTGCAGGGGTACCTGGAGTCCATCAAAGACCTCAACCTTGTCGCCAACTCAGAGTTCCGCCATGTGAGTGTGCCCGGACTAATATTTTATTAAAACATTCTTTTCAAATTAGATTGCAGATTAGGTCTATGACTCATATATATTTCTGTATATTTCACGTTTCACATTTACACCACACATGTCCACTTGAATACCACATACTGCTGCATGCCGTGACTTGTACCTCACAGGCATTCACGTGTTATTACAAACATACATGTGTGTTTTGGGCTTTCCACATTTGATTCATGTGCAAAATGAATGTTTTTTTCATGAGGGCATGTTCTTAATACTTTGAGGAAAGTCAATCAAATCAGACTGATTTCATCAAGGTTGAAACTAAGCCAAGGTTTAGCTCTAGAGAGCCTCTCATTTTAGGCCACTGCTGCACCATTGTTCTCTGTATCTTCCCTCATTGATGTTATGTCAGCCTTCCTCATTGCTACCTCTCTCTATTGCCATCCCCTCCCTCCCCTGGCAGATGGTTGCAGGCAAGCGATCCTCCATGTCCAGCAAGGCCACCTTCACCACCATCTCCCGGGCCATGTGCACCAATGGCATGCTGTCTCTGTTCGGGATCTCCAAGATACCCATCATGGCTGACTCCGACCCGTCAACCCAGGGAGACCCTGCGATTGAGGAGCTCATCGAAAAGTTCAACATCCCCCGTGATGCCAGTAGGACAGATAACATTACTGCCTCTTTATTTCTGTATTTCATTCCATGTCAAAATGAATATTTACCAGAGATTTTCCTTTGTTTTTGTGCTGTTAAACATACACAAGTATTTATTCAATTTGTTTGTGTTAGTCTGTTTATAATAGTTACACAGATTACTTCCAAACTAAATTTAAATGCAGTGTTTAATTACTTGAAACAAATTAAGCAGTGCACCTGTATATTGAAGAAATACACTTTTAGAAATATATTTCAGCTTTAACCGGTGGAACAGGACATGGAACAGTAAAGTGATATGAGTCCATAATGGCTATTGTTGATGTGGAATGGTTAATGTAAAAGGGAAATGATAGGGTTACTGGTGGTAGTTAAAGAATGGTATGTTGGTAGTAATGAGGCTGACCTTCCTCTTTTGCTATGGCCTTCCTCAGCTCCCTTCTGTATGAACTTCTACCTGGACATGGTCAACACCACAGGGGGCGCTATTGCCTGGGCCTTCATTAAACCCATGCTGCTGGGGAAAGTCTTGTACACCCCTGACACACCTCTGATCCGAGATATCATCAAGAAGGTACCTAAAACATGTAGACCATACCCACACACACACACACACACACGCATACACATGCTCACTACATATGTTTGGTTGTAACCAAAGCCATCACACAATCTACAACAGCGCACCCCGAATCTGTCTTACAAATGTGTAACCCACTGTAGTAACACCTTGTAAACAGACGCGATAAGGAGTTCTCACTAAGAGGTTTGTCATGTGATCGTGTTGCCTTGCAGTCTAACTCAACGCTCCAGCAGTTTGCAGACCTGAAACTGTACTCTCAGGAGTGGCTTAAGTCATCAGACTATGTGATGGACTCAGCGAAGCTGCTCGAGAAGACCCTTCCCATCCTGCAGGTGGGTCCATTCACATTACTCCTGCTAAAGGTGACAACTAACTCTAATCTAAAATAACATTAACCTCTTACTCTAACTTACCTGTGTTCATTTACCTGCCCTTACCTAGCTGCTGACTGTGGATCCAGACAATGCAATGAGTAGTAACAAATGCCTAAAACAATCAATCACATTTAGACATGCAATCTTACCCAAAGGGATCTCCCCAGCTTTTTTGTTGTTCTTTGTACATGCTATCTATATTTACTGAAAATATTCAGATAAACTACCCTTGCTAAAGGGTACAGTTGCAGTGGCCTATCTTTGAATTGGACCTGCAGCCTGTGAGTCATGGATCCACCTCCCTCACCGTGCCGTCTGTATTATCCTTTCCAGAACTCCCTGGCAAATGCCTTTGTGCAAAACTTCATCCAGCTACAGACGGATATTGACGTCCACCAGATGCAGCAGACCCTCAAGAGCTTCTGTGAGTGCAGTTTTCATCTCCTTCGCTCAATTAATTTATTCTTTTTGTTCTCGTGGTGGAGACTAAAGGGAAAAATGGGTGAGTTCATGTGGGCTGTAGGAGGTGGGTCTAATGCATTTCCCACTTCAATAGGGAAACTAAGCTGCAACTGTCTAGCAATAAAGATGAAACCATACCAGTTACTTTTTTTAGGCAGAAGATAAAATCTAATCTTGATAATAGATGTAATCTGTTCCACTCAGAAATGTGAAATATGTACATGACACATATGATATATCGGGTACAAACAAAACAAAGGGTTTATATAATTGTTTATTTGTGTGTCATCATTTTTCCACATCAACATCAGCTTCCACAGAAGTCACGTTGCCATTGTCACAGATGCACTCTCCTAACTTTCAATGTTTCCATTAACTCTCATCCAGCTAACATGTCCTCCCTGCTGGAGCAGAACCAGTACATAGTTCGGCAGATCACCACCCTGTCCAACCTGATGATGAACCTGTCCTCCTGCGTCAACTTCGACCGCTTCCAAGGGCTCAGCTCAGTCGAGGAGCTCGATGCCCTGGGCGAAAACCTCACCCAGACCCGCGACCTCTATGCCAGTAAGCCCCTCCCCCCAACAAGCCCCAAGGGGTCCCCGCTGTCATGGTGGATCTCAGAATATCTGTATTACTGTTATTTTTCTGAAGCTGAATATCTGAATCTCTTCTCAGGTATCATCTTTGACCTTCCCAAAAGTGACCCCTCCACCTCATCCCGGAGGAGGAGGGAAGCCTCTGGCTCCCCCCTTCCCCCGAAGGTGGACTACACCATTCGCATGAACATCGAGAATGTGATGCGTACCGACCGCGCCCGCAACCCCTTCTGGGTTAGGAACTCCTACATCTCACCCCTCAAGACCCAGCGCTACAACCGTGGGTTCGTGTACCTCCAGGAGAGCATCGACAGAGCCATCATGGAGATGCAGCTCGGCCGCAAAGTGGAGGATCCCGCTGTGCAGCTGCAAGCTTTCCCTTACCCGTGCTTCTTCCATGATGAGTACGAGCCTGTCTCAGTCACACAGACACACACAATAATAATGCATTTGTTGATTTATTTAAGTATATTTCGATGGCTGATTTAACATATGAAAGTGGAAGTACAACCCCATTACATTGTATATTTTCATGCAGAAAAGTAATGTATTTATTTGGAGAACTTTGTGTTCAAATACCCTTTAATATTTGTAATATTGTTCACATACCTACAGGAAGTGAGTATTTGGGATTTTTGGATTGGAGCCTGTAAAGTCATGACATACAGTATGACATATTCAGAGAGCAATCTCCTTTATTCCCATTGTTGCACAGGGGAGATTTTAAGGCCAAATATGTCTTTTTGCTTAAAATGAATTTTGCTTAGATTATTATTAAATTGCTCCTTGCCACTGCTACAGTATAGATTGGCATGCAATTCATCTCTGCCATGAAAAGCATGGTGTGTCGTGTTGATATTGATGTGTCAGTACAGGAGGGCGTAACAATGTCTTCTCCTTTATGGGCTCTTTCTCCATGATGGATGAGTTTGTATCTTCTTTGCATTGATTTATTAGAGAACAGTATCTTTCATGGGTATATTCACTTCGAAATATTAGTTGTGTCATAACGCAGATAGCACTATAGCCCAAAGGATCCAAATTAATACATACAGTATCTGATTGTAGGAGAGGCGAGTTCTTGTAGGAATAGACTAGCATTTGCAGCACCCGCCTTTATGGGAGATTAATACAAGTGAAGCAGAATGCTGTTAACCAGAGCACTGGTGTTTCTGCTCCTCCCTGCAGGTACCTCAACAGTGTGTCCTTTGCCTTCCCGTTGGTTCTCATGATCGCCTGGGTCCTCTTCATCGCCCATTTTGTCAAGAAGCTGGTTCACGAGAGGGAGCTGCGTCTGCATGAGGTTCGAGTTTCATATGCTCCCGGTTAAAACTCCATGGATGTAACTTAGAGTTAGCCTGGAGGCTGATGCTAAGTGAAGTACAGAAGGAGCTCATCAGGGGTCTTGGCCTAATTCTCAATAATCTTAATAGACATATTTTATATTAGAATTAAGGATTTATTTTCAGTACACCCCATTGAAGTGCATTAGATCTTTTAAATTGATACACTGTAAACCACTTAGAAATACACTAGAATTAAAGCCTGGTGCATGATAAACCCCTTATGAAAAATAACAGGATTAGGGTCTTAAATTCCCTGCTGAGGCACTGTGTAAGTTTCCTAGTCAAGACATGTTGTGTTGTCTGTGTTTCCTGAAATGTACCCAAGTAAGATTTCTCCTTTGTTTTTAAAAATGGATTGGTGGATGGTATAGATCTCAATGAGTGGTTGAGCTAGATATACTGACACAAACACCCACTGAACTACCCTCACCCCCTGTCCTTCTCCACCTCACTGTTCCACAGTACATGAAAATGATGGGGGTCAATCCTATGAGCCACTTCTTTGCTTGGTTCCTGGAGAGCGCGGCCTTCCTGGTCGTCACCATCATCATCCTCACCATCATCCTGAAGGGCGGTCACGTGTTGCCCCACAGCGACGGCTTCCTGCTCTTCCTCTACCTCTGCGACTACGGCCTCTCAATCCTGGCCATCAGCTTCCTGATCAGCGCCTTTTTCGACAAGACCAACATCGCCGGACTGAGTGGGAGCCTTATCTACGTCATCAGCTTCTTCCCCTTCATCGTGGTCATCTCCCTGGAGACCTCACTCTCTTTCTCTGCCAAGAGCGCTCTGGTGAGAATGCCAGACATACATACATACATACATACATACGTACGGACATACATACATACATACATATGGACATACATATATACAGACAAACAGACATACGGATGGACAGATATATATAAACCCTCATTCACACTTATATACCTGGATACATCTCATCAATTTCCCTGGAACTCTGTGGGTGTTAATTGTACTGTTGACCCAGTGTACTTCCCAACTTTGTAGTGGGCAATCTCCACCCTGAAAAGAGAGCAGAAGTTCCTTGGTGTTTGTCTAACATGTGCAGGTACATACAGTCAATACAGTAGATCTGTAACCTGCAGATAAATAGGGAATGACAGTTGCCATTAAATCCAACAGAAGAACAAATTTATATGCTGCATCCTGCAAAATGCAAAGTTAATTGTGCTGACAGTGGTGGGAGGAAACTGACAGGAATGTGAAGTGTGGGCACAAATTGGTGCACAAGCATACTGAAAGATAGACAGCCCAAATGCCTGGAGGACCTGTGGATGCATGTTTAGATAGATGAATATGGTGTGTAAGAGTATATGATATGAATTGTTCTCTCTCTTGTCTCACAGAGCCTTTTTGCACCGACCTGCTTCAGCTATGCAAGCCAGTACATCTCGCGCTACGAGGGTCAGGGTGAAGGTAGGTCACTTGGGCCCATCGCTGTGTCTTCACTGCACCTCAGTGCTGCAAAAGTGCTGTCAGTGCCCAGCATGTTCTCCCCTTTTGTCCCTGAATCTCCCAGGGATCCAGTGGAGTAACTCCTATGTCTCCCCTCTGGCGGGCGACACCTCCTCATTCGGCTGGCTCTGCTGGCTGCTCCTCATTGACTCAGTGCTGTACTTCCTCATCGGCATGTACATCCGCATGGTCTTCCCAGGTATACCTGCTCCAACACACTCATGATAATAACAGTTACGAATAACGTCTGCACGCACACACACACTGTACAACATTTTTGTAAAATAGATTCTGTTTTTTTAGAGGCAGTCCTTTGGAATGTTTTAGCACTTCTAAAAAAGAATAGCATACACTCTTAATAAGACCTAAGTACATTTCAATTGAATTGCATATTCCCTGAAAGAGACTAAATTAATTTGATTGGGTCTCAGCCATTGTGGTGCCATAAAGTCTTTGGCTGTTAATTTAATCTTTAATTAAGTAATTGTAATGCAATTGTAAAGGAGCAGCTGGACGTGTTTCTGTCTCTCTCGCTGCTGTGATGATGAAATCTCACATTGATTTCGGTGTGCCCCCTGACAGGTAACTACGGCATCGCCGCACCCTGGTACTTCCCGGTGATGCCCTCCTTCTGGGCAGACTTGTTCGGGTGCGGGACCAATGGGGCACCGAAAAAGGGGCGAGGCTTGCTTTTCGCCAACATCATGCATAAAAACGCGGCTGTCTTCCCCAACGATAAAAACCAAGGTACAACTCATTGCTTCTAAGCCTTTGCTATGTCATTTCATTGCTGGCACTTGATCCAAGAAAGCCCTCTCTCATGCACTTTGTCTGTGTCTCTGTCCCTGTCCCAGGCAAGGGTGGCTTCGCTTCTCAGGAGGAGGACGAGTTCGCTGGACTGCCAGTAGGGGTCGCCCTTCGTGGCCTGACGAAGACGTACGGGAGCCGGGCTGCAATCCAGAACCTTAATGTCTCCTTCTACGAGGGCCAGGTCACAGCGCTGCTGGGCCACAATGGGGCCGGAAAGACCACAACCATGTGAGGGCGCTATTCTCCTACTCTGTACAATGTACCACCCATGGCTTTCGCTAAACCAGTCCTAGGAAGAACTGCATATTGAGCAATTACTTGAAAAAGTTCAAAGTGATTATCCTCAAAATGTATGTGCTGGTGACTGTGACAGATACAGTGATGTAAATAATGCATTAAGTCCTGTGAAAGACTGAAGGATTTTTCTCAGTTCTCTGCTGAAGGCTATGAATGATGTAATGGTGGGTATCTGCGAACAGGTCTCTCCTCACTGGTCTGTTTGGCCCTACCTCTGGCTCCATCGAAGTCTATGGGAAAGACATGGAGGCCTACATTGATGACGTTCGCAAGGAGCTTGGTGTGTGCATGCAGTATGACGTTCACTTTGACCACCTGACCACCAAGGAGCACCTGCTGCTGTATGGCCAGATCAAGGCCCCCCACTGGACACGCCAGGAACTGCACGAGCAAGTGCGAAAGTGAGTATGCCTTGTCAATTTTGAAATTGTTTTGTTTCAGAAATATGTGACGTAAAATGAAAAAGACTACAGAATTAACCTGTATACATTTACTGTCAGATCATAATCTGTGTGTTTTATGGTAATGGAGCATATGAACTTAATATGTGCATCAAGGGCTCACTTCACAAAACAGTGGCTCGCTAGTAATAAATGGAAAAAGGTTGTAAACGTCATCCAGGTATATAGATGTTAGCTTGATCACTGAACTTCGATATCCTCCCAAAAATGCAGTTCTGGCAGTTTTTTTCTTTGCTGCTTTTTCCCCTATCAGAAAGTAGTGATCTCACAATGAGACAAAAAAATCTTACATGTTTTCAGCATGCTCAGTGGGAAGTTTTCTCAGACATTTGACCTCCCTTCTCCCTGTGTGCTAACACTCTGGTGTCATCTTACCCAGAATCCTGCAGGAGACCGGGATGTATGCCCATCGGCATAAGCGGGTGGGCACCCTGTCGGGCGGCATGAAGAGGAAGCTCTCCATCTCCATTGCTTTCATTGGGGGGTCCCGCCTGGTGGTCTTGGACGAGCCCACCACAGGGGTGGACCCGTGCTCCCGCCGCAGCATCTGGGACATCGTCCTCCAGCACAAGAAAGGTAATGGGCAGTGACAAATGTAACGAAAGAAGGAGTGGGGGTCAGACTCAGGGTGTGCTGTGTGTTACCTAATTTTGTGTTCTATAGGAGAGACAGTATACAGTTTACAGTGCAAACCTTTCCTCTTCTTTTTTGCCTCAAAGTAGCATGTCCGCATTTCACATAAAGAAAGTACAGACTAGAATTCTCATCTCCTGAAATGCATGTAGTGGTGATATGGCAATAAGCTATCATGAATCCAAACAGTAGTAACTACAGTTAGCTTTCAATCACAGCATTGCAGTAATAGTGTGTTCAGCTGTGTATTTTGTACAATCCCCTAATGCAATAATGTTGCTTAATGTTGATTTCCACAAATGTTCATGTTCTCACTGTGACAGGGCTATTTACATAAAATAGGCCAGAAAAGGACCATTGTGGAGTAGCACCTCTCTCAACATGGTTTGGGCATAGCCCTGGTGCTTCACTGCACTGCGAACATGTGGTTCAACTGAATTCATTTCCTCTCAGCACAAGCAAGCATTCTGCTTTTACTTGTGATTAATAATTTGTCAGATTTCATAAATGGAAGGACTAATTAGGCCATTAAGCCAGAGGTTGGAACACAAGTCTGCGTGCATGCAGCTCTCAGCTTTTGATAATCCTTTCCCCCAAATATCGAGCAGCCGGATGACTGAACATAGAGATCTAGCGCTGATTTACTAACTTTGTGTCATTTCTGAAACCATAATGAGTCTGGCTGTTCCCTTATCACGTTCGTGACAATTCATTCCGAATTTAATGAACTGAAAATTGATTTCCGCAAGGTGCGTGCAGTATTGGCTTGAAAAAATAGAGAGAGTGAATCCTAGAGAATTGTGGGTAATAAGTGATTGTTATCAGCGTGCATTTGCGGATATGTGTTTCTGATCTTTAATTATATTCATGTCAGTCCGTATGAGAGCTGTTGAAAAGTAATTTAAAAATGGGGTATGGGGTGTCTGTGTTCGTGTTTCTAGAGCGCACCATCATCCTCTCCACCCACCACTTGGACGAGGCCGAGGTGCTGAGTGACCGCATCGCCTTCCTGGAGAAAGGGGGACTCAAGTGCTGTGGTTCCCCGTTCTACCTCAAAGACAAGCTGGCCCAGGGCTACAACCTCACCCTCACCAAAAAGGTCAGACCCTGCACTGTGTTCTTCCACCTATTCATACTTTTCTTCAGACATAACTGTTAATATAAGCTGTCTTTTTATGTGTCAAGCTCAAATATGGAGATACTGGATTTTATGAGTCTGACAGTATGTGTCCCCGGATAGGACACATAAATAAATGTAATAAAGTACACATAAATTTATACTTTCCTGTATGTATAGCCTTCCAAATTTTCTTTGTTATTATTCTCCCTCCCTGGCTGTCTGATTTCTTTTTTGGTTAGTCTTAATTGCATTTTGATAGTAAACTCCTCCCCTTCTCCTCTGCTCCTGACAGGTCCAGGCACCGGATTCGGAGGCGAGGTTTGATGCTGAAGAAGTGAAGGCCTTCATCCAGTTACACCTCCCCGAGGCGCATCTGAAGGAGGGGGATGTGGGTGACATGGTGTACTCTCTGCCCCCATTCAATTCCCACAATGCACAGGCCTATCACTCCCTGCTCACCGGATTGGACCAGAACCTGGAGGCCCTGCAGCTGGGCTGCTATGGAATATCAGACACCACACTGGAGGAGGTGAGACACTCACACACACACACACACACACACACACACACACACACACACATGCACAGACACACACACACACACAGGTATATGCATTTTGCACACTCATACACACAGAAACACCAACAAACACACAGAGGCATGCACGTCACAAGCCCAAACATTTGCAGAAACATCACAGTTTGTATGCACAAACTTACACACACACATGCCATATGCACATGTGCATTCACACACACACTGTGGAGGCAGTGGAAACTCACAAACCTTGAGTCAGAGAGACACATGCAACTGCCAGTGGTAAAACTCACTCTGACATTGCTATCATGAGTCATAGAGTGTGAACTCTATTCTTGTCTCTCTCCAGGTCTTCCTCCAGCTGACAAAGGACGAGCAGGAGGCTGAACGTGTGAGAGCCTGGCCTGAGGCTGACTCAGTGGTGGACCTATCCGCTTCCAGAGACAGCCTGCCCGAAGAGCACACGGCAAGCAGCTTTGGAGACAAAGACGGTAACCCCCACTCCCTCCCTCCCCTCCCTCCACTGGCTTACCATCAGTCACTTCACATTGCTGTTCGCCTTCGGTTCTAACGAACACCGGCAGCACCATGCACCAAAAGCACCAAACATTTTTGATTGATGATACCATGATTTTTATTACACCCATATTTCAGATCTACTTCTCTCCCATCTTTCATATGACACACTGTAGCAGCCTAAATAACTTACAGATTGTGAATATGAATTGGTCTCATTCCTTGGTAAATACTAACAGTGATAAAAAGCATCTCAAAGGGTAATGCTAATAGGTAATTCAAATGTACACTATGTGACAGTGTAAATTGACAAGCGTGCCGGGAGACCGAAGGTGCGTATGTCCCCCTCGAAGTGAACAGGCCATCATTATGCAATGTGCCACTCACCTCACCTCTTTTCCCCCCTCAGCTCTGACAGGCTCCTCCACGGTGCGAGGCCTACCTCTCCTCTGCCAGCAGGTGGCAGCGATGCTGATTAAGCGGGTACACCATTCGCGCAGGGACTGGAAGGGCCTCATCTCGCAGATCCTCCTGCCCGTTCTGTTCGTCATTGTGGCCATGGGCTTGGGCTCCATCCGGAGCAACCTGCAGAACTTCCCCAAGATGGAGCTCTCTCCAGCGCTCTACCGCACCGGTGACCAGTACTCCTTCTTCAGGTCAGCCACCACAGACGTGTGCCCACAGCATGCAGTGGATTGAAGGAATCAGGCGCTATTGTCACACAACAGATTACATACAGATTTTGTGCAGTTGTTAGCTTTGGGCCTCGGTTTCATGTGTCAATATAATATAGCCTGTACAAAGGTTTCAAATGAAAGTAGAGCACATTTATGGTTTCATTAAATTAGTATTATCTATGACTTATCTATGAATTAGATACAGATCCTTGCCGGTAGCTGGAGACCTGTATGGATGTAGTTATTGTAAAGGTAGCAATAATGGATTATGGATTTCATCAACAGCAACCAGAATCCCAATTCCACCAAACTGGTAGACATCATGATGTCCTCCGGACTGGACGACTCGTGCATGGATGGCAGAGACGACCCGTGAGTACCTGTCCCGCCGCTGCTGCGAGCGCGGCAGGGCCGATTGTCCTCCAGCTGTAATGAGTTCTGTGTCTCTGGGGGCTTTTCGGCTCCACAGAAACCCATCGCTGACAGGCCGGCACCCCCCATTCATCACACAGCTGCCTAATTCAGCCCAATAAATAACCACAGAGCCGGCCAGTCGGCCTGGCCTCACCTGAGCACATTTAATTGCTTTTGTTCGGGCCTTTTGTGGAGGTCTGTCTCTGTTGCCGCCGTGGTGCCCACCTCCCTCTGGTCCATAAGCTGTCAGAGTGGCTCAGTGCTCAGGGAACTGGACCCTCGATAAACAGACTTAGACTGAATTTCTCTGTTAAAGAAGTGTGGCAAAGATGCAATAATGTAGATAGTGACAAGACGAGTACTCTAAGCAGATGGATATTAAAAGATCAATTATGATAATGGAAAAGAAGAAGTGGGGGGTTAATGCATCACATGGAAGTAATATTTGCTTTTCTCCTGTTGCTGAATTTCTGTCTGTCATTTTTCTGTAAAGCTGCCCGTATCTGTTCCAGGGAGAGCTGTTTTGAGTGGGCGTCTGTAAGACTTGCAAAAGCCCTATTTAAATACAAATATTTAAAATATATTTGCCTTTGTAACTTTCTCTCTCTGTTTCTCTCTCTCTGTCTCTCTCTCTCTCTCTCTCTCTGTGTTCTCTTTCATTCTTCATCCCAGTCTAATCTGACCTCTGAATATATATTATACATATAGTTCAATAACGATTGAACTCTATCATAAGCACAATTATGCCAAAGATTAACTTTATAGGTTCTTATGTCAGTTGTAGATCTCCTACCCTAGATCCTTAAAAGACAGTACAATTTCATCTACATGCTGGCTACAGTGAGAAACATATTTCCACCACCTAGTGGACATCAATGGAACTGCATCAAAACGAATGTCACACATTGCCCTGAGCACAGACGTGGATAAATGTCTCATATGTCTTTGTTTAGCTGAAGTGTCTCACTGAGTTAATGCATCCCCAGAGTGTGCCTGAGAAGCAGAAAACCTGAGGCCAAGACTTGGAGGTCAAGCGGAAATGACTCGGTTTCATATGAACCCTGCCAATGCTCCAAGACAGAACAGGTGAGTGAACAAACCAGGGAACGGAATGATATGCATATCCATATATGGAGTGCCGAGTCTGGGTATAAGAGGTAGCAGAGCTCAGTCCAGGAGGATTTCCAAGAGTCTCTTCAATGGTTGAGGCATTCAGGATAGGCAGTAATGCATGCAATCATGCACTGTAGGCTCAATGAACAGAATTTCGCATGTCTAGTTGCAACCACACAAATGAAAAACAGTTGCCACATTCATAACTGCTGTCTAATATAAAAACAGTTCAGTATTTTATCTGTTCGGTTTTGGCATAGTCCACTTTCAGCTGAGATGTTTGTTTTAGCTGGAATTGTCTTAGAGGGGAATTTAATGAAACAGTGTGTTCACAACTGATTCACACTCAACCTTTGTGTTAAAGATAAGGCCAAAACCTGAAGAAATTTAATTAAACTAATCACTGAAGTAGATGTCAGCAAGGCATTTAACAGTGAATTTCATTTGGTCATAACATACGTCAGCAAACTTTTTTAATTTCCTGCTTTTAACTAATGTGATATGGAAATAAGTCTGACAGCTCAAATAACTCTAAATTGAAACCCTGTTTCAGGGGTTGTTGAAAGAAACAGGTCATGAAGTGCATAGGTTGTGTGTCTGTTTGTGTGTGTGTGTGTTTGTGTGTGCACGCTTACGTGTGTGTGTGCGCATGTGAGTTTGTGGGTATGTCTGTGTGTGTGTGTGTGTGTATGCATATGTGTATGTGTGTCCATGTGTGTGGTTGAGCGTATGCATGTATAAGTATGTGTGTCTGTGTGTGTGCTTGGGTGTATGCACGCATGTGTGTGTGTGCGTATGTGTATTTTAATTAATATGTATGATACTGCTCTGACTGGGTCTCTCTGCACTCTAGATCTGCCCTAAAATCGATTATCAGCCACCCCACAAGAAGCTCCCGTCCTCCCAGATCGTCTACAACCTGACAGGCATCAACATTGAGAACTACCTGCTGTCCACTGCCAATAATTTCGTCCGTGACAGGTGAGCCTAGCCCCCCACATTCATCACATTAGTCACACTGCATCTCCCCTGTCTGGCTTCAAAAGCCCTTTCATTTTCCACTCAAATTCAAATCGAAATAAAAAAAAAAAAAAAAGAGGTGGCTTGCGGGGTCAAGTACAGTATTGCAGAGGCATTGTATTCTTTGAGTGCTCAGTGCTCCATTGTCATATAAGATTACAATCATTTTGCTTATCCGATTTGCATTGTCCCAATATGTTTTCTTTGATCGGAGCTTGAAACCCTGTTTGTGTTAACCCTGTTCAAGTTTCTGTTGAGGTCATTAATCATATGCAGACTCATTGTACCTGTGTTTGCTCCTGCTGTATTTGCATAGGTACCCAGTGATGTGGATTTTCCCATATCAGAAGTGTAATTGCAGTGGTATCTGATATTTGGAATTGGTTCTCTGTGTTGTAGTCTGTGTCATTAATCCCATGTTGAATGGGCATGTACCAGATACATTTGAGTTACAATGCAGATCATACAAGGTGTTTTGCAGCAATGTATCCCAAACAAATGTAATATCTTAGTCTCAGGGGCTGTACTTTACAGTACCCTGACACTCCCAGCTCATGCGTGTGTGTGCTACAACAGTGGTGTCAATTAAATAATGGATGGTTTCCATTTACCAACAAAACCGTGGGTTTCAGGTATGGCGGATTTGCTTTCGGAAAACCCCTCCCCACTGACCTTAAGATGGACCTGCTGGATGTTCCAAACGACAGAACTCTCACCAAGGTAACTGAATCAGTCGTTCAGCATCCGCGCTGTGATTGGTACGATTGTGTTCTGTTGCTTAGCTTTCAGCTGTAGTGCAACCGGTCATTCACACATCATGATGTAACAAGTAGCAGCAATATTTGGTTTTTATGTGTTGCTGTTACCTATTTTTAATTGTCTTTTTGATTACTGTGGTTATTTGTATTGACACTTTTCTTGTTATCTGTGGTATTTTAAGATACTGACAGCAGTGGATCCTTACATATCTAATCCGTGTGTGTGCGTGTGTCTCTGTCTGTGTGCATGTGCTTGTGTGTGTGTGTGTGTGTGTGCGTGTGTCTCTGTCTGTGTGCATGTGCTTGTGTGTGTGTGTGTGTGTGTGTGTGTGTGTGTGTGTGTGTGTACTCTCTCAGGTCTGGTATAACCCAGAGGGACACCACAGTATGCCTGCATACCTGAACAGCCTCAACAACTTCATCCTGAGATCCAGCCTCCCAGCAGATAAAGACCCTCAGTCTTATGGTGAGCCGTCTCTGTTCTGCTGCCCCCACAGGGTGTCTGTGTTCCAGTGGCCAAAACACACAGCCTCCCTTTCCTTTACATAATCACCTGCTAACACAGAGCCAAAGAGCTGCATTACTGCAGCACTGCAGGGTTCAGTGCAGGATGGTACAACATTGAGAATTAAAATACGATAGTACCGTGAGTCTCCAGTTCCCCACTCTTATAAGTCATCCTAATTGGGCTTATCACCGCTGTACAGCTACTTGGCGTGTCAAATCTAAGCAATCTAAACTCAATGTGCAGTGATTATTGGTATATTGAATAACTTCTGCATCCTCTATTTG
This sequence comes from Albula goreensis, assembly GCA_022829145.1. Taxonomy (NCBI): domain Eukaryota; kingdom Metazoa; phylum Chordata; class Actinopteri; order Albuliformes; family Albulidae; genus Albula; species Albula goreensis. The sequence continues at coordinate 19,547,626 of CM040761.1, read as the reverse complement.
AAACCCCAGATTTGCGTGATAGCTTCACCACTGCAAAATTAATCTTACAGCAGTTTGGAATGTAGCCATTACAGCTACATGTGACTGTCACACTTTACTTGTGTGAAATTGGTGCCAGATACTTTTGAGCACCATGAGTTTGGACCATCACAATGTAGCCCAATGTCTTACATATGTTTGCTGTTGTAGCATTGTATGGATTAAATTTGTAATATCCTGTTCCCTAACCATGCAGACATAGGTGTGGAAATCATATGCCAGTTGGATTGAATAGTCCACAGTAACAATAGAATTCCACTGAAGGAGGCCCATGTCTTGACCTGTGACTGCTATCTCTCTGTGCTGCATCTGTAGTGGATGGCTATCCACATAGGAATAGTACCCTTAGCTCACTCTCTCCCTCTCTCTCTCTCCCCTCATTGGTATTGTGCGTAGCCGAGGCTAGTATTTCCCCCGGGACTCCACGGCACACAGCGCAGCCCTATTAATGCAAAGCAGGCCGTTTAAGGAGCTGGCCCGCGGACCGAAATTGCATCTCGCCCTGGTCTTATCTTGACACCGGTGGGGTCAGAGCCAGTGTTGGGCTGTCTGCTTCCCCGTGAGATTAATACAGCCGTAGAGTCAATAAGGAAACAGGGGAAATGCAATTATGCAGAGGTGGCCTGTGAACTCAGTCAAGTCAAAGTGGAAAATAAATCTGGGGAATTACATTATATAGTTCTCAGGGGATTTATCATATGAGGTTGGTCGGTTTAAACTTTGCAAAAATAAGACACACAAACACACACACACACACTTACAATCACACACATTCTTTATTTAAGGTAAAGTACAAGATATAAAATGCAATGCATATGTTTGATAAGCAAAAATAAATAGTAATATATAACAAACATATTCATCACTGACACCCTCATATGTATGATTTTATTAATCTGCTGGCATAAAACTTTTCAAATAAATGTTTAATGTATTTGAATATATCTGTATAGAACTGCATGCAAAAGCAGTATGAAATGTCAAATCAGTGATACATTTCCTTCATTTTGATTTCATATTGAAATACTGGAACATGCATTACATTTTTGGCAAGTGAAGTACTGCTCTGGGTTCTTTCAGTGCAGATGCTCTATTCCCTGTGTAGTGTCTTGCCATCCAAGAGAACTCAAAAATTATGATTAACTTCACTAAAATGTTAATAACGTTGCTGTCTTTGTTTCCTGCAGGGATCTCTGTGTCCAGCCATCCTTATCCTGGACAGGTGCAGCAAGAAGACGCCATGTAAGATCATCAACGTCCCTGCTAGCATGCTACGCTGCTCTGATCTGAATTTAAAGAGGGAAGAAACAGGCTATTGCTTTGTATATCCACACAATTTACTTCACTGGAGCCAGTAAGAATAAGCACCCTTTCCAAAGGTGCATCAGTAGTGTCTCGAATGGGATCCGAATCCAAAATCATAAAATCTAGAGCCTTCTGCTCCCCAGCAGCAGGCGGCACCACTCCCAGGCATAAATAATTAAACATTCATTCAAGATGCATAGGTACATGTTACATTGCTGGGCGTAACAAAGACACAGAGTATATCACGTTTTAGTGGAATTGTCTGCCCAGTTGCTGTTATGTTAACATATGTCATGACATGAAACATTATTGCATGAACTTGTACGTGTCTGGCCTTTTCCCCACAGCTGTCATGAAAGGTTACAAATGGTCATGACAAGTGTTGAATCATGATTATGCCAGCATTCTGGATTTAATTATGGAGCTGTCAAAGAGAATAAAGGAGCTCCATTTTGAATTTGGTTTTGACATCCATACAGCTGTCATTCAGGGGATGAACTACCCCGACCATGCTGCGGACAGCTGCTTTATTTACTCATACTGTATTTTTTTAATGTGTTTTCTGGAGCTGGCTTTATTGATTAGCATCCCCCGACATTATGTGTGTTTACTCTCAAGGTGATGCGGAGGTTAATTGATTCGATAGCAATTTCCAGTTTCCAGTTTTTTTTCTAAATGCTTCGGGTAACCTGGCGCTAGCGAATTAAAAGCTCGGCGATATTCGCCGCGCCAGTCCTCACCGCTCAGATACGCCTGGCTCTCGGCCCGCCTCTTGTTGAGCCGTGCCATTTATCACGGGCACGGAGAGGAGGCCGCCCACAGAGCTCCTGCATTAGCTCACCGTAATGTGTATTTGAGGGGCCTGCCTGGTCATCAGCCCTCTGTCAGGGTCTAAGCGGGATGGGGGTTTGGGAGGGGCTACATTAATCTCTCGCCCCCACACCCAGAGGGCCTGGAGGTAGCAATGTTGGAATGAGTTTTTGCGATCCCCATAATGGGTCGGGGTATAACGAGCCTTCAGTCACTGACTTCTTTGAACCAATCAAAAAAGTTTTGCTCTCCAGTGAAAAAAAACTCAGGGATTTGTTCCACACAGTCAGGTTCTGCGAGAATATGTTAGTTTCACCCGCTTGTGATGTCGGGAAACCTCATTCTCCCGTTGTTGCCCGGAGGTCCTCACTGCGCTGGGGGGTCTGTACACGGAATCCCACCACTATGGAAACACAAGGCAACTGCTTGTGGGGAACCCTTGCATCCAGTGTTGGGCATGCAACCCCCTCTCCCTCCCCTCCCCCCACCCACTTCACCTCCCAGCTAACGCACAGAGACACATTGCGCATGCTTAATGTCCCAAAAGAGTCCAGATCGCTCCTCCCATGTCTTGTGTGGTGCTATTTTTGAGCTGGAATCATCCATAAGAGGGGATTGCATCCCTTTGGTTCAGCTCCTTTCTTCCCTCCCTTTTTCCTTCTCCGTCTCTCCTCCGACTCTGTCTGGTCCACATCCTGGGTTTCTCATCTCTTGCCAAAAGGAGGCCCAGAGAGTGATGACTCACCCATAAGACGGATATGGGATGGAGCCGGGAGAAAGCGTCCATGCCTGGCGGAGAAAGCCAGAGCCACTAATGAGATCAAAGGTGTAGACCCAGCGTGTGCTGTCGAATACCAGCCTGAGTGCTCTGCTACTTTACACTTTTGCCTCACCAGCAAGATAAATATTTTAATCATCAAAACATTATCCAAGCAGCAACAGCCTGTTTCTTTTTCTCCTGAGATGTGTTGCTTATGAAGTTATGGTATGTTTTCATAATGTGCTTGACAGTCATGTATATGTATGTATGTATGAACCTCTACATATGATGATGGGGATTGTTATTATTAATATTTGATAATAATAATAATAATAATAATAATAATAATAGCTTATTTTTATTATTATGACTTGGACTTTTTTGCATGGCCTTGACTTTGTATTGGCAATGTAATCTGTCATTGACTGCCTCATTGAGGACAAAACTGTAGCAGTACTGACACTGGGCTGTGTGAGATTCTGGGTCTCATGCGGCAGCCCCCTCACCGCTTCTCCCCCTGAACAGGGTGCGGAGTCTGGTGTACATCCTGGTGGCCCTGTCCGTGCTCACGGGCTACTCCATCATGACGGCCAGCTTCGTCATCTATGAGGTCCAGGAACACCACAGTGGATCCAAGAGGCTGCAGCATATCTCGGGCATTGGGGAGCCCTTTTACTGGGCCATCAACTTCCTCTACGACATGGTAAACAGTCTTCTGTTCCACTTCCTTTCCAACCACGTCTGTAGAATACATCCGCCCTCCACTGTCCTCTGCCTACTCTCAGCCAATCAAATGAAGATACACCTCCAAGTAAACAATTAGACAATTTCACTCTGTAATAAAAATGTATGATACTGTAAATGGTCAGTCCCAAACATATCTTAGTCTAATCATTAAGGTGAGCCACAATTAATGGTACACTCCAAGAGACAGTGCAGATATGGCAGAGGTAGTAGATTGTATGCGCTTTCATGTAACCTTTATTTATACAGTTGAGAACTGTTGAGATAAAAATCTTGCTCACAAAGGAGCCCTGGTCAGGAGGTAACATCATAAACAATCACACAGCGTAAAATGCAATAAAGTGCAGTACAATCATAGGAACAACTGTAAAGCAAAACAAAATTGATGGTTCAGACTCATGGTGCAATGGTCAGAATAGAGCGTATCACCTTGAGTAATTGCTACTAGTGTTTATCTCAAAATTGTGTGACATCAATTTCATACAGTTACAATTGCACGAGTACATGACTGCAGTGGTTACTTTCTAGACTGCTATGACATTCACTTTGGCCTGACATTGATATCACAAAATCTGGGTTTTAAAATAAACGATGTACCGGTTATTCAATATAATATGGTCTTATTTTTATCGTCGTTCCAGAGTTTCTGTCTGTTTCTATTTTAAAGTGTGAGGATATATGCCGTCTTCCTCCGCAGGCCCTGTACATGATTCCCGTGGTTCTCTCCATCGCCATGATCGCCGCTTTCCAGCTCCCGGCCTTCACAAATGGCCAGAACCTGGGGGCCGTTTCGTTGCTCCTCGTGCTCTTTGGGTCAGTACTCCCCCCAGCAGGGCCTCCGCTGTCATTCACGCCCGGTTCAGATGCTGAAAACCCATAACCAAAAAGCTCACAGCATTCCTTCCTCTCAACCGCTTTCTTTAAAACCCTGCGTTTCATCTTCCTCCGCAAAGTCCTCGCCCTGACTGCTCCCCCTCAGAAGCCTCCTCCGGCTGTGAGACAGTTCACACTCACCGCGCTTGTTCTTCAAGTCCCTTGACAACGCTTTAAACCCAGCCAAGACTTCTTTAACTTCTTCAGCAACAGTCTCCCTTCCTCTTAAGCTATCCCTGTCTGTAAGACGCAGTTAACGTTCACCATGATCACCTCTCTACCCCCCTGACAACTTAGAATATCCAAGACTTCACTCTGGAGTCAGTTCAGCAACTCAAGATACCTACTATATATCCACCTTATCATCCTTAGCATTGGAGAAAAAAACTGACAGTGCTTTCTTAAGGGTTTTCTCAGTTTAACTTCAGTTGGCTCAACAGGGCTTAGTCCCACCACAAAGCCCTCGATCAATGGAGATTTCCTCTGCTTTGGTCAGGGATTACATAACAGGGTGTGCCTGGGACTTTCAGCAAAGCTAGTCCACCTACAAATTTGAGAAGCTGAAAGAGGTTTACAATCATGGGCCCCCTTTTGTTCAGTAGAAACAGAGTGTGTTCAAGCCTCTTTTTTTTGTGAATAGTGGAGTTCTCAGCTTCGCCCACCTCATGCCTCAGGGCACGCTGCTTTGAAAGAGAAGATGATGATGGCTGAGTCTCCTCCAGCTGTAATGAGTTCTGTGTCTCTGGGGGCTTTTAGCTCCACAGAAACCCATCGCTGACAGGCCGGCACCCCCCATTCATCACACAGCTGCCTAATTCAGCCCAATAAATAACCACAGAGCCGGCCAGTCGGCCTAGACTCACCTGAGCACGTTTAATTGCTTTTGTTCAGTGCATGGTGCTGACAATTGTACCTTCAACACACTCACACACAAATACACGCACACACATGCACATTACACATACATGCTCACACATACACACACACATATGTACACACATGGTCACATACTCGCACACACATACACATTATCGCACACACACACACGCACACACACGCACAACCACACAAACACATACTTTTGTTCTTTCTCCCTCTCTTTCTCCCTCCGTCTTTTCTTGCATGCACCCTCTTTCTTGCTTCGCAGTTTCGGTTTTAAACCCATCTTTTCTCTTGACCTCAACACCCCAATCACCGAGAGTAATGAATAAAACAGAAGATTATTTAGGGGGCAGGAAATGGATGAGCATGCCTCATTGTGAGATGAAGCAATTTATCTTTAAGCTTCTTAGCTTTGTTTCTCTACTGTTTTCACTTTGTAACTGCAGTTTGTTTTTTTGTAGTTTTGTTGCTTCCTGCTCACTGTTACCTGTACTCTTCATTTTTGAGTAATTACACCTAAAATATGTTTCTTAAAAGCTCTGTCTTTGATTCGCAGAGGTGCAGTGTGTTTGACTGGATCCTTGTGGTCCGTGAATCTATCTGTGATATGCAGAGCAATGGCTTTAATCTTATTACTCTTTAGAAAGAGCTCGGCCTGGTCAACTTTAATCCTCACAACCACAATATCCATAATAATTGGATGAAGACATTGATGACCAGTTGCAGTCATTCTTTTCATTCCAGAATTGTGTATGATTACTGACAGCCAGGAGGGTATTAAGGGGTTTTTTCAATTTGTAACTTGAAAGTGTAAGGAAAGTGTCTGAAATTCTCGACTGAACACACAGTTATAGGTGCACCATGTCATCTAATGACAGGCCAACATGCATGCAGTTTGCACACCTTGATGTCAAAATATATGGTCATGGGAACATAGACTGGCATAATTTTTTTCTTAGCTAAATTGTC